>BSBK01004998.1:1707500-2092500 GCA_027943335.1 Chamaecyparis obtusa
ATAATATGATCCATTGTAAAAAACTTTTCGATCCTATTAAAAACAATGGTAATAACTCTCCTACTATTAGATACACATGGTGTAATTTTCAGCAAGGCTCCTCCCGCATATATGCTAGACTTGATCGATTCTATGCTCAATCGAATAGTTTCTCTTTTGTCCCTGACAAATTTGGAAATGTTGTATCAGTTCATCCGACGGCCCTCTCTGATCATCATCCCATATCTGCTAGTATCCAACTCACTGGTAATCCTCAAACTCCTCAAAATGGTAACACCAGATACATCCTCAATACCTCTCTGCTGAAAGATGATGACATCTTGACTGCTATCCAACTCATTAGTTCGGTCAACAAGAATGGATACCCGACCCTTTCATGTTGTGATAGATGGAAAAAAAATATGCTGGCCTGGAAAGCCCTACTTCAAACTCTTGGACAAAAAGAGGCCAAGAATTATAGAATGGCTGAGAAGAATCTCGTTGATAAGCTGAATTCTGCTGAAACTCTTCTGCAGAATAACCCTTCCAATCATAATCTGATACCTATTGTTTCAACCGCTAGGGATCACCTTCGCTTGCATCAACAAAAACTTGTCAATGGTGCCAAATTAAGATGCAGGGCACATTG
Organism: Chamaecyparis obtusa; assembly: GCA_027943335.1. Taxonomy (NCBI): domain Eukaryota; kingdom Viridiplantae; phylum Streptophyta; class Pinopsida; order Cupressales; family Cupressaceae; genus Chamaecyparis; species Chamaecyparis obtusa. Next base: position 1,708,129 of record BSBK01004998.1, read on the forward strand.
GCTTCAATTCGGAGATAAAGGCTCCAAATTCTTTTTTAACTACCTAAAACAAAAACATATCAACGAAAACATTACTAGCATTTATGTTGATAACAAGGAGTTAGTTGATCCTAATGATATTAAGAAAGCCTTTTCTAATTATTACTGTACTTTATTTACTTCAGAGGATAACAGAGAATCCTCTGCTCTCAGGAACACAATTTGTTCCATTATCCCCAAAAAACTATCACAGACCGATTCGGACATTCTTGGCCAAAATATAACTAAACAAGAAATTATTAATGCTATCTCTTCTCTTAAGAAAGATAAAACTCCTGGTCCTGACGGGATCCCGGCTGAGTTTTATCAAGCAAATATTGGATGGATAAGCTCGGAGCTCCTTGAACTTTATAATGAAGCCTTTAATAAAGGTTCTTTGGGCAGTATTATCAACAGAGGTATTATCAAGCTCATCCCTAAAGAGGGAGACAAGACAAATATAAAAAATTGGAGACCAATTACCTTATTGAATGTATCTTACAAAATACTTGCCAAAGTATTAGCTCGCAGATTGGAAAGCATATTGCCTAAATTTGTTGGATCCACCCAAACTGGATTCATTAAAGGTAGGTATATCTTGGAAAATCTCATAACCAGCTGGGAAGCAATGCATTGGGCTAAGTCTTCCAATCAGAATGCTGCTATATTTCTCTTAGACTTTGAGAAAGCATATGATAGAATTGAATGGAGTTTCATCGATGTTATGCTCAAGGCTTTTGGTTTCCCTATCATCTTCTGTAACTACATAAAGATCCTACTGAAAGATGCTATGGCTCAAGTTGAAATTAATGGATCCCTATCTGATCCTTTTCCTCTGACCCAATCTATCAGGCAGGGATGTCCTCTTGCCCCTGCTCTCTTTGTTATAGCCTCAGAAGCCTTATCTTATATTCTTACTGACCATACTATATCCCCGGCTGTCAAAGGCATCACATTACCTAACAATGAAGAATTGAACATCTACCAATTCGCTGATGATACTAGTTTATTTGTCAAAATGGATGATAATAACTTTAGTTATCTTACCAAAAAGCTGGACCTTTTCTACAAGATTTCAGGTGCTAGGCTCTTGCAAGCCAAATGCATTTGTCTTGGCTGGAATGAGCAACCTCCGAGTTGGCTATTGAAATATGGATACCAATGGGGGGGCCCCAACTATATTGTCAAATATCTGGGTATCCCTTTTGCTGTTGATCCTTCTATTAAGGATATGTGGATTTGGGTTAAGACCAAAATTACCAAAAAACTTAATAACTGGTACAACCGTTCATTGTCTCTTGCTAGAAGACTTCAAGTATGTCAAAAAATACTATCTTCATACAACATATATTACGCTTCAGCTTGGATGTTTAACAACTACCAAATATTGGAAATCCAGAAGACCATAAGGAACTTCCTTTGGTCTGACGGTAAAGGAAACAAAAAGCATCACGTGGTTAAATGGGAATGGTGCTGCACTGATAAAAAATATGGAGGTCTTGGACTGAAAGACCTCAGGCTCCAGGGTATTGCACTTGCCACCAAATGGGTCTCTCACTGTGTGGAAGGTGATGTTCCCTGGAAAGTGCTTGTCAGAAACAACATTTTGAGGGGCTACCCAAAAAAAGCTAAATCTTGGAAAGAATTACCATTTGCTGATATTTTATTTGGAAAATTACCAACATTTGTTCATGGTTCTGCTGTCTTTAAAACCATATGGAAAGCTTGGGAGTCCTCGAGACACTGTATCTCTGATAACTCCTTCCACACGGACAGCCTTCTTCATGGTGAGAGATCCATATGGTGGAATCTGTACCATCAAGGAAAGCCTCTTGCCCTGACTCAAGGCTGCTCGGCTAAATTCTGGAATAAAGCAGGAATTTCCACATTCATTGATTTATTTGAAAATGACTGCCTGGTCAGTTGGGAAGAGTTAAAAAATAATTACAATCTTCCGATAGCTCATAAAAAAACTTACTGCATGTTAACTAGAGCTTGCTCGAATATCCCTTCCAGATGTTTCATTGACTCACACAGATACAGCAATAGCAAGTGCACTGATGGCACCTTACTTTATAAAGTCAAAGCTAAAAATATATATAACTACTTGAATAATAACCCTGATATTATAAAACATGTGAATAACTTGTGGTATACTGATCTGGAGATGAAGGATTGGAGTAAAATCTTTAATAGAATCTGGAAATCTCCTATTGATCCTAAGATCAGATGTTTTAAATGGCTTCTGATGAATAACAGACTCCCCATAAACAGGTACTTGATGCCTAATGATCTCTGTTATATTTGTAATAAACCTGAATCTTTTAGACACATATTCCTTGAATGTAAATTTGCAAAAAAGATTTGGGCCTTATGTGGAATTACTTACCCCCAATACATTGATGTATTTGAAATTGCTACTGGATATATACATGGTCTTTAAAATGATGCTAATATGTTATGGTTCATTATCTCCTCTAACATTCTTTGGCAGCTTTGGAAATGTAGAAACGAAGAAAGATTTCAAGGTGTGCATAGATCTCTTACTGAGTTGTACTTAAAACTCACACTTCTTAAAATTTCTTCGCAGGTTTATATCACAATGATGTTCGAAAGAGAAAAACTTATTAGATTCCTCAAAATGGGACACTCAACAATGTTCGTGTTTGAAATGAAGGATGGGTACGACTACCGTAGACACATGAACAACATGGCTCTCTTCAACAAAACAGTGAAAAAATTGCACAAGGAGATTACCAAAAATAAAAATGCGACTGATGATCAGATAAAAATGATTGCTCAGATCCAAGCCAACAAAAGCATCGCTTGGATGGAAGGGCCTCTTGGATGGACTGCTTGGGTTGAGCAGTTTGAGGATTTACTTCATTAATTCTTTACAGTTTACTGATCTTATGTAAATTTTGTTTCCGTATGTAATATATTTTATATACTCGATCCTTTTTGGTTGTGACTCTCTCTCCGTGTGAGGCTTGCCTCCGGAGTTGGTGTCTTCTTGTGAACTCATCGTACTGTTTCTTCCCTTTTTTGGCTAATCTATAATTAATATAAAAAAAAAATTTATTTATTTTTTATTATAATTTTAGATGATCAAAATAATATTTAAATATTTAATTTTATTTCTAATTATTTCTTAATTAATTTAATAATTAATCATTAAGTAAATAATGATCTTAATATTCATAAAATATAATTTCCTACACATATTAAAATCATTATCTAATAGAATAAATAATTATCTAGCAAAATAAATAATGATCATTATCTAATTAAAAAATTAAACGTATCTATCCTTCATCTCTTTCTCTCTCTTCCTCTATTGTCAATCTCCTTATCTCTACGCAATGCGTCGAAAATAGAAATTGTTCAAATACTGATAAAAAAAATCTGTTGCGCACTCATATGCTGGAAATTTTTTTATCCTATGAATTCACATAAATATGAGCAATGGTGAAAAATGTAAGACTGGCGAGGCCGGGAACAGACAGATCAGAAAGGAAATCGAAGTGAGAGAATGGAGGAGATGGATTTTTTCCGACAAGGCAAGATCGCTCATCAACGAATCAACGATGGCGGCCGCCTATTTCCCTCTGTTTTGCTTCCCCTTCATGACAGCATCACTGTAAAATCTCTGGTCCACGAAATCCAAACCAAGAGAGAGTGGATCGAGGAAGAGTTGAAAGAGGCGGGAGCTTTGCTGTTCAGAGGATTTCCCCTCAAAACGGCAGCCGATTTTAATGAGGTGGTGGAGGCGTTTGGATGGGAAGAACAGCCATATCTGGGTGCTGCTTCTAGAACTAGGGTTCATGGCAGGGTTTATACTGCAAATGAAGTTTCCTTGGATCAGAACATCAAATTCCACCATGAGATGGCTAAAGTAAGTAAGTTTCTCTCATTAATTCAATTCATTCTCCTTTAAAGCTTCTGAAACACGGTGCCATTTTTCTTCTGCCCTTGTAGTTCGAGGAATTTCCGAGCAAACTACTTTTTTTCTGTGAGATAGCTCCTCCCAAGGGCGGGCAGACCGCTATTTTGCCGAGCCATAAGATTGCGGCTAGAATGGAACAGCGGTACCCAGAATTAGTTGCCAAATTGGAAAAGGAGGGCCTTTATTATTTTACCACTTATTTCCCAGAAGATCGTCCCAGCTTCTTTTTGAATGGCTGGCAAACCCTTTTCCAAACCACGGATAAAGACGAAGCCCAGAAGAAGTAAGTAGAGATTGTTTGAAATAAGTGAGTCTCAGTTGGGGAATTTCGGAAGAAACTGTGTTTGATTCTTTCATCAATTGCACTCCATAAGATTATATAATGTTAAGTAGATCAGGGATTGTGATCTGAAATATTCAATGTTAATTTCTTCCAGAAGCTCTTCAATTTTATCATTTTCAGAAGCTCTACTATTTAGTATATTGAGTGTACAGTATTTTCAGATTCCATTCAATTTGGAAAACAAAATCTTCGGGGAAAAATCTCTGTTGAAGATTCTAACATTTGCATCTCGTATGAGGATGAATTCATGTGATATTATTATACATTGAAACACAATATTAATTTCTTCAGAAGCTCTTCAATTTGATCATTTTCAGAAGCTCTACTATTTAGTATAGTGAGTGTACAATATTTTCAGATTCCATTCAATTTGAAAAACAAAACCTTCGGGAAAAATCTCTGTTGAAGATTCTAACATTTGCATCTCGTATGAGGATGAATTCATGTGATATTATTATACATTGAAACGCATTGTTTCCCCTTGCAGGGCTGCAGAGTATTTTCAGGCAAAGGTGAGTTGGCAAGGTAGCAAAATGGTGGTTCAAATGGGACCATTGACTTCCATCAGAACATTTGATGGAAATAGGAAAGCATGGTTCAATCAAATTGCATTTTGGGATTCAGACACACCTCGCGTGCTGGGAGATGGATCCCTTTTCCCTGAAGAGGCAACTGAATGGTGCATACAAATAACAGAGGAGGAGTGTGTAGAAGTGAATTGGGAGGTCGGGGATGTGCTTCTCATTGACAATAGGCTTGTGCAGCATGCCAGACGGCCCTCCAAATCACCCAGAAGAATTCTTGTGGCAATCTGCAAGTAGTACAACACTATTCAATGCTTTTAATACTGACTTTTCCTGACAGGAAGCAATTCCAGTTTGGGATATGACTATCTTAAAATTTTACACTTACTATAATGCAATCGCTCTGTTATTGTAAGGAATGGGGTACTTTTAGAACTTACAATAAATTTCAAACTTTTGGATTCTGGATTTCTGAAAGTAGATTGGTTTAATTAACATTTTTCTTTGTATAATTCTGTTTCCCCTTAAAATGGGGATCCTAATGGCATTATTTGGAATGGAGTTCTGAACCTGGCAGATTTTTCTTTGGGCTATTGGATGCACTTCCAGATACGGAAGATGGTTCATTGAGTTAAAATATTTACTTAAAATACCTGCCATTGCATGCATTCTTTACTTTTGAATAGAAACTCTCCTAACAAAACAGTTCCACTTTATCTCCTCTGCTTTCCTGCAATAATTTTTTTTGTCTTCCTATAAATAAATCTGAAGTTTTTTTATAAGTTGGTATCTGAGCATTTCATAGGCAATAGTACAGAATTAAAGAGTTGGAGTTGGAAGATTTAAGCCCAAGATTTATATCTGTATTCAGTCAGAAGCCAAAATTTGTCAGCTATTATTCTTAACTGCTATAGATGTTGGCACTGCCTAAATGGAGCACAAGAGGCAAACCAACATTTTTCCATTGAGTGAGGGTAGCAGTTAATTGTAGTTTAGATACTGGGAAATATTAATTCTTTTTAATGGAGAGGTGAAAAAAAAATTATTGTATTTTTTTTCCTTTCTATATAGCATGTATTAATTGTTTAATTGTTGTGGGATGTTCGCATTTTTTATTCATAATAGTACTAATGTAGTCTATTAATTAAACAATAAAATAACATTTATTATGTATTTATTTATTAATTATTACAATAAAATAAATCATTTTAAATTTATTAAAATTGATAAGTGCTGAACAGGATTCATTTATTGAATATTTCATATGAAAAAATATAAAATGTTATTTTTAATAATTCAAATTATTTTTATTTAATTTAATAAAATTTCCAAATTTTGAATGTAGATATGAAGCTCACATTCCAATCAAATCAAACAATTAACTTTAAAAAATTACCTTCCTGAACTTCATCAACTCTTAGTCAATAAAAGAACAGATTAAAGAGCTGAATTTTTGGATTTGATTGTACGTGAATTTCTGGATTTTGATTGTGTGTGGATTTGATACTAAAAATTCACACACAATCAAATCCAGAAATTCAGCTCTTTAACAATGGATTGTGGAAATCTCATGCTATTAAAAGAACAGATTTTCAAAGTAACAGATCATAACATACACTGAAAGAATTCATTTACATTTATAATTACATTCTCTTTCCACACAATCAAAAAAACATTTACATTTATAATTACATTCTCTTTCCATACAATCAAAAGACATTCTTAAGCAGAGTATCATATTGTAAGAATATTATAGTGCTTTTTGCATAGAATGTCAAACTACACAGGATATCAGACTGCTCAGCCATACAGGTATTTTGTTCATCAAAATTTATAATTTTCACATGTCAATGTTATTTATACTGATTAGTTTTGTTGATGTTTGTAGTTTTGATCAGATAAAATATATTTGACATTAATATTATGAAAATAGATCAATTATGATATATATATATATATATTGAAAATTATGTTTTAATTTTTCCTCATAATAATAATGTCTTGATCGAATTAACATCACATATATATTAATTAATATTGATTCATGAGAGAATCGAACAAAAAGAAAATAACACTCATACTATATCAGTTATACCTTTGTATTACACTGATTTTATTAACATATCTAACATATAACAAATGCCGATCGAGACATCTTTATTATCACCGATCGAGCACTTAACTAAATACCGATCGAACAATATGTTATCGAGTGTTATGATTAAGCAAATGATATCGAGTGTTCTGATATGTTATCGGGTGCCTTATGAGATCGGGTATCTTATGTTATCGGTGTCTGTTCAATATGCATTGAGTTACAAAATACCGATTAGCTTTATCGGTTGATAACTGCAGATTGTGTTATAAAGAGACATGGCATTATAGAGCCATGTCTCCTTAAGGAGACATGTCTCCCATAGTTATAATCATTTGTTGATTGATCAAAGGCAAGCATATACAACAATTGAATGCAAGTCTAATACACATTCGTTCGATCAGCAAGTATTTCTGAAAATATTTCTATCAGCATTTGTCTTATAATACTAAATCATAGTCTCATTGTGTATTATTGAAAGTAAAATTAAAGTATCATTTGTGAAAGTCAATCTCATATTGTCTTGCATATCTAAAAAGAAGAAAAGAAAATTAATAGTCACATAATTTGATCCTAAACTTTAACACAGTATCAGAGCCAAGTTCCTTCATTAAAGTCTAATTGCTTGAAGGAAGATCCAATTAGATTGAAGGAAGATTAAGATCATATTTTTTTTTGAAATCTTGTACTTACAGAATTGTGAACAAGTTTAGACTCGAGGATAGACTTGAAGGTGCTTCAAATTTTGAATCTTGGAAATTATGAATGATGCTAATACTTAGAAAGAATGAGTTAAAATAGTTGTAGAAAATCCTACTAAATCTAGTGAAAATGACGAGAAAAGCCAATGGGAAAAGGACAACACCAGAGCAATGGAACTATTAGTAGATGGAGTAAAAGATCAGAGTAAAAGATCATATACTACCTATTATCACAAAGTTGAATTCTGCATATGAAATGTTCAAAGCCCTGGAAAACATGTATGAGATCAACAACACTAGTAGGATTCTTCCTCTTAAAAATCAACTCTCTAATATTAAAATGAATAAAGGAGAAACCATCACCTCATACTTTATGAGGATAACAGAATTAAGAAACCAAGTCTCAACAATTGGTCATAGCTATGATAATAAAGAGTTAACTATGATAACTTTAAATGGACTACCTATGTCATGGGAAAACTTCAGACAAGGAATAAGTTCTCGCTCCAAACTTCCCAAATTCAGTTGACTAAAAGCTAACTACATTCAAGAAGAGTTTAATCTATAATATCTAGATGAATCGGTGTGGAATCCATAAATGAAGATATTCAAATTCTCACTGCCAAATTAAAAAGGAAAATGGGCAAGAACTCAAATGGTAAACAGTCGTTCAAGAAACATAGAGACCTCTCTACAATACAATGTTATAGATGCAACAAATATGGTCACACTGCATTAAAATGTCGTGAAAGACTTAAAATTCAAGCTTCCCTTGCTGAAGTCAGCGATTCATATTTGTATTCATAGAAACTCGTATTCTAAAGAAGTTCAAGATATCTTGTGATTAAGAGGGAGTTCACTGATAAAGATGGAAGACTTCTGAGGTAAACTTGATATGATTGTAAAATTGATTATTGTACTAATGTTAATTCATTACTATATGGGCCTTGTGTAAATTATGAGGAAGTGAAGACTTCCAAATGATTATCACTGGTATTTGTTAAAGTTATCGGAAGGTGACGATCTTACAATAACTTGATCTTCTATCATGATAGATATTACACTAGTACATTTGACCTAGTTTTTCTACCAAAATTTTTGACCAAAGAATAAGAAGGTTTTGCTTGGTCAGATTATAGAAGGAAAAATTTGTTCTTTTTAAATTTATGCCCGTGTTTGTCAAAATAGCGACAAATTATGTGGTGGTCAAAATTTCAACAAACACAAGCATAAGTTTTTAAAAAAAAGGTGAATTTCATTTCCCATTTCATTTGCGAAAAAAAGAAGGGAAGTGCGCGCGCGAAGGAGATACGTCCCAACTTGACATCGTGGGGTAGCAGCAGGAGCTTGAGCTCAATCTTTACATAAGGTATGTGGCAGAGGATTATTAATTCGTGCATTCTTGTTTGCTTTGCTATGTATTGAACAAGGGCTTCCTTAAATGTTCTTATTTCTGGGTGTTAAAAATAATGAAGGGTTTGAGATCCTGTGTCTATCTATGGGTTTATGCATAGGATTGTGGCATTTGGCTTTACACAGTCGAACGTGAAATGAATAAGTATCTTTTGACTGTTATAGCAAGTTCCATTATGTTCAAAACCGGATTCAAAACCCTTGTTCTCGGCTCTGTCATGAAGTCACGGCCCTAATTTGCATCTTCTCCACGGGATTCGCAATGCCGCTGGATGAAAAGCAAATTAGGGTAATGTATTTTAATACAATCAACACTCAAAATTTGGAAGACGGTTCCACTGCTTCAAGGCCGATGCCCTAAGAAAATCTCTGTCAATAGACTTATAGGAAAGAATAATAGTAAATCTCTGTTCCATGGGCAACAACTAATCCTCTTATCCTTGATCTGAATTGGATTAGTTGTTGCCCATGGAACCTGTCAATAGATTTAATACCTGACGGATAACATTATTTTGAATAAGAGATTACCTTGGAAGCATAAATAAATAGACTTGTAATGAATAAGCACAGTCGGTCTTGTAATGAATAAATAGACTTAATATCTATGCAAATTCGTTTATGCATTTATGGGTATTGAAGTTCATTTTCGATGCATCCACGGTGTCTGGTGTTCATTTGATTAGTTTTTGTGTTTCCATTATACATAGTTTGCTGTGAAGGGAATATATGAATTAGATTTCATAGCAAATTCACTTTTATGCATTTATGTTTTAGAGTTTCATTTTGATTAGAGTTTGTTTATTTCTACGCGGGACAGTCAATTCCCTAACAGACCGAGTTTGAAGAAATCTCCACTTGGCTCTGTTATGGAGTTTAGACCTTAACTTGCGACTCCTCCATGAGAATTCAATGCCATTGGATTGGAAAGCAAGTTAAGGTGATGTGCATAAAGATTCAAAACACTCATAATATGGAAGACTGTTCCAATGCTTCAAGGCCGATGCCCTAAGCAAAATACAATTCATGTATTTAGCCAGCAGAAGAAATGAATGTTTGTAGCAGCGGTTTAAAAGTGTATTAGTTTCGAAGACTATCTGATTCGGGGTCCTTGACAGTCATTGAAGACAATAACATCAGGCTCAACACCCACCTTCGAGCCATTCCAGTCGACCCTAACCTAACTTGATCAACTAGGTTAGAGTGTCCTGAGACCGGTTGAAGGTGCTAGATAAGACTGATTGCTATTGCCTTATGGATCCGAGATAGAAACAGAGATCAGTAGGAAACCCATGCTAAGTAATTATGACTGAATCTATCAATGGATTTGCAGGGAAGAGTACTGTTGCAGACTAACCGAGAAGTAGTAAAATTTAGAGTATTATATGTTTAGCAGTTGGAAGTGCCTTACAGGTTTGTGAGACTGTAACCTAGGAAGTATAAACAAGATTGTAATACTTGTTAGAAGTTAGGAATTGATTAAAGAAAGGTATGCTATTGATACTGGTGAGAGAGAGAAACAATGTTACTTAAAGATTTTGCAAGTTCCATTCAAGGAGATTGATAGTTGGAAGAATCATCCTGTGGTAATCTTGTGTCAAAAAAATTGACAAGGAAAATAAATGAGGTATCTATATAAGTATGGGGATATTGAAAGTATGAAAAGATAATAATTGATAGCAAAGAAGGAAGTGATTATATTCATTTTAAAGATAAGAGAAGTCATCTGAGATCATGTTACAGTCATTTATGTTGGTCACAAATACCTAATTCTAGTCAAACGATAGCCCTACAAGGAAAATATAGAAAATGGTTGTGTTAAGATCCTTCTTATAGTTAAAATATAGTTATCAACATAGAAAAAACACTCTTGATAAAGATAGTGAATAAGTCACAAAACCAGTCCCAAGTATGAATGATAATGGAAGCCTTGACAACAAAAAATTGATGATATTAGGATACACAAAAAATGAAGTGGTATTGACTGTGACAAGAAAGTAATGAGAGTAATTTCAAGTAAATCAATAGTATCACTAGGAAAAAAATCAACATAGTCTCGAAGAAGTGGGTGATATCAAGAGATGCTCCAATTACCCAACTTCAAATCTCCAACTGAAACTACAAACTGACATGCCAACCTCAAAGAATACAATCACCTGTGTAGTTAAAATCCAACCAAGCATCATCACTCTTATACATCTAAGCTTATAAATAGCTTAAAAGAATTTATAAATATTATCTCCACTCGCTTTCCCTCTTTCTAAAAATTAATCCTTCCTAGAGTAATGATATTGAAAATCTCTTTAACTTAATATCAATTTCTTGCATTTATGTAGAAGTAAATTTGGTGGTGAATCATTTGAGCTTGAAAAATTATGTTTGAAATTATTCATCAATTCTCAATTGATTATCTTTTTTGTTATTTGAAAATGGTTAATATTGAATAACCATCAATTTTATGAGTGTTGATAAGCTCTTATTTTCTCTTTTTTATAGCTAGTCAATGATATGGTCATAGTGATTCTTTGAGGTCTTCCTATCATTTAAAAAAAATCAGTATGTCTAAATTAAATTTGCAGACTTCTCCAATCTTACGTTGAACATTCTAATCATAAAGTATTAATCTAAAGTATTCACTTGACATGTTACCATAAAACCATTATTGACTGTTATAAATGGATCATAATCAAAAATATTGATGAAGAAAAAAGTTCGCACACAATCATATTCAGAAGTATTTATTATACCAATGAATTGTGCAAATCTGATAGATCTTGTCATAAATAGATTAAAAGAACTATTAAAAAGAAATTGAGAAGGTTTAAAATAGATCGAACAAGTTTAAATAGTGTATTATGTTTTGATTGGTAAGTTATTCAGTTGAAAATTGAGCAAGCCTGAACAATACATTCTATGTTTTGATTTGTTTATGTATGACAAGCCTAAACAGTAAATTCTATGCTTTGATATTGATATGTCTACGTGATTCATCTGAAATAATCTAACATGAAACTAAATTTTTTACATGAACATAAAAATACATAATATTCCAACCAACCATATATAAACGACCCAAAAAAAAAATCAAATTTTCAAGGTTCTTCAAGGAGTTAAGTATGCAACCACTGAAAACTCTTGTAAAACACCTTAATTTGCTAATAATTAGCATCTAAATTCAATAGCCATTGAAAATTAAAGAGCTTATTCTAGTAAAATACATTTTCAAGGCTTGAACCTCCTCTACATAAAGGTAAAACACCAATTTTGACATGAACTTTTCACAATTCCATTGATTGCTATCATCAAATTTCCTTCAACTACCAACCCTAAAAATCTCCTTCACGTGCGCGTTGCCCTTCTTTTTTTCGCAAATGAAATAATGAAATGAGAAATGAAATTCACCTTTTTTTTTACTTAGCAAGATCTTGCTAAGCATATTAATATTAAAATCTTGCTAAGTATAAAATATAATATCTTTATATCATCTTTGAAAATTATGTAATAAATACTGTCTGCACAGGCACGACACACGGTCTGACTATCGCAGGGTGTATGACATAAACATTGGAAGAGGCATGGCATCCCATGGGACATGGGGGCACAAATTTCTATGGGTGCCAATGCCTATAACTACTTTCAAACTAGTTGCCCATTAGTTTTGTGCATTTGCTAACAACTAGACTCCAATCTTTAATCTAACCCCTAATACGTTGTTAAAGATTTAGGTCTCATTAAGACTACTTTAATTTATTCCTCTTTCAAACATGAAATTCCATTGGCATTAAGTGTGACAGATCTTAGCTTCCATCAACAAAAATATTTCAGATTGGTAATGGACAAGTCTTATTTCAATAACAATTATCCTTTGTTTCAGACCTCAATGAATTCTAACCAAAATCAGCTCATAAAATCTTGATTGTATCTATGTGCACCCAGCAACACATGTACTATTGTGAAAATCATATCACTGGGAGCTTACCCAGCAACACATCATTTAAAACCATTATTGGTCATTTCCCAATCCCCTAACCTAGGACCAAATCATGAGAAAGAAAAGGACCATTGGTTTAGTTTTGTAATTTTTTTTCAAGAATAATCTGGCTAGTCACTGTCTACACAATACCAGTTACTCCTTTGGTATCACAAACAACAAAAACAACAAAGTTCTTGCACAAAAAAAAAAAACAACAAAGTTCTTGAATACACCAAGTACCAAATGATGAATGCTCAATTGTTGTAATGGAAAAGCAATATCAAAACCGTCCATTTCTAGAACTTGATTTTTCTATAGTCCTAATAATTTTTCTTACTTCTTGTTTGTGCTTGGTGACATGATTTTGAACATTGTTGACATACTTAAATGGAATACACAAAATGATGAATGCTCAATTGTTGTAATGGAAAAGCATCAGAACCGTCCATTTCTAAAATTTGATTTTGTATAGTCTTAATTATTTTTCTATAGTCCTAATGATTTTGAAAATTGTTGACAAAGAGTGTTTCTTTTTTTGATTAAAGTATAAATGATTTTTCTATAGTCGTAATGATTTTTCTTATTTCTTATCTTTTGTCCCTTTTTGATTTCCTATGTCTGTGCTTCATGACAAGATTTTGTCACCTTCTTTTGATGGTATATTTCATTCACTCTATGTGGAATACTATTTTGTTCACTATTTTATTTCAGCTTGATATTTCTTTCATTTTTATATAGACAAATACTACACATGCTAATAAAAAAATGATCTATTTGATTTAGGCTTACTTTTCATTATTGTAAATGTTTAATATTTCTGATGGTATTCCTTGGTGTATTCCATATAAAAATAATCATATAAAAATAATAAATGTAGTAACGATGATGCGATGCATTATTGATATAGGCTCGATGACTCTTGTCAATGTGCCAAACTGTCGATGTGGTGGTGGGCAGTGTGTGTTGAAGACTTCACGGACACTGAACAACCTTGGACAAAATTTTTGGTGTTGCCCAAATAGAGAAAAGGTTGCTAATGTGTATATATTTAATGTTTCTAATGTAAATACTATTCATTATATTATAAGAACTAATGTAGACTGGGCATCACAGGGAAATAATGGCTGTAGATACTTTAGTTGGGTTGAAGACAACTCATCTGCATCTATCCGCCCATCTCCACTTATCTGCAATGAAAGGATTTGAGTGCAAAACATGTTAGGCCAAGGAAAATGCTGAAATTATATTTTTATGATGCCTTCTCTGTATTGTAATCGCATATCTTTGTTGCGATCATATGCGGAGATGAGCTCAAGAATTAGTCAGTTTAGTATTTTCATATTGTAACTAATATTTTAATATGGATATGGCGTAACTTCTCTTTGCCTCAAGTGTGCATATATATGCTTTACATCTTTTTTTACAATAATTCTTCATGTTTATGGCTTAGGTGAGCCCCAATATACTATCAATCACATGATTTAATGTATCGTGTTTTCTTGGTTATTCCATTTGTTCCTTGATACATCAATTCAACCACACCCACTCCACTTCACGTGGATGTCTTTGAAATAAACTCCTAACTCAAATAAACCAACTATAACTACTAACTAACCTTATAAAACAACAACAGCTAAGAATGATTGCTTGCCAACATCTACTAAATACAAGGTCCTTGAGAGATCAATCAATCGAGATGAGTGGATGAGGATGATGAGATGGGGGAAGTGGTGTTGAATCTTGATGAAAAGGAAGCTCTAGTTGCAATTAGGAAGAAAAAGAAGATGCTTATTGTCGAACACAAATTGAAGAAGAGTACTGCAAAGAGCAGACCTATCGTACCAAGGAAGTTTGACAAGAACAAGGAATATGGCTTAAACAGAATGGGAAGACATCTTTCTAGCCTGGGCTTGGATCAAAAATTAGCTTGATAATAAATGAAGCATATGAGAGTTGAGCAATTAGCTTCCCAAGAAAAATCTCGTACATGAATTGTGTGTACCCCAATTCCTGTGCCTTCTGTGCGTATCTAAATGACATATTTGAAACAACAAGGGTAAGGCGTAAAGAAGTTAATTTTGCATCCCTAGACAGATCTATATGTTTTATCCACAATGACCAAACTTCATAAAATATACAGACTTGTCTAGTGATCATATTGTACTGAAGGTGGTGCCTACTTATCTTTACACAACTGTTGCAATGTAGCAGAGCATTAGGCACCACCTTTAGCACAATATGATCACTAGACAAGTCTGTATGTTTTATGAAGTTTGGTCATTGTGGATAAAATATATAGATCTGTCTAGTGATGCAAAATTAACTTCTTTAAGCCTTACCCTTGTTTCAAATATATCATTTAGGTACAGACATAGGGCACAAGAATTGGGTTATGCATAGTTCATTTATGGGATTTTTCTTGGGAAGCTAATTGCTCATTTGTCATATACATTATTATGAAGCTAATTGCCAAAGGATCCAGGCCCAAGCTAGAAAGATGTCTTCCCAAACACATAAAAAAATGCACATAAACACAACAACTGAGAAACATAAATGTAGATTTCACAATAGCTGAGAAACATAATTGTAGGCATCATGGTCATAATTTTTTGGAGACAACGTAATTGAGTTGTATAACCAAGTGATGGAGAGTGACTTTTGCACCTCCAATTCCAAATTGAATACATCTGTTGGAGGACCTTGTATTCATGAGCAACAAATGTAGTCAACTTGGAATCAGAGGTGCAGGAGTTGCTCTCCATCGTCTGGGTATACAACTCAATTACGTTGTCTCCAAAAAATTGTGACCACGATGCCTACAATTATGTTTCTCAGTTGTTGTGTCCCAAGACCCCTTATGACCCTTTACGACCATTTACGATCCCTAAGAATACATCGTAGAGGTCTTAAAATGTCGTAAAGGGTCATAAAAGGCTCCTAGGAGGGGCCAGATGAGATTCCAGCTTCACGTGGTTGGCCCTGTTAAGTAGAGAATGTTATACTCTTCTTGAAACAAAGAGAAGCTCAATAATTTAAGGTCTCAGTCCACAGACAAATTAATTAGCTTGATCTTCATATTTTTCTTGGGAAGCTAATTGCTCATCTGTCATCTACATTATTATGAAGCTAATTGTCAAAGGATCTAGGCCCAGGCTAGAAAGATGTCTTCCCAAACACATAATAAACATGCACATAAACAGGACAACTACGAAACATAAATGTAGATTTCACAATAGCTGAGAAACATAATTGTAGGCATCATGGTCACAATTTTTTGGAGACAACATAGACCATAGATTCCAAGTTGACACTATGGGATCCAAAGACCATAGATAAGGAATAAATTTACAGAGCGGAGGAGGGCCATAACAACCAAAATAATATAGGATGAACCTCAATTTAAATGAGGCAACTGCAAACATTTTAATAGATTTTTATTATTAAATAATAAAATTTGCATATACTAGTGTTCTAAGCCCCCCCCTCATTACATGATTTATTATTGTAAGCCCCCTCTAACTTACGCATCTAGAAAATGAAACTACAACCTATTGGGATTGAGACAAACCTTATAGAACAACAATAGCTAGGAAGCATTGCTTGCCAACATCTGTTGGAGGACCTTGTATTCATGAGCTATATATGTATTCAATAGATGTTGGCAAGTGATCCTTCCTAGCTGTTGTTGTTCTATAAGGTTTGTCTCAATCCCAATAGGTTGTAGTTTCATTTTCTAGATGCGTAAGTTAGATGGGGCTTACAATAATAAATCATATAATGAGGGGGCTTAGTGTATACACCTAAAAATGGTCATCTAGACTATTAGTCCCTTTTTCTAAAATCATCAATTGCTTGTTCTTGATCAAATCCTAGTCCTATCATTTATTTGATTATTTTCTATGGGCTAACCATCTTATCCTAAGTCTTTATCTATTTAAAAAGAATATTTCCTCCCTTTTTATTAAATAAAAAGCCCCACTTTTCTTCTTATCCTAAGTTGCACAAATAAAGCATTATTCTTATTTTATAAAAAGGGAAAAAGCACTTTTTGTCTCATATGGACACAAAAGTCAACTCCTATTTTCTCATTGGAGGATACTTGTGCACATGGATTGCTCCTCTTTTAAGCTCCACCGTTGATCAAATATTTTGCCTCTTAATCTCCATGGTCCATTGATTTTTCACCTCCTATAAAAGAAGAGCTCTCTTCCTCATTTTCACACACAAATTTTTATGCTATTGTTATGCTACAGGTTTTCTAGGTCATCTTGGAGCTTTTGGAGATATTCTTGCATCTAGGGTTTGAAGATTTGGAGCATTGTTGGCATTCATCTTGGATCTTCATCAACACTCTATCTTCTTGTCTTCATTCTTGAATCATCATGACTTTCTTGCTTCATAGTTAGATTTCATTTTCATGCATAGTATTTGCATTTTCATAGCTTCATTCTTAGCTTAGATTTCCTTTTATGCAATAGATTAACTTGCATTGTCATATAGATTTGCTTTGCATTGCATACATTTGGCTTCATTGGAGATATTGGAATTATTTCCCTTGTCTTCCTTGAATCTCCCATTGCATGGTTTACTAGCAAGGTTATAGACTTAATAGCTCTAGCTGAGAGCATTCTTGAAAACCCTTGCACTCCATGCCTAGAGAGCTATGGATCGATTTGTGAGGGCTCATTATTGAGTTTTCTTGCATGTAAAGATTCATAGAAGTGTGAAAAAATTTTAGCACACATTTTTGGTGCCCACCATAGGGAAACCCACTTTTACATGTTGGTTTTTTATTATTTTTGAAGCTAACCTTTGTGCAGATTTGTTTGGAGATGGAAAAACCCTAGATTTGAAAGATTTGATCATATCTCCCAAATGGCTTGGTATTTTGGTCTAAATTTTTTTTTTCAAGTTTCCAACATATTAAAGAGGCTCTAAAAAAATTTTCAGATTTTTTGAAGATAATTTGTATTTTTTATGATTTTTCCTTTATTTTTCATAAAAAATCAATTTTTGGCGCAAATCAAAATATTTTTTGGAAATTTTTATATTTCTGAAAATATCTTGGAATTCTATAGGGGGTACATTCACTGTGTTTTTAATTTATAAATCATATCATAGTTCATTTGGTCAATTTATTAAAATTGGTCTATTTTGGTAAAATGGGTCTCTAGGGCACAAAGGAAGAGATTTTTCTAAAATTTTTATATTTTTGGAAATCTCTCTATTTTTTGATAGAGATCTCTTTTCTGAATTTTGGGTTTAGGGTCTGAATTCATGTAGTAAAAATTAGATCTTGTTGACTAGGTCAAATGCAAAAAAAATAAAATTTTGTGATGGGTATGCACTTATTTTTCATTTTTCAATGCATGATATGAGTCATCATTTGGATTATTTGCTGGTTATCATTGCTCCTAACAATTTATTTTTAGATCTAACCCTAGGGTTTGCATAAGTTGGATATGCATGGCATATCTTGTTTGCTTGTTTTCTTGTCTTGTTCATTTGAAGGTGCATGACTTGCTTTCATGAAAAATGCTTAAAACAAACAAAAAAAGGGTAAAATCTACTAAGCGGGTTGCATTGGACTTGAGGTATTTTGTTACAACTCTACAACATTTGGATCTTGGGATTAAAATTGAATCTCTCATATGTTTGGCTTGAGTGTTTACATGCTTTCATAGAACACATTTCAATTGATGCTCTTAATGGGAAATGAATGAACATAGATTTGCTTTCATACAAGTTTATGTAAGTGAATGTTTGTGTTTAAACCTTAAGTAATTCTTGGTTTCAATATCAAATATCTCATTGAGTGATTGAGGGCATGGATTCATTCTTTGTTTACATAGGGAGTTAAATGCACCACTTTGTGGACTCACTCTATGTTTGCTTAGAAAGTTAAATATTCCATTGATTCAACCCTTTTTCATTTGTGAGTAGTATTGATAAGCAACTTTAGATTACTTGTGATTGATCTAGATTGCTATCTTGGGTTATTGGACTCGCTAATCCACTGGCCCCTTATTTCTGCCCCGTAGTTGCAAGATTAGTGCTACATTAAAGGGGAGGGGTCTACAGGAAAGAAGCGTTAATTGCTCCACTAGGCAACCCTTTTGTGCTTTTTGGAACTCACTTGTTTTCTAAGGTGTGGACTCACTTTGAGTTGATGTGAGAAGTTAAATATTCCACTTTTGGGCTCACTTTGAGTTGATGTGAGGAGTTAAATGTTTCACTTTTGGACTCACTTTGAGTTGGTGTGAAGAGTTAAATGTTCCACTTTTGGACTCGCTTCACATTCTCTTGAAGGGTTAAATGTTCCACTTTTGGACTCGCTTCACATTCACTTGAAGGGTTAAGTGTCCCACTTTTGGATTCACTTTGCATTTACTTGAAGAGTTAAGTGTTCCACCTTTAGTGCTCTAAATACTTTTGATAGTGAATTACTTAGCTTTTATTTTAGAAGGCCTGCTTGGGGACACACCACCTCAAGGGACGGACCTTAACTCCTATGTTCCGACAGAGTATAAATAGCGGGTGGTGAATCGAAAGACACCTCTCTTGGGAATTGAGTTTGATATCACTCTTGGCTAAGCCTCAAAGAACCTTATACCTTTGAGAAGTGAAGGAGGAGATTTGGGTTACCGTCTCCCCCCGGCTGTGTGATTTTGGATTCTTCTCATCTATGAATTTGGGCCTCACGTACCTTACGTATATCGAGGACTCCCTTTAGCAAAGCTATGTATATCCTTGTAGACAACTTGATAAGGTGTTGTTGTGTTCTAAGTGCCTACTAAAACATTTTCAAGAACATACACAAGTAGAATCTTTAAGGAGTAGATATACTAAGTCACTATTCTTGTTCATGTGCAAGGTTGCTTTGCCCCTTGCTCATTGTTTGAAGACAACTGCTTGCTTGAACTCCTTGATTGCTGTCTTATGTGCTTGATCCATGATAAAAATCTATTGATATACTTACTTGATCTTTTAAAATGCTTCAAAACTAAGATTTTTATGTTCATTGGTCATAGAGTCGTATGACTCTGCAACAGTGTCACCCAAAACCTTTTTGCTGTCTTGTTGCTGTTGCAATCTGGAGCTGCTAAACTTGCATTTTAACCGGTCGTAGAGTGTCTTTTTCTGTTCTTACCTGAAGCTGGTCTGTTATCTACATGCTTAGACTTGTTCTACACTGAAACAAATGAGCTAAAACTATTGGATTTGAGCTTAACAAATGCTACTCTTGATCACTTGTCACATCACGGTTACCTCTCTAGCTACTTGCTTATTGAGCTTCTTGCTCACTGCTCGGCTTTAGTCAATTGATTACTGTAAGTGCTTGAGCACTTTTGATGAGCCATCTCTCTATTGTTCTACTTTGACAAGTGATCTTTATTAGCTTTGCTTATCTCAAATCTGAGAAACTTTGTCTCATTCTATTAGTCAACCAACATCTCTTTTCATGTCGGTTACAACTCGGTCTCAATTTGAGCAAGAGAGTCATCCTCCATTCAATTATACACAGTTACCTTCTCCAACTAGATGCTCATGAGCACCCATTAGCAACAACAGTTCTAGTTCTGACCAATCTAAGGATTCTAAAGCTACCCCGTGGTACAAAGGAGGTTTCCTCTTTTCCGCATTCAAGACCCCCCAAAACACAGATAGTGTCTCACTCACTTTGACGGAACAAGAAAAATTTCAACTGTTGCAAGAACACTTTGAGCGTAAGGATAACCAAGCACGCTTAGAAAAAGAACACAATCAACAAAGGATGGATCCTTCTAGGTGCATGGCTTATAGAGGGACATTTCATGAGCAACCTGAGACTAGTAATCATGAGCATAGATCTCTTTTCAATGGCAACAATGGCAACAACACGCCACCAAGATCTCCTCCAAGACCCACCTTTGGTATGCCTTCTTCACCTCCTAGACCTCCTCCCTCTCAACATGAGGTAGAGGCTGATGATGAGATTTCTAGTGAGGATCTTATGAGATTTGAACAAGATGTGGTCTCTCAACGAATGATACATAAGCTTTTAGAGTGTAACGGCGATTAGTACTTTCAATATATGACTTCTAGAGGATACAAGCTTCCTCCCGGCTATGATGTCAGACAAATTGTCCAACAAAGAGTACTAACTAAGTTGGAAGTTCTTCAAGAAGAATTACATCGGACAAATCAACGCCTTACCCAAATGGCATTAGAAAGAGAGCCTCCAAAGGTCTCTTTTGTAGAATCAATTTGTGCTCTTCCTTTTGATAAAGATCTATACATGGTCTCATTTTCTAAGGATATTGAGGTTCCTAAATATGACAAGTATGATGGAAATGGTGACCCTCATGACCATGTGCGTCATTTTTATGCTCTTAGTATGGACTTTCTTCATGAAGAAACATATCTTCTATGCTTATTCCCTCGAAGCTTAAGAGGCCAAGCTTTAGAATGGTTTGCGAAATTGACACCACCTCTTAAGACTTTTGATGAGTTGGCTCAGCGATTTACCCAGCAGTACTCTTTCAACATCCAACAACCTATCACTGTGATAGATCTTGGTAATCTAAGACAACATCAAGGTGAGTCATTTGCAACTTACTTACAACGTTGGAGGTCATTGTATTCTTGATATCCTCGTCAACTACTTGAAAGAGAAAAGATTGACATTTTTGTCAACACACTTGTGCCTGAGCTATTTTATGATCTAAGGAAGCAACTGTTCTCCTCCTTCCATGACATGGTTGAAAGTGCATATCGGATTGAGGATGTAGCTATAAGAAAAGGGGATATTGTTATTAATAAAGATGCTAAAAGCAATGGTAAAGACAAGAACAAACCTTGGAATAAGAACAAGTATGTTGTTAATGATGGGGTTGTTGACGCTCCTAAAGTTAAAGAGCCTGCTTTCAATCTTTCCAATGCTATCTATGCAACAAAACAACAAGAAGCTTCCAACGCTCACAGTGCTCCTAAACCTCAATATGCAGATAAACCTAAGAAGTCATTTCGAAAGTGAGTCTATACCAAGTTGGCATAACCTTACGATGTAATCCTCAAGACTTTGGTTGACAATGGATATCTTACACTTCCTGATAAACTTGGTAACTGGGATCCGATAAATAAGCCTGATTGGTGGAGAGAGGATCATTACTACCATTATCACAGAAACAAGGGACATCCAATAGACAATTTTTTTAGGCTTAAGGATGATATTCAGGATCTTATTGAGAACGGCACAATCTCCACTGATGGCTTAACTAAAAATTCTGATCACACAGCTTTCAAAGATCCTCTACCTAAGCATGATAAGGGGGAAACCTCTCAAGCACATAAGAAGAATCATGATGCTAAGATCAATTACACGTATCCTTCTAATACACCTGTGATCAACATGGTAGAGCCTATTGAAAGTGTTCTAATGATGAGATCTCAAGATGATAATAAAGCCAATCATGGGAAGCCAAAGTTGATCTTACAAACATGTGATAGGTCATCTTCCCAAAGTGAGACACTGAATGCTGTTACTAGGGGGCGAGCCAAGATTTTCCTTAAAACTGCGCAAGATCCCAAGAAAGCTTTGCCTTCCAAACAAGTGACTCCTTTAGCCACCCCTAGCTATGATCTTGTCCAACATTTGCAAAAGACACCAGCTCAGATATCCATTTTTGAGTTGCTTCAGTTATCCTCTTCGCATAGAGAAATCCTTGAGAAAGCTTTGCATACAGCGCATGTCCCTAAAGACATTGATCCAAATCAATTTCAGGCTATGGTCAACCACATTTCATCTCCACTATCTCTCTCCTTTTCTGTAGAAGATGAAATATCTATTGCTCACCCACATAATCTAGCTTTACACATTGACATTCTAGTCTACAATACCCGAGTCCGCCGAGTCCTGATAGACAATGGTGCAGGGTTAAATATTGTTTCTTTCAATGTCATACAACAATTGGGTTTGTCAGAATTTGCTGTGGATTCTAAAAAGAAGATTACTATAAAAGCTTATGATGAAGTGGAAAGATCTTCCAAAGGTCTTGTCACGCTGCTTGTCCGAGTGGGCCCTATCACAAAAGATATTAACTTCCAAGTATTGGATGTTCCAATCACATATAACATTCTTTTGGGTCATCCTTGGATCCATGACATGCAGGCTATTCCTTCCACTTATCATCAGTGCGTCAAATTTCCATACAATGGCACTGAAATTGTGATTCCTGGAGACCATACTATTGCTATTGATGCTCTTGCTGCTACTAAAAAATTTGTTCCTCACAATGAACCTACTGATGATCCTAGTACGTCTCTAGTTGCTGCTAAGAAATCATTTAAGATGATGAGCCTTGGTATGGGTGAATATAAACTGGATTCCTTTACTTCTATACCTATTTCTCCTAGGTCATATGGGAAACCTTCCACTTCTGCTATGGTGATCCTTGAAGCCGAAAGAGAAGAACAAGCTGTTCAAGAGTGGATCTATAGAGAAGATACCTAAAATACTCCCATGCTTAGTAATTCAGACACAGATACAGATGAGTCACCAATACACACTATGGCTCACATGGGAGATGATCTTCCCTCTACTTCACTTCTTTGGGGAGAAAAATTTATATCTACTAATGATATGAATGTTGATATGGTTCATTCTTGTAGTAACCATCCCGACGTGGTTGATGGGTCTTGTGTGGGGTCTGATGAGTTTGTTCCTCGTATTGCCTTAGTGGACCACGCTGGTTCTTCTATGACAAGTCTAGATCTAGCTACTTTTTGAGCTTACCCTATAGGCTCAACCTCTCTTGTTACCAGAGATGACACCCCTCGCATAAATGCTCTTGAACCAGTCACTTCATTTCATCTTGCATCAACACCTGTTACTTCTTCCACTAGTGAACTAGCCACAAAAAAGATTGAATCAACAATCAAACATCACAATCATCAAGTCAAAAGAAAAGAGCAATGGTCGGATGGCGAAAACCACATTGTGGCAGTATTCAAACCTAAGAAAAGTAAAAATAAAAATCTGCTAAAAAATATTGATTATCAAATAAAAGATGACAAGCTGATTCTCTACAAAAAAATGATGCACTACTTCAAGCATGATCTCATATCTGTTACACTTCAACCCATTCCTAGAGCTAAGAACAAAGTTGGTAATGCCTTGGTTACTTCAACATCCATCTTACAAATGAAAAAGCATAAATTTTGCTTCAAGTTCCTGGTGGATGAATTATGCTATCCTGCTCACAAATCTTACAATCCTACCATCTTTTCATATCTTCCACCTCATATTCCTCTTGCAAATCCACCACGCCATTCCTTCCGCCATCCCTTACACTTTGCCTTTGTCTCTGGTGACTTGTATAGGAAGGGTCTAGATGGAACTCTCCTTAAGTGTCTAAAAATAGAGGAGTTAGAAAAAGTGCTAGCTGAAATCCACGATGGCATATGTGGATCACATTCTAATGATCCTTCGCTAGCTCAGACATTGCTTAGGGCTGGTTATTATTGGTTGAACTGGTTGAGACCTCCTATCATCATAGTTGCAGCATTTGGGCCTGGGGCCTATCAGTTCTCTACATCAAAGGAAGCAGATTCTTGATGCCCATTTCTATCTGGGGCATTCTTTGTACATATTTTATGACCCTAAAAAAATACCAAAAAAATTCATATATGATGCTGAAAAAATCCTAAAAATCATAAAAAGTACTGAACAAATGAGCATCCTAGTGAAAACCTAGCAATAGGTGCTTTGATGTCTCACCAAAAAAATAAAAAAATTCAAAACATCAAAAAAAAAATTGAAAAAGTGCCTTGGTGAAAACCTGGAAACAGGCTCCTTGGTAGCAAAAATACAAAAAAATTATAAAAAGTCTTGAAAAAATTGCAAAAAAATCTATCAAGTGGTGAAAACCTAGAAATAGGTGCTACTTGAGACCCTCTGCACCCATGTCTATCAGTCTTGCGTGGTGCTCCTTCGCTCCACTTCTCTCTTTGCCTCTCTTAGCCTGGAATTGACTCTTGTCTTAGTCTAGGGGGCATCCATTGTTTTTAGCTTATCTTGGGTCTCTTTGTGCATCTGGGTTTCTTAGGCACCTTGTAAACGGTGTTTTTCAACACCACCTCAACTTTGTTTTTCAACACTACCCTAGCATCAAGTGTTTCTTAACACTTATCAGATATCCTTCCCGTCATCTTGGATGATGCAATATTTCTCACTGGCAGATGTGATACTCAAAGTTTGACTCTATGACCTACACACACGCACTTGACTTGCTAAGATTTGTTTGACTTTATTTCTTTGCGTGCTATCTATGATGATTTCTTTGCTAAGTGGTCTCTCCCTGAGAAGTTTTCGATGATGCATAGCTAGAAGACTGAGGGTATGAGAACATGTTTTATTTCTTTATCTGCTTGTGGGTATATTTTGTTGGTCCTCACTATCATGAGCATTTATGCTGGTCTTACTTGACACTGTGGACCTACAAGGTATTATCCTTGACCATTTTGCAAGTGCATGCTTATAGTCATCTTGACTTTCTTGTGTCTCGATGCGAGCATAATCTTGCTATATCAAACTTAGGTAATCTCACTGCACTAGTCATCTTGACCTGCATGTCTTTGATGATTAGGTGGGATTCCCAAATTTCTATCTGATATAGATCATATTCAGATCCACATAGTTATGCTAGTGTGTATTGTATGATCTTGCGATGCTACCAATAATGCTCAATGATGAATATTAGATGTCTATTGGCTTTGTGACCTTGCAAGTAAACCACTTTTCATGTAGCTTGCATTCTTAAGTTCATGTTAGTTAGTTTTTCATCTTGCATATGGAGAGAGCTCTCCTTTCATCTTTCATGGACTTGTTAATCAACTGTGCTCACCTTTTGCTTCTTCCCGGTCATGTCTTTCACTTCTTGTCTTTCATATCACATCATTTTCCTTTCATTTCAGGATCCAAACCAAAATCCGAGTTCACCTTGATCACCCAACTCATATTTTTCCTTCTTCCATGTAGTTGGTTAACCTTTTGAGGCCTGATCCTTCGATCTTCGCTGGGGCATTCTTCACCTCTTCATCCCCATCTCTCTCAACTTCCAGTCTTTCATTCACTTTCAAATCCCAAGTTCAAATCCCCCTCCATGGTGTTTACGAGTTGAGGGACGGATAGGTTCGTGCCTCATGTCCCATGTGTGGGGCATATCTTCACTGCTTGATGGTTATTCTATTCTCTTTCTTTGATTATGATTTCTAGTGATTTGATCATGTTGCTCTTGCTTCTGCATTCCCTCTACCTGGATTTCACTTTCGATCCCAAGGGGGCAGACACATCATATATTATTGGTTATCTCATCATATATTATTGGTTATCTCTTTCCTAAGTGTTCAGTACTGTCACTACCAAGCTGACCATGTAGGATTTGCTATCTCTCTGCACTTCATTCTTTGGAGTCAGATCGTTATTTGCTTGCCTTCTTGGCTATCTGCTTGCCTTGTTGGCTATCTCTTGCCTTGTTGGCTGATCTATTCTTTGACGTAATGTGTTCCCAAATCGATCACACATTAGTCAAAGAGGGGCAAATGTATACACCTAAAAATGGTCATCTAGACTATTAGTCCCTTTTGCTAAAATCATCAATTGCTTGTTCTTGATCAAATCCTAGTCCTATCATTTATTTGATTATTTTCTATGGGCTAACCATCTTATCCTAAGTCTTTATCTATTTAAAAAGAATATTTCCTCCCCTTTTATTAAATAAAAAGCCCCACTTTTCTTCTTATCCTAAGTTGCACAAATAAAGCATTATTCTTATTTTATAAAAAGGGAAAAAGCACTTTTTGTCTCATATGGACACAAAAGTCAACTCCTATTTTCTCATTGGAGGATACTTGTGCACATGGATTGCTCCTCTTTTAAGCTCCACCATTGATTAAATCTTTTTCCTCTTAATCTCCATGGTCCATTGATTTTTCACCTCCTATAAAAGAAGAGCTCTCTTCCTCATTTGCACACACAAATTTTTATGCTATTGTTATGCTACAAGTTTTCTAGGTCATCTTGGAGCTTTTGGAGATATTCTTGCATCTAGGGTTTGAAGATTTGGAGCATTGTTGGCATTCATCTTGGATCTTCATCAACACTCTATCTTCTTGTCTTCATTCTTGCATCATCATGGCTTTCTTGCTTCATAGTTAGATTTCATTTTCATGCATAGCATTTGCATTTTCATAGCTTCATTCTTAGCTTAGATTTCCTTTTATGCAATAGATTAACTTGCATTTTCATATAGATTTGCTTTGCATTGCATACATTTGGCTTCATTGGAGATATTGGCATTATTTCCCTTGTCTTCCTTGAATCTCCCATTGCATGGTTTACTAGCAAGGTTATAGACTTAATAGCTCTAGCTGAGAGCATTCTTGAAAACCCTTGCACTCCATGCCTAGGGAGCTATGGATCAATTTGTGAGGGCTCATTCTTGAGTTTTCTTGCATGTAAGGATTCATAGAAGTGTGACAACATTTTAGCACACACTTAGAACACTAGCATATGAAAATTTCATTATTTAATAATAAAAATCTATTAAAATGTTTGCAGTTGCCAACTCATTTAACTTGAGGTTTGTCCTATATTATTTTTGTCATTATGGTCCTCCTCCGCTCTATAAATTTATTCCTTATCTATGGTCTTTGGATCCCGCAATGTCAAGTTGGAATCAAAGGTGTAGAAGTTGCTCTCCATCGCTTGGGTATACAACTCAATTACATTGTCTCCAAAAAATTGTGACCACGATGCCTACAATTATGTTTCTCAGCTGTTGTGTCCCAGGACCCCTTATGACCCTTTATGACCATTTACGATCCCTAAGAATACATCTTAGAGGTCTTAAAATGTCATAAAGGGTCATAAGAGGCTCCTAGGAGGGGCCAGGTGAGCTTCCACCTTCATGTGGTTGGCCCTGTTAAGTGGAGAATGTTATACTCTTCTCAAAACAAAGAGAAGCTAAATAATTTAAGGTCTCAATCCATGAACAAATTAAATTATACTTACTATCCAAATTGGTACATTGATGAGAATCAATGATGGACCAGAGTTTTTAGATTCTAAGAAGACGTATATGTAGTGGAGGCCAAAAGGGATTTTTGTGGAGATTTTCTAGATGTGGAGATTTGCTAGAGTGGCTATATACATACGAGGGTTTCCAGATTGAGTACCAGTGTAGAGATAATGATTCAGTAACCTACGTTTATAAAACCTTAACAAATATCTTTATCTTAGTTTCTGTAGTATTGAAAAAAATGAGTGGGTTGGACATTAGTGGTGGATCTATTCTCTCTTATCATTCTTCATAGTCCCTTTAGTAGTTATTCTTTCTTGTAACTCACCTTAATCGATGTGCATATATTTGAGAGCAATCTTTTCCATGGTTTTTCCCTTTACAAGTTGTTCCACATAAATCTAGTATTTCTTGTGTTTATGTTTGCTATTATTTTTGTGTTCCTATCCTTAAAAGGTTGTAATTTCAAAGTAAGTTTGGTGGAACTAAATATGTATTGCATGTAGGATTGAGGAAAGAAGATGTACAACTGGAAATGGACAAGGAGCTCTACCTTGTCATACGCGGTGAGAAGTATCCCCAAGAAATGGGAATGCTAAGGTGGAAATGGCGGGTGGTGGAGAGTGGCAGTCCGAGAAAGCCTTTCCCAAACTCTCCCACAACCCATTCAATCCTCAAAGCATCCCCCTCTTTCTCATCGCCCAAAAAATCAACCCCACAAATAAGAAGAAGGCAAATAGCCAGCTAGCTAATAAATTGGGAGATTGGTTTTAGATATAATCTTTAAGTATTATTTTTGGCATAGCTGTAGATTGCTTAGTCATCTCCTATGAACGTACATTGAAATATTGTGAGGCTTATTCTTTCTATCTTTAGAAGTGGAAAGTTTTATTGAAAGGTTAATGACCTCGAGAAAGAACATGTTTGTGTGAAATAAGACAAAAAATGTGTGACTGTTTGTAAACAGTAAACAACAGTGACATAATATTGTTGTGCTTAATTTGATAATATATATGTATTTTAAAATTAAAAAAAAATTTCTGTTGCTTTTTCGACCAACAAAGATTACACATATTGACGAGAAAGCTATACATACGATGTTTATTCTGACGATTTTACGTCACAATTTTGACCAACATTGGTCGCAGAGATAAACATTATAGCTGGTGATTCTTCTATGTTGAAGCAATGATTTCGACGTCATTTTCATTGATAATTCAACCACTGTTAGCATCACAATTGTGACGGTGATTTCATGTGTTGTATTATCGACTAAAAAACTCCGACGATCATTATGGTCGATTAGCTGACCAATGGGCATCTAATAATCAACTAAACCTCATAGAAAAACAAGCTAAAATTTACTAGTGTTATGATGGCTGAAATAGATCGTGATAGATGATATCTTGCATGATGGATTGAGTTCCTTAAATAGACCATGATCTTCTATTGTGATAGACATCTTATGATGGCTAAAATAGATTATGATAGATATGGATATTCCTATGGTAAGTGCACATTACCTATGGGAATTTGTTGAGTACTTGGTGGACATCACGAGACTTGATGTTGGTAGGCCATTACTCTGAGCACTTGGTGAATATCATGTGAATTGATATTATGCAGGCCAATGCTCTCAATATCATGAGATGATATGTTTCTAAACTTTTGAGTACTTGGTGGACATCACGAGACTTGATGTTGGTAGGCCATTACTCTGAGTATTTGGAGAATATCACGAGACTTGGATATTTTGTGACCAATACTCCCAATATCATAAGATGATATTTTTATGAATCCATGAGTTATGGTGAATATCATAAGACTTGATATTCTTGGTCAAACCATATCTCTGATATCACACTAATGTGATATCAAAATAAACTTTCACAATTAACTTTGTGTTTCTCTCTTGGATTGATGGGTTTTATCTTCTCTAGCTAAGAGGGAGTGTTGATGTTTGTAGCTTTGATCAAATAAAAATATAGTAGACATTAATATTATGAGAATAGATCAGTTATAATATATATATATATATATATATATATATATATATATATATATATATATATATATATATATATATATATATATATATATATATATATATATATATATATATATATATATTAATAATATATATAATTTAATAATAATAGATATTATTATTATATATGTATTAATATATACACATACATTTATATTTTGAAAATTATGTTTTGATCTTTCCTCATAATAACAATGTCTTTATCAAATTAATTTCACAAATATATTAATATCGATTGACTAAAGAAAATAACACTCGTACCGATTTACTGTATCGATTACCTTTGTATTACACCGATTTTATTAACATATCTAACATATAACAAATGTCGATTGAGACATCTGTATTATCACCGATTGAACACTTAACTAAATACTGATCGAATAATATGTTATCAGGCGTTATGATTAAGAAAATGTTATCAAGTGTTATGATATGTTATTGGGTGCCTTATGAGATCATGTGTCGGGTGCCTTATGAGATCATGTGTTGGGTGCCTTATGAGATCATGTGTCTTATGTTATTGGTACCTGTTCAATATGCATTGAGTTACAAAATATGGATTAGCTTTATCAGTTGATAATTTTTTGATTGCGTTATGAAGAGACATGGCATTATAGAGTCATGTCTCCTTAAGGAGACATGTCTCTATAGTGTCATGTCTCCCATATTTATAATCATTTGTTTTTTATCAAAGGCAAGCATATTGTAAAGACCAAAATTTCCATAGAAGTAAAACATATCACAAAAATAAAAATGCTCAAAGTCGACAAATTAAATTCCATGAATGCCAATATTTTTCCATAATTCAACCATAAGTGTCCTTAAATAATAATGATAAAGGATTACAACTTACTACATTGGACCATAACGTCAAAAAATACAAACATTAAATATGAACAAATACATCTTTATTACAAAGTTTCGACCTTCTGTCAAAATTTAAAAATATACAATAAATCAAGAATATTATTTATTTCCCAAACCATCTTATAACGGTAACTAGGCATCACACTGTATCAATCCCTATCTCCTAACATCCACTTGCAAATCCTGAGACGGGAGTGTGGCCCAGGCACTTTTTCCACCCAACCATGGAGTGGTTAGCTCCCCCGGGGCTTACCCTAAAATGGAAGCACACCGACCCTGCTCGAGAAGACTAGAAACTCAACACTGATGAGCTAGAATAATATGAAGCAACTGTGATTCTATCTACTACAACAATCTTTAGTCTGAAATAGAAATCCTAATAACAGAATGGTAGTGAGAACATACAACGCTAACCAAGCATATTAATGAAACATATGCGAAAGTAATCTTTGGCCAAAGAATCTTTTCAAAATCAGTAAAAACTGACAGGTAATACTACACTATTACCCTTCTCTGTCTTATTCCAAATTACGCTTCAATTCAAAAATATACTTTAAACAAACACTTAATTTGACAAGACTACTTTGTTGATTCCTTTTGAACTCAAAATACTTGACAGAAAAAAATGGTAATTTAAAAGAAATACGAGCAAATGGTGATCTTAGAGGAACGAACTAATTTGTAATATTTAGAGAAACATATAACAGTTACCCCAAAATTCTACAGTCAGTCATTTCGTTATTCTCCTACCCTTAACGAGTAATTCCAATTTACAGAACACCTATATAAACAAAATAACTGTTTAGTTCCCCTGTATTTCATACTAGTTTTAAGTGTGTGATTTCTATGACTATACAACATTTCATCTCCCAAAGCCTAAAATAGTAACTGTAAAGTTTAATGATCAACAGACTTCCAGAATTTGGAAGTCCTAAATGAAGCTAAGCATTTGGTTTGTTTTCTATTTTCTTTGATGATCGAATGAGAATTGCTTTAGTTCTAAAAAAAATCATAGACTGGTAAAGAAAAAATAGAGTAGAGAAAAGATTAAAAAATAATGAAGAATTCAGATTCTTTAAAGAAATCAACCACTCCATTTATTCAGTCACAAGCAAAGATTCAAGGATATCTTGGATCTAATTCATAGATTTCCAGATGAAATTCAATATGTTTAAAGGAGACGACACATTACAGGTTCACCATTTTGCAAGACAGGACCGAACCAACAACAAGGGTTTAGCATTTGTTAAAATGAAACCAAATACAATACTACCATTTGTTAAAATGCAACCAAATACAATACTACCTATGCTGAAACATTAATTCCTACTTAAATGTTATGTCTAGCTTGCTTATTGGCCACAATAAAGCACCCAATCCATCTCCTAAATTGACTCAAGACTAATGTCTATGCAGGGATGCTATGTGCGAAAAAGACTAAAGACTATATATTTGCAATGGTGTTAGCTCGAGATTCCTAAGACTCTGTAGGTGTGTAGTTAAAGAAAGAAAATATAAGAGCAATTTAGACAACATGTATCAAGGACCCGGTTGAAAAACTCAAGGGTTCTATATATGTTAAAATTGCAATTATATATTATATATATTTCCTACGGTTTAAATTCTTAATACCAAACTTACGCATCACATCTCTAACTGGCTTAGTGGTCTCTAGGAAAGAACCAAGACCATCCCCATTCAGCTTATGTCCAAATTTGATTACGCCTAGGGTGCTGCATGCGCTAAAGAAAAGTTAAAGGGGCACAAGGTTATGTGGTTAAGGTAGCATGAGAAAACATTGACATAGTAGGTAAGAAGTAAAAGTAAAATGAAGGTACAACCTTGTGAAAGGCTGAGAACAATAAGGAGGCTGCTGCGTAGATAACTAGGGAAACATAAACAAACTACACTAATCCATACAGAGCTCACACACAACACATCAAAAACTCGTAAAAAGGAACTCTACAAGTTCCCAAAGAGATAACCATTTCCATTCAATATTAACATAACCAAAAACATAGAGAGGAACCTAGATTTTTAATGCGGCAGATGTAACAAGATGTCCTCTCCTCTCTCCTATTGCACTATTCCCTGTTTCCTCTACTCTTTTCCTTTTTACTAGTTTTGCATTTTATTTTCTCTTTTTTTTTTAACCTCAATCTCCTTACTGTATATATCCCCCTTCATGCGTTTCCTCCCATATCTAAAACAAGATCATGCTCCCTCTTAATTGTTGTGTAACTTCCTCCTTAGTTGATGTCCATCATGCCTAGAAATATGGGCTCAAACTTCCAGTCAATCCCTAGTTCAACTATCCTATCAGCACTTAAAGCCTGAATTGATGCCAGGAAGATTGCAATGAGTACTTTTTTTTTTATAAAAACCAAACTTCCACTCAAATTATACCTCTTTGACTTCCCCACCACTAACTATTAATAAATCATCTTTTCAAAATAGTCATTCATACTATGCTATAACTAGAGATTAGTTGAAAAATGAAAACTTAAACCGTCATCACACATAATCCTAAAAGAAAAATAAAAGTAAATTACATTTTAGATTGAAAAGTAATTAAATTGAATAATTTAACAAATATTTAACTCTTGTCTATTGAATTTTATATCAGGATAAGAGTATGAACATTTTAAGAATTAAATGTAAGTTTCATCTTTCTAAAACTTTCAAATAGCAAAACATATACTACGAATTAACCAATTAAGAAATAAAAATCCAAGTAAAAAAGCTATGCGGTGTGTGTTTTTATCATATAATTCCATACTCATCCATATCAAGGACCTAGGCTCCCCTACCTTGACCACACTCCCGTCCTTAGATCCTTTCAACAGATGAACACTCCAATTTTTATCAGTAGGTTAGTTCCCAAAATCTATAACCAAATCAACTTGAAAATCATTCATTACAAGCATATTTAATCATATCAAGAAAAATGATATACTTAAAAACTTATCTAACACATCTTATCATGTTAATCATTAACGAATTCCAATTTATCATCCTAAATAAATTAACAAATTTACCTTTAATAATTTTTAGCAAAGCATCTAGCAAGACAATTTATTCCTCTAGGGTCGCCGAAACTCGACCAAGTCAAAAAGTCCATAAAAGTCGCAAAGTAACTAAAAAGTCATAGGTCTACAAAATCAGTTATGACATCCTTCCCCTCTAAGAGAAGATGTCATCCTGATGTCTTATGAAAAATATAACATATGTTCTCAAAACATAAACTAATTGAAAAAAAACATAAATCGAAATAGCATATATAGTCTATGGAAGTAAATGCAAAAAAGATCTAATCATATCATTTGCATCCTCCCATGTAGCACTGTCAATAGAGAATTGGTCCCATTGGACCTTATACTACAAGATCTCTCTATCGCGCACCCTAATGGTATGTTGATCAATGATATTGGATGGCTCCACTAACACCACTACTGGATCCTGTACCTGTAAAGCACACTAGTCAAGGATATGAGAAGCATCTGGATGGTAAGGTTTTGATAAAGAAACATGAAAAATGTTATGAATATGGGAAAGGGTAGGTAGAAAGGCTAGTCTATATGCAACAAGATTGATAATTTCCAAAACATCAAAAGGCCTGACATATCTAGGTGCGAGCTTAGAAGCTTTTCCAAAAGATATAGAACTCTTGTGTGGCCTCACACAAAGAAAAAATTTGTCCCCCACTATGAACTGCCTGAAAGTATAGTTCTTGTCTGCATAACTCTTTTGCCTATCAGTGGCTTCCTTCAACCATTATCTAATAAGAGACATCTGCTCTTCCATCTCCTTTAACAATTCAAGACCAACAATGATCCTGTCCTCTACCCTATCCCAACTAACGGGTGTCCAACACTTTCTCCCAGATAGAGATTCAAAAGGAGCCATACCTAATGATGAATGGTAAGAATTATTATAAGAAAATTCAACCAAAGGAAGATACTCTTCCCACTTGTACTATTGATCCATGCAATACATTCTCAGTAAATCCTCAAGAACCTAGTTAACCCTCTCTGTTTGACCATCCGTCTGAGGATGATATGTTGTACTGAAGTTCAACCTAGTTCCCAAAGAAGCATTTAAGGTTGTCCAAAACCTTGATGTCATTCTCATGTCCCTATCAGATATTATGGTCTCAGGTACTCCATGAAGTCTAAAAATCTCCTAGACAAATTTCTTGGCCAAAACCATAGATCCATCCCTCAAACTGCCTGGTATGAAATGTGCAAACTTGGTCAATTTATCAACCACAACCAAGATTACATCATCTTTGCACTTAGTCATAGGAAAACCTTAAACAAAGTCCATAGTGATAACCTTCCACTTGTATTCTGGTATCTCATGAGGATACAAAAGTCCAGCTAGATGGACATGCTCAGCTTTAACCCACTGGCATTCTAGACACAAAGCTATAGATGTAACAACATCTCTTTTGAGTCCGGGCCAAAAATACAATGGCCACATATCAGCAAGCATCTTATTAACTCTTGGATGTCCTGAATATGGAGTGCAATGCATCACCTCAAAAACCAATTTCTTCAACACATCCTGGTTGGGAATATACATCCTCCCTTGGTATCTCAAAATACCATCCTCATCAAAAGAGTAACCATCAAAATGGTGGTCTGTTGGATCATTATGTAATGCTCATTTGACCATCTCATAATGGTCATCACCCTGGAGGTTCTGCAACACCTATTCCTTAAGGTGTGTTCAGGTAGTGGAAATAGTTGCAATGTGTCTCCTTCTGCTCAAAGCATCAGCTACCATAATTTCCTTTCCTTTGATATATTCAATACCAAAATCATATTCGATCAATAATTCTATCCATCACCTCTATCTAGCATTAAGATTGGGTTGAGTGAAGATATACCTCAAACCCATATGGTTGGTTTTCAACTTGAAAGGCTTACCTAAAAGGTAGTATCTCCACATCACAAGTGCATGAACTATGGCAGTGAGTTTTAAATCATGAGGTGCATAATTAACCTCATACTGCTTCAGCTTTTGTGACTCATAAGCCACTACTTTATCATTCTGCATAAGCACACCTCCTAAACCTTCACCTGAAGCATCAATGATTATGGTAAAATGGCCATTAGGATCCAGTATAACTAGAATGGGGGAAGATGTGAGTTTTTGTTTCAATGACTGGAATGCCTTCTCAAAAACCTCTATCCACTCATACCTCTTTCCTTTCCTCTGTAGGGATGTAATAGGTGCTGCTATTTTGGAGAATCTTTCCACAAATTTTTTGTAACATCTTTCAAGTCCCATGAAGCTTCTAACTTCACTCACGTTCTGTGGAGTTGGCCATTCAAGTATAGCTTGGATCTTTTCTGGATCCATTGTAATGCCCTTAGCAGAAATAATATGCCCAAAATAGTGAATCTCTTCTTGATAAAATGAACACTTGGAAAGTTTTCCATACAATTTCCTATCTCTAAGGTGCTGAAAAACTATACGCAAGTGCTCTTCATGTTCCTCGATATTATTGGAATAAATTAATATATCATCTATAAAAATATCTACAAATTTATCCAAACAATCTCAGAAAACACTATTCATCAAGTTCATGAATGTTGTAGGAGCATTAGTCAGACCAAAAGGTAAAACTACAAATTCATAATGCCCATACCTTGTTCTGATAGTTGTCTTTTCTATATCCTTCTCCTTGATCTGGAGCTGATGATACCCAGATCTTAAGTCAATATTTGAGAAGATTGTTGCTCCTTTCATTTGATCAAAAAGTTCATCAATTATAGGAAGCATATATCTATTCTTAATAGTCACCTTGTTAAGCATTAGGTAATCTATACATATCCTCAAAGTGCCATCTTTCTTCTTTATGAAGATCACTGGTGCTCCCCATGGCGACACACTGGGGCATATGAATCCTTTGTCTAAAAGTTCCTGCAACTAAGTTTTCATCTCAAACATCTCCGTGGTTGTCATATTGTATGGAGCCTTAGATTGAGGTTCAGTTCTTGGTAACACATCTATAGAGAAGTCAAATTCTCTCTTATGAGGCAATTCTGGTAGTTCCTCTGGAGACACATCTTGGAAATCTTGCAAGATAGGTAGTCATTCAGACTAGAAGGAGTTTCTAAGTATTTTTCATAAGCTACATAGATCATACACCCCTTCTTATGGGCTTTCTTCATTTGCATTGCAGATGTTAACCTTAGTTCCAAAGGTTTCTGAATACCCTTAACAACTGTAGGCATACTCGAATCATCTAAGAATTGAATTGACTTATCCTTACAATTCACAATGGCCTTGTGCTCAATTAGCCAATTTATGCCCAAAATAACATCATAAGATCCTAAAGGAGCAACATAAAGTTTAACTTGTGTTTGAAAATTTGGAAATTCCAAATTGTTGCATGTTAGACACTGCTCAACCCTACACTCTATCCTATTGCCGTATTCAACCATCCATGGTTCAAATAAGTAACCAGCTCTAACCTATAGTTTTGATACAAAATTAGGATATATAAAACATTCAATAGCTCCAATATCAATTAAAACAGAAACATCATGTCCATAAAGCTTACCAGTTATATGAATAGGAGCTGCCTGAAAATCTGCTTGGCGATGATCAACCGCTGCATGAATCTGGTGTTGTACCTGAGGAGCTTTACCCTCTCTCTAAGTTGTATTTTGAGGACAATATGTAGCATAATGATTACCCCCACAATTGAAACACCCATTCCTTGATCCTTGCCTATTTTCAGTTCTATTCCTCCAGTTGTTTCCATTCCTGTTATTGTTTCTGTTTTGATTCTGATTTTGAGGATTGTTATTATTTTTGCCTCCATTACCTCTGCCTTTACCTCTCAGGTTTCACACTTATTGATGTCCATTTTTCCTTGATTTATCATTGTCATACTTACTCTTGAATCCTTGTGAACTATTGTTTCGTTGAGAGATTCAAATTTCTGGTACCCTTTTTAGTTTCTCCTCCTGCAACAGTACCTTCACATAAGTGAACTCCATAGTTTTAGGTTCATGCATCTCCACCTCAGATCCAATCTCTAGACATAATCCCAAAATGAACTTACGTGTCCAGAAACATTCATCTTGTAGATATTGAGGAACATATTTCACCAAATGGCTGGACTTCTCATGATAATCAATTACTAACAAAACCCCCTGGATCAGATTTTGGAACTCAGACACTTTCCTATCATAATACAGCTATGGAAACCATCATTTCCTAAAGTGGACAAGGAAATCATCCCTAGATATCTGTCCTAGTCGTAACTATTACAAGTAGTGGGTACCATTGCACCAAAAGATTGACCTGTTAATGCCTGATATAACCACTAGATTTATAGAAGACATAGGAGGTGGTTAATCCATGTCACGAATCCTGAGGGGAGCGCTAACCATTTTTCCAACAATATCCCCCTTAGCGTTACCCGAGGGGATTCAAACCTGTGACCAAGCTTTGATACCACTTGTTACAAGTAGTGGTTGCTGTTGTACCAAAAGATCAACCTGTTAATGCCCGATACAACCACTAGACTTATACAAGACATAGGAGGCAATTAAGCCATGTCATGAATCCCGAGGGGAGCACTGACCATTTTTCCAGTAGTAACTTCTTCTCATCCATTTCATTATTCCACCATGTAGCAACGTCTCCAACCAGTTGGAAAGCACCCCATAATGTCCTTGACTGTCCCAAAAGATTCCAAACATGAAAGTAATTTTCCATGGATATGATCCATGCCTCAGCATCATCCCCTATAGTATTTCCATCAAAGGTAGGTGGTGTGACCTTTTTAAGGTCCTTGCTCAATTCCTCAGCAATCTGGTCATTATTCAAATCTCCAACATTTTCCCCAATATCGACATCTCTCTTACGTCGTTCCTCATTCATTCTATCCTCTTCTTCTTTCTGAAGAGCCTCAAGCCTTTGATCTTCCACATGTTTCCTACGAGCTTCATCATCCTGATGACCCTCATTTTGTCTACCCCTTAAGTCATTTTCAATGTCATTCATTCGATCATTTGGCTGTTGTAAAATATTCCTTTGTTCAGCTAAGAGGGCTACAATTTCATCTAGCCTTTGATTGGGAAAACCATTTTGTTCATTACTGGTTCCAGACCGGCCACTGTTTTAGGTCTGCATGATGACAGTCTATTCTTGTACCATGCACAAACACAACTTCAGCATAGAAGACCTAGGCCCTAGGGTTTAAACATAGCTCTGATACCACATGTAATGACCAAAATTTCCATAGAAAGTAAAACATATCACAAAAATAAAAATACTCAAAGTCGACAAATTAAATTTCATGAATGCCAATATTTTTCCATAATTCGACCATAAGTGTTGTTAAAAAATAATGGTAAAGGATTACAACTTACTACATTCAACCATAACATTGACAAATACAAACATTAAATCTAAACAAATACATCTTTATTACAAAGTTTCAATGTTCTGTCAAAATTCAAAAATATACAATAAATCAAGAATATTATTTATTTCCCAAACCATCTTATAACGGTAACTAGGCATCACACTATATCAATCCATGTCTCCTAAGCCTCTAGACTACATGTCCACCTACAAATCTTGAGATGGGAGTGTGGCCCAAGTGCTTTTTCCACCCAACCATGGAGTGGTTAGCTCCCCCGGGGCTTACCCTGAAATGGAAGTGCACCGACCCTGCTCGAGAAGACTAGCAACTCGACACTGATGAGCCAGAAGAATATGAAGCAACTGTGATTCTATCTACTACAACAATCTTTAGTCTGAAATAGAAATCCTAATCATAGAATGGCAAAGAGAACATACAACACTAACCAAGCATATTAATGAAACATATGCGAAAGTAATCTTTGGCCAAAGAATCTTTTCAAAATCAGTAAAAACTGACAGGTAATACTACACTATTACCCTTCTTTGTCTTATTCCAAATTACACTTCAATTCAAAAATATACTTTAAACAAACACTTAATTTGACAAGACTACTTTTCTGATTCCTTTTGAACTCAAAATACTTGACAG
Organism: Chamaecyparis obtusa; assembly: GCA_027943335.1. Classification (NCBI taxonomy): domain Eukaryota; kingdom Viridiplantae; phylum Streptophyta; class Pinopsida; order Cupressales; family Cupressaceae; genus Chamaecyparis; species Chamaecyparis obtusa. The sequence goes on from BSBK01004998.1 coordinate 1,748,158, forward strand.
AGAAAAATAGTAATTTAAAAGAAATACGAGCAAATGTTGATCTCAGAGGAACAAACTAATTTGTAATATTTAGAGAAACATATAACAGTTACCCCAAAATTCTACAATCATTCACTTCGTTATACTCCTACCCTTAATGAGTAATTCAAATTTATAGAACACCTATATAACAAAAATAATTGTTTAGTTCCCTTGTATTTCATACTAGTTTTAAGTGTGTGATTTCTATGACTATACAACATTTCATCTCCCAAAGCCTAAAATAGTAACTGTAAAGTTTAATGATCAACAAACTTCCATTGTTTGGAAGTTCTAAATGAAGCTAAGCATTTGGTTTGTTTTCTATTTTCTTTGATGATCGAATGAGAATTGCTTCAATTGTAAAAAAAATCACAGACTGGTAAAGAAAAAACAGAGGAGAGAAAAGATTAAAAAATAACGAAGAATTCAAATTCTTTAAAGAAATCAACCACTCCATTTATTCTGTCACAAGCAAAGATTCAAGGATATCTTGGGTCTAATTCACAAATTTCCAGATGAAATTTAATATGTTTAAAGGAGATGACACATTATAGGTTCACCATTTTGCAGGACAGGACCGAACCAACAACAAGGGTTTAACATTTGTTAAAATGCAACCAAATACAATACTACCTATGTTGAAAATTTAATTCCTGCTTAAACATTACGTTTGGCTTGCTTATTGGCCAAAATAAAGCACCCAATCCATCTCCTAAATTGACTCAAGACTAATGTCTATGCAGGGATGCTATGTGTGAAAAAGACTAAAGACTATGCATTTGCAATGGTGTTAGCTTGAGATCCCTAAGACTTTGCAGGTGTGTAGTTAAAGAAAGAAAATACAAGCGCAATTTAGACGACAAGTATCAAGGACTCGGTTGAAAAACTCAAGGGTTCTATATATGTTAAAATCACAATTATATATTATATATATTGCCTATGGTTTAAATTCTTAATACCAGACTTATGCATCACATCTCTAATTGACTTAGCAGTCTCTAGGAAAGAACCAAGACCATCCCCATTCAGCTCATGTCCAAATTCGATTACACCTGGGGTGTCGCATGCGCTAAAGAAAATCTAAAGGGGCACAAGGTTATGCAGTAAAGGTAGCCTGATAAAAAATTGACACATTTAGGTAAGAAGTAAAAGTAAAATGAAGGTACAACCTTGTGAAAGGCTGAGAACAATAAGGAGGCTACTACGTAGATAACCAAGGAAACATAAACAAACTACACTAATCCATACAGAGCTCACACGCAACACATCAAAAATTGGTAATAAGGAACTCTACAAGTTCCTAAAGAGATAACCATTTCCATTCAATATTAACATAACCAAAAACATAGAGAGGAACCTAGATTTTTAATGCGGCAGATGTAACAAGATGTCCTCTCCTCCCTCCTGCTACGCTATTCCATGTTTCCTCTTCTCTTTTCCTTTTTACTAGTTTTGCATTTTCTTTTCTCTTTTTTTTTAACCTTAATCTCCTTATTGTATATATCCCCCTTCATGTGTTTCCTCCCCTATCTAAAACAAGCTCATACTCCCTCTTAATTGCTATGTAACTTTCTCCTTAGTTGGTGTCCATCATGCCCAGAAATATGGGCTCAAACTTCCAGTCAATCCCTAGTTCAACTATCCTATCAGCACTTAAAGCCTAAATTGATGCCAGGAAGATTGCGATGAGTAATTTTTTTGTTATAAAAACCAAACTTCCACTCAAATTATACCTCTTTGACTTCCCCACCACTAACTATTAATAAATCATCTTTTCAAAATAGTCATTCATACTATGCTATAACTGGAGATTAGTTGAAAAATGAAAACTTAAACTGTCATCACACATAATCCTAAAAGAAAAATAAAAGTAAATTACATTTTAGATTGAAAAGTAATTAAATTGAATAATTTAACAAATATTTAACTCTTCTCTATTAAATTTTATAGTAGTATAAGAGTATTAACATTTTAAGAATTAAATGTAAGTTTCATCTTTCTAAAACTTTCAAATAGAAAAACATATACTACGAATTAACCAATTAAGAAATAAAAATCCAATTAAAAGAGCTGTGGTGTGTGTTTTTATCATATAATTCTGGACTCATCCATACCAAGGAGCTAGGCTCCCCTACCTTGACCACACTCCCGTCCTCATAACCTGTCAACAGATGAACACTCCACTTTTTATTAGTAGGTTAGTTCCCAAAATCTATAACCAAATCAACTTGAAAATCATTCATTACGAGCATATTTAATCATATCAAGAAAAATGATATACTTAAAAACTTATCTAACACATCTTATCATGTTAATCATTAATGACTTCCAATTTATCATCCTAAACAAATTAACAAATTTACCTTTAATAATTTTTAGCAAAGCATCTAGCAAGATAATTTATTCCTCTAGGGTCACCGAAACTCGACCAAGTCAAAAAGTCCATAAAAGTCGCAAACTAACTAAAAAGTCATAGGTCTACAAAATCGGTTATGACACATATACAACAATTGAATGCAAGTCTAATACATATTCGATCAACAAGGATTTATGGAAATATTTCTATCAACATTTTTCTTATAATACTTTCATATTCTCATTGTGTATTATCAAGTAAAATTAAAATATCATTTGTGAAAGTCAGTCCCATATTATGTTGCATATCTAAAAAGAAGGAAAGAAAATTAAAAGTCACATAATCTGATCCTAAACATCAACAAGTTTTACCATACTTCTCTAGTCACATATGTCCATGAAACTATTGAATTCTAGATATTGTAGCTCTAGTCCAAGTCTAACAAATTTATGAATTTTCATGGGAAAGAATATTGTTTGTAGAAATGACTAACCCTCCTTTTTTAAAGTGATATTTCTATCTAATTCACATTATGCAATATTAGTTTGGGTATCTACAAGCACTTGCACCTTTGAAGGGTGCAATGGTTAAGCTGATAGTATTATATATATTCAATGATTTCTTTGTATTGTTGATGTGAAAAGTTTGGTTATAATATACTTTGAAAATATTAAATTAAATGTAATAAATAGGCCTAAAGACAATCTTCACAACCCTTTCCAACATTCTTGCAATCTCTAGAAAAATTTACATTTTAAAATAGACCATGAAATTTCATTAGAGACAAGTGCTTCACTAAAATGTATCCAAAATACAAAAGTGTAGACAAGCCAAACAAATTTTATATAAATCTTATAAATTAATTTTTTTTAAGATATAACATAAATAAAATAACTTATAGATCAAATTAGTTTTATGGTTCAATCTTATAATGTCTACTTGTAAATTTTGCTTCTCCTTTTCAATTGTCTGCTTAACTATTGGTACAAAACAAAATCATTTTAAATGAGTGAGACAGATACATAACAATGCTATCAAATGATTGGGAAGTTCATTTCATTTGTTGCTTTCTCATATTGATATTATTTATTTTTTTAATATTTTAGTCCAACTTACACACACCCTCTATCTACCTCCCTATCCCTACCTTTATATCTTTCTTATTCTTTCTCCCTTCCTATCTCTATCTTATCTTACCACTCATCCACAATGGTCGCACTTCTCAGCTACTCCACATCAGCACTGCCATTGAGCTTGGCGTCCAGTTATTCATCTGTTCTTCCCATTCAACATTTTCACAGCCTGAGTTTCAACCAGACGTTTCTCCCTTGTTTGATGTTACCGACGTAAGACAATGTTAGTTTATTAGAGCAATCCTACTAATGCTTCTCATCATTTCTATTAGGACTCAACAATATCTTCTCATCATTTAATGATGGCAAGCTTTTGTCATTGTGAATAGTTGCTCTAAAGGTGAATACCTCAGCTGATTAAACTAAATGTATCTCTTCAATTTCAAGTCTTTGATCACTATCATGATAGTCTTATTGATCATCTATGACTATCTTGAAGCTATTCATAACATGATTTTGATCAACCTACACATTGAGTATGATTGCACTTATCCTTGTCACTAAGTATTACCACATTTACATCTTCTTGCTACTATCTTATTCATTCATCACATCCCCTTCACTATTTTCTTGGAATTATCATCCACTCACCATATTATTTGATCATTTCTCACCATAATATTTAATGTCATGAAGCTAAACTATGTTTGTTGAACACAAACACTCACACTCTACTCGCTCTACCTTTTTAGCCACTCTTTCACTCAACAAAATTGAATAATTTATTTTTGGCTTGTTAACAATATTATGTTTAAAACCTCTCCATAACATTCCAATTGACTAGGGCAATCTCTCTTGATGTTGTGCACAGGCTGGGCTATTGTTCATTTTTGCCATAACCATTTTCTATGGTTTTGCAATTTTGAATGTACAATTATGACTGGATGTTGTTGTCTTTAAAGTTCATAAGTTAATAGAGTTTGTGTTCTTTCAATTTTAATTATAGTGGCAGTTTCTTTACAGTTCAAAATCCAAATTTATAATTTTAATTATTTATCAACACATGTGCTCTTTCAATTTCTTGTCTCTGTGTTCTCCTATAAATAGGTTGATTTGTATTTTAATGTTACAGTTGGGTAAAAGTTGGGGATAACATGGATAAAAGTATGTGGACATAGAAAGTATATGCATGTTGCTGAAGTTGGTATTAATAAATCATAATCTTGCTCAAGTTGAATCTTTGGTAGAATTTTTGAAGTTATTCTAGGCTTAATTGGGTGTGTTTCTCAAATATAGAGAGCATTTCAAAGCTCAATAACATTATTTAAAATGCAGCTTTTTCATCTTGTATCTTGTATCTTGAAGTTTGCTTTCATATTTCCTATGAGGTCTGCAATCTATTTTTTTTTACTTAAGTTTGTTCATATTTTTAGGATCATGAGGATTGTAAAGCCATTATGCTTGTTGATAACATATGCTTGTTATGCACATCAAATTGTTTCTCACTTCTTGGACAATTTAGATCTATGATGATTATTTTAATATCTTTTTTAGTTTTGATACAGATCAATTATCCACGTTTTGATAAGTATCATTCATTCGATGCATGGCCTTTACTTTTGGATGATTATGTTGAATGGATACAATTGAGGCTGAGTTGATACATCCACTACTTAGTAGTAATCAAATGCATATATTGGTTGTGCTTCTGAAATGACATTTTCTTTTCGAAGCTTGTCAATCGTCATTTCCAATTCTTAAGTTGCCTCTACAGTCTAACTATCTATCTATTTTTCTCCATATTGAGACGATAACTAGGGATGAGAAGAGTGTGGTGGCTCATTTGATGACTTTCTATGTTCTAGCTTAGCATATAAAAATATTTCAACGATATGAAAATTGTGGATAAGTGATGTTGGAAAAAGTGTTTTTTGAAGAGTTTTTAGTTAGTTTTATTTGTTTTTTTAGTTTTATTCCTTAGCAAATAAAACTTGTCTAGATACATGCGCATCTAGTTTTCTTTCCTATTTTTCCTATGGCTATGAATTCTATATATTCAGCCATTTGTAATATTTTTTATATAGAGCTGCAATAAAATTTGTATTTTCAGAATTTCTTCTTTTGTAAAATCTTCATTTGGTATCAGAGCTTTAGGATTGTGAAGCTTTCAGCATGGCAAATAATTTGCAAATTCCAGAATTTGATGGAGTTTATTATCAATATTGGTCAATCAAGATGAAGACTTTTTTGATAGGAAAATATTTTTGGGAGATCGTTGAATCGGGATATGAAGAACCTGAGAATTGGGATGATCTCACAGCTAATGAGAGGAGATTGAAGAAGGAAGCTAAGAAGAAGAATGCAATGGCTCTATTTCACATTCATATGGCTCTTGAGAAGAGCTTATTTCCTAGAATTGTTGATGCACAAACAGAAAAGGAGGCCTGAAAGACTCTAAAAGATGCTTACCATGGCAATGACCAGATCAAGGTTGTGAAACTACAAACCTTGAAGAGAGAATATGAGAATTTCAAGATGAAGGAAAGTGAGAATGTGGGAGATTTTTGTGTAAGAGTCAAGGATGTGGTTCATAAAATGGCCACTTTGGGTGAACCTATGAGCCAAGAGCATGTGATACAGAAGGTATTGAGATCTCTAACCCCACAATGGAATACTATAGCAATTATTATTGAAGAAAGTAAAAATTTAGCCACCTTGGAGTTTGATGAGCTAGTTGGATCTCTCATATCACATGAGGATAGAATAAGGGACACTTCTACCAGCATTAGTGAGAAGGCTTTTTCTTCCCAATTGCAAATTTCAAAGAATGATGGTGCTAGCAACAACAATAACAACCACAGAGGTTCAAGAAAGGGTCAAAATCAGAACTTTTCAAGAGGAACTAGACGAAGAGGAGGTGCTCAAGGAGGAAGAGGCCGAGGTAGATTTGATAAAAGAAACATTCAATGTTACCATTGCAATCGGTATGGACACTATGAGAAAGAGTGTAGGCTAAAATCAGGTAATAATAATGCAAATTATGCTCAACAAGATGAGGATCCTTCCTCAGGTAATTTATTCTTGTGTTATGGAAAAGCTGAAAATAATATGAGTGATGTTTGGTATTTGGATTTTGGGTGCTCTAACCATATGTCTGGTAACAAGGATATTTTTTCAAAGCTTGATGATGGCTATAGATCCAATATTACTCTTGGTAATAATAATAAGGTGGAGGTTGTAGCCAAAGGAGCCATGGAAGTTCAGATAAAAGAAGGTATGAAAAGTGTTCAAGATATCTATTATACTCCAAAATTGAAGCATAATTTATTGAGTGTTGGGCAGCTATGTGAGAAGAATTATAGAGTTGTATTTGAAAATATGAAATGTACTATCTATGATAAGAATCAGGGTAATAAAGTGATTCCAGTTGTTCCTTTGACAAAGAATAGGATGTTTCCCTTGAAGTTTGGTGAAAATGACAATCAGTTTGTGAATATGGCTTATGAGGATAAAAGTTGGTTGTGGCATCTCAGGTATGGTCATTTTAATTTTCATAGTTTGAAGATTCTAACATCAAATGCATTGGTTCTTGGATTGCCTAAGGTTGAAGAGCACAACAAAATTTGTGAAGGATGTGCAAAAGGGAAGCATGCACAAGAATCATTTCCAAAAGGAAATGCATGGAGGGCTCATCACCCACTTCAGCTTATTCATTCTGATATTTGTGGTCCTACGCAAACATAAAGTTTGGGTAAGTCATCATATTTTATCACTTTTATTGATGATTACTCACGCATGTGTTGGGTTTATTTTTTGAAGACTAAGGATGAAGCCCTTGATACATTCAAGAGGTTTAAAGCCCATGTAGAGAATGAGAAAGGAAATACAATAAAATGTTTGAGAACAGATTGTGGAGGAGAGTATTGCTCCAAAGGTTTTCAAAATTTTTTTGAGATGAATGGGATCAAGAAACAACTCACAACTGCTTACACACCTCAACAAAATAGAGTGGCTGAAAGAAAGAATCGTACTATGGTAGAAATGGCAAGGAGCATGTTACAAACCAAGGGTTTGAACAATACTTATTGGACTGATTCAGTTGATACATTAGTCCATATTCTCAATAGGAGTCCTAAAAGTGCCCTAGATAAGATGACTCCCTATGAAGCATGGTATGAGAAAAGGCCTAATGTAAATCATTTTAAAGTTTTTGGTTGCTTGGCTTATGTTCGTATACCTAATCAAAATAGACAAAAAGTTAGATGTTAAAAGTGAACCATGCATTTTTGTGGGTTATAGTGAGGAGAGAAAAGTTTATAGATTGTATAATCCTATTACTAATAAGATTCTTGTCGCAAGAGATGTGATTTTTGATGAAGGGGGAGTTTATGGTCATAAAAAAGGCCATGTTGAAAAGCCAAAATCTATTTTGGATGATGATATTATTGATAATAATGATCATGAGCAGCCAACTAATGGTTCATTTTCAAGATCTCCTAGTCCACCAAGCAGCCCCTCATCAAATTCAAGTGCAAGTTCATCCCCAAGTCCAAGTGCTACAAGAAGGGTAAGAAGATTAAATGATATTTATTAGAGAAGTCAAAATCAAGAACATGAAGAAGATCCAATAGGTGAGACAGTAAATTTTGCATTACTTGCTAAAGCTGATTTTGAGCCATCATGTTTTGAAGATGCATGTACTAATGAGGTTTGGATGCAAGCAATGAATGAAGAGATGGATTCCATTGATAGGATTGAGACATGGGAGCTTGTAGAGCTTCCGCATGAGAAGAAGAAGATTGGCATGAAATGGGTATATGAAGATCAAATATAACAGTGATGGGAGTGTGGAAAGATACAAGGAAAGATTGGTTGGTAAAGGTTTCACTCAAAGGTATGGTATTGATTATGAAGAAACTTTTGCACCAGTAGCAAGACAAGAGACTATTAGAATGCTTATTTCACTTACAGCTCAAAAGAAATGGACTATTCATCACACGGATGTGAAAAGTGCCTTTCTAAATGGGTAATTAGAAGAGCAAGTATATGTGGGGCAGCCACAAAGTTTTGAAGTTAAAGGCAAAGAAGATCATGTTTATAAGCTAAAGAAGGCTTTGTATGGCCTCAAGCAAGCACCACATGCATGGTATGCAAGGATTGATGGATATTTGCAGCAGAATGGCTTTCAAAGAAGTAAGAGTGAACCTACCCTTTATTACAAGCAAGAAGGTAATGATATTATCATTGTGAGTTTGTATGTTGATGATTTGTTATATATGGGTAGTTTTTCTAAGATGAAAGAGGAATTCAAAGTTGCTATGATGAATGAATTTGAAATGAAATATTTGGGTCTCATGAAGTATTTTTTGGGAATGGAGGTTTATCAACGTGAAAATAAAATTTTTGTTTGTCAAACAAAGTATGCAAAGGATATGCTAAAGAAATTTGATATGGCTGCTTGTAAACCTTTTTCTACTCTAATTTCTCATGGAGTTGTATTATGTAGAGATGATGGTGCTGATATTGTTGATGAGACATCATATAGAAGTATTGTTGGTAGTTTGATGTTTCTAACTCACACAAGGCCTGATAGTGCTTACTCAGTTTCATTGGTTTCAAGGTATATGATAAATCCATCAGAAGAACATATGAAGGCAGCTAAGAGAATTTTGAGGTATGTGAAAAACACTCTTGATTTTGGAATTCACTATTCTTCTAAAAAATTTGAGCTTGTTGGCTTTAGTGATTTCGATTGGGGAGGTAGTTTGGATGACTGGAAATCTACATCTAGTAATTGTTTTTTCTTTGGGCTCTGGTTTAATCACATGGAGTTCAAAGAAGCAAAGTATGGTTGCTCTCTCTTCTACAGAAGCGGAATATGTTGCAGTCACTTTAGCAAGCACACAAGCTTTATGGCTCAGAAAGTTTCTTGAAGAAATTGGTGAGATTCAGGTTCAGTCTACTGTGATTTTTTGTGAAAAAATTAGTGCCATTAAATTTGCCAAGAATCTAGTTCATCATAGCAAGACCAAACACTTTGATTTGAAACAACACTTCATTAGAGATTTGGTACAAAAGAATGCAATTAAATTGAAATACATCAACACAAAGGCACAAATAGTGGATATCTTCACGAAGGTGGTCGCAAAGGATCAGTTTTTGACACTCAGAGATCGAATTGTTAGCCCTCTTAGCATCAAGGGGGAGTATGTGGATAAGTGTTGCTGGAAAAAGTATTTTTTGAAGAGTTTTTAGTTAGTTTTATTTGTTTTTTTAGTTTTATTCCTTAGCAAATAAAACTTGTCTAGATACATGTGTATCTAGTTTTCTTTCCTATTTTTCCTATGGCTATGAATTCTATATATTCAGCCATTTGTAATATTTTTTATATAGAGCTGCAATAAAAGTTGTATTTTTAGAATTTCTTCTTTTGTAAAATCTTCAAAAACAAAATATTTGTAACTTATGTACATAAGTTTAAGAAATATATATAAATATATTTAATGTTTTCCTATTTGTACTATTGTAAAACATAGTAAATGTCTAAATACTTGTTGCTCTTGATTTTCATATACGAATTAGGCAGTGATAAGATGTCATTTAATTTCCTTTTGCAAAGATGTAGGACCTAAATTATTGATTCAATTATTAAACAAAATTTGATAACATGAGCTCTAGATCTGTACATTTCATGCCTAAGAAACACATATGTAATTCCTTGTATTAAAAAATGTTATAATACTAATGCTTGTAATCATATATTTCTAAGGAGAAATAGATTTTTTATTCATTGTCTTTTTGCAAAATGAGACTCTTTATATTCTTAATAAAATCAGATTTTAAATGAAGGATCCTCCGTTAACTTAGTGACAATTTTCTACATATGGAAGAGGAGTGCCTATAGTTCTAAACACTAGAGAAACTATGGTTAAGTATTATGTTCCTTACCTTTATACACTTTAAATATATACTAAAAATGACATTAGATCATCTGCAAACTTGAGGTTAGACTTAAAAATTCAAGGCTTGGTTTTTAATCGTGCATATTAATGGAATAATATGTTCTGGATAAATTGATTGTCATGGGTATTTTACAGGAATATGAAGGATGAGAGTGATGGACACTTGAAGATGGGAGATTAATGTACTGATAGTGAATGTAGGAACTTGAGTGAAAGGTAATCAAGTTTTGGAAGTGAATTATGCAATTCCATTGAAAGATCAAGATCCTGGTACGTTGCCTCTAAGGATTCTTCTATTCTTGATCATGATAGTATGTGGCTTATGCACGATCATGGATTTCTACACTATTCCCTCTATGCATTATTCAATCTTTGGGAATTAAAATTACAAAATTTACCCAATTACCAAGATATGATGAAATGAGACATATTTATCCTTTCCCAAAATGTCACATCATAGTAGTAGTACAAATAATGAGCATTATATAAATTAACTATAGATTGGAAACTTTCCTGATACATGGTGTTCAATTGAAATTTCAAAAATGTAGCATAGTGTTAGATACTTATCTTAAATTAGATGCTATGGAAATGACTATTCATCCTTTATGGTGTTCTAATGGTTTAAATTATAGTGTTGAATAGGGTAACTTAGTTCATTCTAGAAGCTGGATGGCAATTTCTATCCATGCAAAAATAAATTCTAACTTTTGGGTTTTTTTATCTTTTGTGTCTATAGGGACTACTCCCTTTCACTGCATTTTATGCACCTTGTGGCTTTCTATGAAATGTAGAACCAAACTAATATAATTCACCACTTTCTTGGATGGCCTCAATGTTGACTTGGTGGTCAGCACCTCCTTGGAGATTCGTGACATGGCTTAACCGCCTCCCATGGATCGGGTTAAATTTGGCATTTGTATCGAGCATTGACAGTTCGAGCTTTTGGTGCAACGACAAATGATTCCAACACTCAAATTATGAGAAAATCAGCAACCCATAGACAATTTTTATTATTGGCTTGGCGAGTCATTTGGGGTTGAGCTAGCTGCAAAAATCAAGGTAGATTTCCCTAAGAAAAATTTAAGTGGTTCTCATACATAGGGTTTCAGGCTCATTGATTTTCTTTGGCCAAAAGCTTCACAGAAGACCTTGGACTAGTTAGTTTCCCAAAATATTGGGGTCCACCTGAATGAATACATTGATTTGCAAATCCTCTCAGAGTCAACCACAACCTTTACCACATAAACTAGGATGAATATTTATGCAGATTGTCAATTCGTGTGTGTTGGAAAGCATGTTGCTTCATCCTGGCTTCATAGTTCTATTTTCAAAGAACATGTTGACAAACAAGGTCACATCAAAGTAGATAAATCTATGTGTTTAAGGTGGAAAACTAATGTCTTTTCACTTAGAGATATTACATACATTAAGGTGGGTTGAAAGTTGTAATCCTTATTTGCCTAGGACGTGGAGGCTCTTTCTCTATGCATCCATCTTTTCTTTCAATTCCATGATTAATACAAGTTTAATTTTAACTGAGATTGTTATAAAAATATTGAGATCAAACTCCATATTGACTAGAGTATGCCTTTGATAAAACGGGCACCAAGCGAGGTTTCTTGAATGAAAAGCAAACAAAAGTTCTGGTTTTTTATTAAAATGTGGGCTGAAGCTTTCAGTGTCTCCTAAGTTGGGCCAAAAGTCACTTCATAAATTGTCAGGTGAAAAATAACAAATAATATAATTCAAAATTTGTATGATAATTATTAGTACTTGTCGATAGGCTACCAAGTACTATTGCAATGAGTTTTGGATTTCCTAGTTTAACTAGTGATTAAAACAATGTCTCTTGACCAATCAAAAACTACTATATTTATTATTGTATTATTCAGTTATGTTGCTTTTTGTACATTAAAAAATGTTTAAAAATATATTTCTTATTAATAAATATTTATTTTAATATAAATTATTTTACATAATTTTTATTATAGATTGTAAAATTTAAGAAATTTATATTTAATAATTATATTTTTAATTTTTACAATTATGACTATAAATAATATTTTGAAATAAACTATGATTTATTTAATTAATTTAAAGTATATAATAAAATTTTTTAAACTAAATCACACTAGAATGTTAATTCTATTATAAATTATTTAATATATAATATTATACTTATTAATAATATTATTATATAAATACAACTATCATAAAATCTTAACTTTGTACATATATATTACATTATTAATTATTCAATATATAAAAATAAATTATAATTATGATTTTATTTAAAAAATATATTTTAAAGGTAAATTATAATTATAATTAATCACAAAATTAAAGGCAAGTACTTGGTCACTACGTGACACTTGTTATATCTGCTATAATGTAATCTAAAATTGGGGTTTACCTTTTACACTTTATCTATAATATTTGGAACTAAATTCTAAGGGGCATAAGTTTTATATTTAGGGAAAATTTGTGTGCAATAAATGTGTCACACTTCTATGAATCTTTACATGCAAGAAAACTCAAGAATGAGCCCTCACAAATCGATCCATAGCTCCCTAGGCATGGAGTGCAAGGGTTTTTAAGAATGCTCTCAGCTAGAGCTATTAAGCCTATAACCTTGCTAGTAAACCATGCAATGGGAGATTCAAGAAAGACAAGGGCAAGAATGCCAATATCTCTAATGAAGTCAAATGTATGCAATGCAAAGCAAATCTATATGACAATGCAAGTTAATCTATTGCATAAAAGGAAATATAAGCTAAGAATGAAGCTATGAAAATGCAAATACTATGCATGAAAATGAAATCTAACTATGAAGCAAGAAAGCCATGATGATGCAAGAATGAAGACAAGAAGATAGAGTGTTGATGAAGATCCAAGATGAATGCCAACAATGCTCCAAATCTTCAAACCCTAGGTGCAAGAATATCTCCAAAAGCTTCAATGACTTAGAAAACTTGTATCATAACAATAGCATAAAAATTTGTGTGTGCAAATGAGGAAGAGAGCTCTTCTTTTATAAGAGGTGAAAAATCAATGGACCATGGAGATTAAGAGGAAAAAGATTTAATCAACGGTGGAGAAAAAAAGAAGCTTGATCCTTGTGCACAAATATCCTCCAATAGGAAAATTAGAAGCATTTACTTTATGTTGAGCATTTACTTTATGTCCATGTGAGACAAAAAGTGCTTTTCTTTTATTTTTTATTTTATTTTTCTTTATAAATAAGAATTAAATATTTTATTTGTGCAACTTAGGATAAGAAGAAAAGTGGGGCTTTTTATTTAATAAAAGGGGAGGAAATATTCCTTTTAATAAATAAAGACTTAGGATAAGATGGTTAGCCCATAGAAAATAATCAAATAAATGATAGGACTAGGATTTGATCAAGAACAAGCAATTGATGATTTTAGCAAAAGGGACTAATGGTCTAGGTGACCATTTTTAGGTGTATACAAAATTTAGTTAGAAATATTTAAGAATTAAAAGTTTCAAGTGCAAAAAATGCTACAAATTCTAGCCTTGATAAAACTACTTTCATTTTCTACATTGTATCCTCATTTTTCTCTCTTTTAATTTATGCTCAATTAATTGAACTACTATCTTTTACCTCTTTATTTTTTAATTCTATTAGCTTTCACTTTCTACATTAATCTTTTTTTCATATCATTATTAGTACTTGTTAGTACTTTATCATTTTTTGAATTGTGTATCTTAACTAGTGATTAAATGAACTCTTGTGCAGTAATCAAAATAGATTATATTTTTATATTTCATTATAATTTTTTCATTTCTAAAAATATAGATGCAAATTTTTTAACTTTATAATATCTAAAAATTATTTTTCTATCATCTCATTGGACATTGGATGAATGTATTTGAACTCGCATTGTGGAACATAATATTTTCTAAAATTTATTTTACCTCCATACTCCATCTTTTTTTCCCTATTTGTATGCATTTCTACTGACAAGATACTTGACTTTGGTTATATAAATAATTTTAATTTTAATTTTAATTTATATGTAAAATAATTTGTAATTATAAATAATTATAGAATTACTATAATTATAGTTGTAATAATAACTTTGTTTAACTTTATAAATAATTATAAAATATTATTTATAATATATTTAAATTATAATTTTTTTTACTTATAATTATATTAGAAATAAATTTTATTGTTATATTTTATAAAATAAATTAAATTAACATTAGAATAAAATAAAATTAACTACAATTTCTAATTTATATTATTAAAATAATTATAATGAAAAAGAATTACTTATTGCTACATCTAAAATTATTTAAACTAATATAATTATTATCATCAAATTTTATAATTAATTAAAATACATTTATTAATATTAGAATTACATGGATTTATAATAAATATAATAAAATACATTTAAATTTATCTACAACTAAACTTATAATTAAATCTGCAAGTAGTGGCCACTACATGGCACTTGTTTTTCTCTCTTTTTATATTTATATTTTTAATATATTTTTTTTGTCTATGTTCATCCCTATTTGCCCCCCTCTCATTTTATAAACTAATTTAAATTAGCAATTGCACCAACAAGGTGTAATGGTTATGCCGATAGTAAGATAGTTTTCCCTTGTAAGCGGGATTTCTCTTCATTGGCATCTTCCATTCACCACAACTAGGTGCCTCTTCACACTTTGAATTGGAAATCTTTGGTGCTTCCCACTCTCCATCTTCTTCATCATGAATTTCTCTTCATTGGCATCTTCCATTCACCACAACTAGGTGCCTCTTCACACTTTGAATTGGAAATCTTTGGTGCTTCCCACTCTCCATCTTCTTCATCATCCTAATCATCTGGCTTTGTAGATTCAAGATCATTAGAATACCATAATTCATTTATGTATTACTGAAGCACAGTACACTGCATGTGCCCACCACCACCCACATGATATAAATATAATAGTTACGTAGTTAAATTTATTTATGAATTTGATGGATCAATGTATATTAAGGATGAGTTTCAATTTCATAGGATAAAGTTGTTCAACGACTACAACGTGGATTCTGGTGTACCAATTTTTCAATATCAATAAGAGATAAGTTGTTTTGGTTTTCTATCTATGCATTGGTTTTCAATTCCCTTGACTAATCCCTCGGATAAATCAATCTTGATTTCTTTATTGTGATCATTTAAAATGCTATGTGATCTTATTGCATTTTGATTTATTAATTGGTCTGCTCATTTTGCATGGTTAAGAATCCTTTTGATTTGTGGCCAAAGTCAATTGGGCTATCATTTGAGGAGTTAAATTCAGTTAATTGTCTGCAATAGTTCACACACATTTGAATGCAAATCAAAGTGATGAGTTTTTATGACTTGTCTTCAGAATCTGATGCATGTTTGAATATTTTGAAAATTGTCTTCTGAATCAAATCCTTCCAATTTGCTTTGAAATGCAAAGTTGTCTCTAAGGTTGTGCGTAGGGTTGAGGATTGGATTGACTCCATTGCCCAAGGTGAAACAGGCACTGGTCTTATTGATAAATAGAATTTGGTCATCTAATCATTTGTTGCTAGTTTTGGCATCCTATTCTTTTATTTTCATAGTACATTTCTAATCTGCTATCTTATTTGCAAAACATTAAATTAGGTTTAGCATTAGTCTAAATATCTAGCTATCTGATAATTAGGATATTAGGTTTCTTCTTCTTCCAAGGATCAGTAACCCCTTTGGAAGAATTTCTATTGTTTATGCACGTATTTGTGCAGTCAGACAACGTATTCAATTTAGGCCTACTAGCCTTGGTTCGATCGAACCAGAATTACAGAGGCATCTATTTTGCTTGTCAGTTGGTCTCAAAATGGTCCAGCATTTTCGAGCACCAACAAAATTACCCACAAAGATCTGCAACTTATTCCAATAGTACAATTCCAACCCAAATATTAAGAAAACCATACAAATATAATACAATTAGTGCAGTCTAAAAAATTGTCCACAAAAATACATAACCTAATGCAACAATTGTCCATGGAGACTACATCAAACCCAAATTTCCTATTAGTTGATTGTCTGGTAATAAGGTTTTACTAATTGTAAAATACTCATCATTTTAAAACAGACTCAACAAACTACAAAAGTCTAAGGTTTAGAAGCTACTAAAATGTCGAGTCAGCTAAAATTATTTCGAAGGGATGTACCCATGTAAAAAGAAAAATGACCATAATGTATAAAATGAAATTTTCTATTAAAATTGTGGCACAACTATAGTTTTAAAATTAAAATGTTGTTGGAGTTAATTATTTTCTTTTATTTGTAATTCTTTTTTTAACCTTGTAAATTTGCAGGCTGCACTGCAAATTTACATGGGTACAAAAAGAATTACAAATAGAAAAGAAACAAATGCTACACATTTGAGAGATCACTGCTAAAAATATTAGTAGCTAGGCATTTAATCTGATATTCTAGTGTGGACCTATGAACAGGCCTATAATACCAAATTTTATATCAACAGGTGGTTGTAGAATATATTTTAACTTGTTATTAAGATAGCCTATGACCCTGTGTGGTCCTTTTATAGGCTGATCTATGAAATCTATTGAACTGAGCTAAAACCTTAATCTTTGTATTGCTTAAGAAGTTTTATACTACCATTAATTAAAAAAACACTCAAAAATTCCCAGCTGCTATTATAAATAGAATCTCAGAGTTTTAACCTAAAAGTTAGAGGAAGCTATCTCCAATGGCTATTTTGCACTAAAAATTATAGAATACTTATCATAGATTGTGAATTTGGCCGTTAAAATTAAAATAATATGGAAAGGCTTAGAATATAAAATCTCGATCAATGAAAATAATGATTATTACTATATGAATAGATGGGCAGTAAAATTACTCTATAATTTACCCATAGAACCCATACACCAAATCTTATGGCAATAAGTGGTCAGCTAATGTGGTCAATACTTCAATCATTAGACAAACTCATAAAACTGTGATAGGATTCAAATTTTTAGCTAGCATTGCAGATGGGGCCTCATAATGGAAGGTAATGCTAAGAATCAATCTATTTATTACCATTCAACGGAACCACCAACACTAACTCATCAGATGATTGCCACAACACTTACAATGACAGAACACAAAAAGAGGCATAAATTAAGCGTAAAATGTTTAACTTTTAGAAACAAACTTAGGAAGTTGTGATAGGATAAGATTCTCAGTTGGTAAGATAGATGTGTCTTGATAAATTGGTACAGGAAGTATAAGAAAATTTGAACCAAGTGGTAATCTGTTTTTGTTATTTTTATTTGGCCTAAAACTTGAAGGACACTAATTCCTATAAAAATGTAGTGATGTAGATGGTGTTTGAGAGTTTTCATATGCAAAGTTCAAGGCAGTTATTATCATAGTCATAATATGTTTTTCACCTAAAACTTACATAATACATTTCAAATTAAAATGCCTTTAAATTTCCTTTAAAAATGTAGCTTTGCAATTACTTTCAAATTGCATTTATTGTTTTAATGCATGAAGTAAACTAAAAATATAGAATCACTGAATATATGAAGTAAATACGCCATTAGGCATAAATTTAAATAAAAACCTATTGTTGTGCTACACTGGGATAAATTCCTCTAGATAAAACCACAATTAACTAAAGTCCTTGTGAGATTCACTAAATTTTACATCCCAATCTTTTATTGCGCAACATTCAAATGAAATCCCTAAATAGAAATAAAACAAACTAAATGATCTTTAGAATCCCATATCAAAATTGCCAATAACAGAACACAAGACTGAAACCCCAAGCAAGATCCAACTACGAGAGCATATATGACCAAATTTTACTTCGATCTATTAAGTTTTCCCTAAAATTAAATGTACAACAATCTTAGGGGTTATAAACTCAAGAATTGATGTGTCCAAAACCCTTCATTAAATCCAACCAAATAAATATGTGCTCTAATGAAATTTACTTGGATTTTTAGGGTATCTCAAACATAAATTACAAACCCTAATATTTAAAAAAGTAGTACGTTGAAGCTCATAAACCAATCTCACCAGTTCAAAAGCTGAAACCAAGACATTCAATAGTGCATTGCACATAGTAGAGCCAAAAACAAAGAAATCTACCACCGATCCATCGTTACCAATTAAAGCCCCTGTGAATCCAACATAATTTCAACAAATCCAACGTTACAAGCTCCCAAACTCAAATCCCCTTAAAATACACTCCAAAAAGGGTTATAGTCCAATACCTAAAAACACAAGCCATTAGAAATAAATAAAAATCAAAACAGGAAAATAAAATTCATATACTTTACAATCTGGTATATCTTTTGTCTCTCAACATGGGGAGCTACCAAAGTTCCAACTTGCAATGCCATCTTCTCCGTGAGAAAAATTTCCCATCCATATATTAATGCACTTTGACAAATTTTTAGGTATGGATGGTGAATCTTCATCTTTGCAAATATTAAATGAGGAACAATTTAATGCTTCCAAGATTTAAACTCCTAGCATTTGTCATCCAGTCCAAGAACTTGTTACTAAAGATCATTGGGAGACTGTTGAAACTACTGCTCCATCAATCACAATGACCTGGTACATATAGTTATGAATTCACTCCCCACTCCCCACGTTGGCGTTAAAAGAGGAAGAGAGGTAGTTAGTTAATAAATGTCCATTCCATCAAAATAATTTAAATACAAATTTTTGACTGATGGAAATTTGTTACAAACCGAAGTGATCAGAATTTTTTTCCCTATCAAACAATTCCGTCTATGGGTGATGCCCACAATAAAAAAGCCTATAGACTTAATAACAAATATAAAAAATATTATACTTTAATATTTTTTATTATATTTATTTACAATAAAAGTCAAATATATATTATACAAATAAATGACTTGAACATAGAGTAAAAACATCCTGTAATAAAATGTATTGTATGTCAATTTTTTAATTTACTATTTTTAATAATATATGATGATAAATATATTTATAGAATTGAATAATTTAAATAAAGATTATATATATATATATATATATATATATATATATATATATATATATATATATATAATTTAATAAAACAAATACATACTAAATATTAATTATGTAACTTTTATTTAATATATATTATAAATAATTGAATAAGGTGAAATATGTTACAAGTAGTGGTTGTTGTTGCACCAAAAGATCGACCTTAATGCCCGATACAACCACTAGACTTATAGAAGACACAGGAGGTGGTTAAGCCATGTCACAAATCCCGAGGGGAGCACTGAACATTTTTCCAACAATCTCCCCCTCAGCATTACCTGAGGGGAGTGCTAACCATTTTTCCAACAATCTCCCCCTCAGCATTACCTGGGGGGATTCGAACCTGTGACCAAGCTATGATACCACTTGTTACAAGTAGTGGTTGTCGTTGCACCAAAAGATCGACCTGTTAATACCCGATACAACCACTAGACTTATAGAAGACACAAGAGGCAGTTAATCCATGTCATGAATCCCAAGGGGAGCGCTGACCATTTTGCAAACAAAATAGTGTCCACCCTAAAATGTATGGGGGAAATATGAGATCTAATTCTAAATCCAAATTCCCAAAGGAGAGATCCAAATTGATCAACCGAAAGGTTAATGCACAATTGAATCAATCTATGGAGAATATGAAAGAGGAAGAAAACCTTATATTTCCCTATAAAGAAGATGCGCTTGAAATATGAAATAATTGAAAGGCAAGTACTAACCTCAAAATAGGACAAATCTAGAAAATGCCAATTTCTGATGTCTGTGTGTAGTTTTGGGAAATTTTGTAACCTGTTTTGGATTGGAAATGTCGAGACAAAGAAAACCCATAAAACTTTTATCTTTCTGACAGCGGGTAGTCTTTGACCCCGATAAAAGGTCAAAAGCTACATTAATATTTTGAAGGTCGACTTTGATTTTGTTCGTAGATCTCAAAAGTTCATCGAAAAGGGTATCCAAATCCAAGCTCGGATCCATAGTTCTACACATGTACCTGCAAGAAAAAGAGAGTTTTTGTTGTTTGTTTGAGGGGTTTGCCTTGGTCAAACCCCGGTTTGGAATCAACCTTAATATTGAAATTGAAATTGAGAATGCTAGCAAGTAGTAGAAGTAGATCTAACAATGAAGCTATGTAATTCAATAGATATGCAATTCTATTTGAAATGTAATCAAGTATGTTGATATGAAAGCTTGAACACAAAAATGGAAAATGTAAATCAAAACCATGAAAGTAAATGCAAAATCTCCATGATTGTATGCTTCTAATCCACCTTGAGAGAAGAATGAATGGATCTTAGAAGATGAACAAAGGATCTTGAAGGAAGATCACACCATCATGATGGCTAGATCTAGGGTTTGAATGATGAATCTTGCATGCTTGAGCCAAATCCCTTCAAAGGCTTGAATGCTTGAATCCTTGATCTTCAATGGACAACTTGAATGGAGAAGAAGACTTGAATGCTTCCTTGAAAAATTCTTGATGAAATGCTTGCTTGATCTTGCTTCAGAAATTGAGTGCTTGATGGAAAAAGGAGATGTGAATTGATTGATGGATTGCAAAACTTGATGGAGAAAATGAGAGAGGGAGGCTTCTTTTTATAGTGATCTAGGGCACAAACCTCTAGAGAAGGCCAACATTGGGTAATTAAATCCCAATTAACCTTAATCCCTAGAAATGGACCCATATTAAATGCAATTTAAGGATTTACCATTCTGAAACCCAAAATGGCCGACCCAGAAGCAAGAAAATAAATATCTCCAAAACCCGACATCCAGAAATCATGGGATCCTAAAATTTGAAATCTAGGTCAAGGACAAGGTAGAACCCACCCTAGGTCAAGGTTGAGGTTGACTTTGACCCTCAAGGTTGACTTTGACCTTGAGGTCAAAAACCTTAGGACCTCAATCCAGAGTGCTAGGAAATGCAGAAATACGCTAAAAATAGAGACAAAGAGAAGCAAAATGGGGAGAACAAGTCAAACCTGAGAAAAGGGTTGATTCAAGGTGCTTGACATGACCTAGACCACTCACTTGGAGGGCTAAACACTCTTAACATGGAAGTGCTTCCATTTTAAGATGATACATTAAGCCCCCACTTTAGCAAGAGTATGGATTCGATGCAAACTCTTGGTAAAGGAAATGAAAGAAGGGATCGAAGTGGATTCACAACGAGATAGGATAACACTTAGCTAAGGATACAAGCCCCCAAGATAAGGATTCTAACTCTAGATACACGCATGAGGGTACAAAAATAAAAAAGGAAAAAGACACAAAAGAGGGGTTAGTACTAAACAAACCAAAATCAACTAGCATAAGAAACCTCGCTAAGACACATTTATCATACTAATATCATATTTGGAAAGCTATCATAAAAGCATAAATGATTACATAAGAAAGACAAGAGCAACACTATAAATAACATAGATTCATGAGCCAATCCTACTAGCATGAAAGAGAAAATAGAGAAAGGGAAAAGAGTGATTACCTCACCTAGTAAGATGCCCACCTTACCATGAATCACCCTAGAGGGAGAGCCCAACAAGTTCACCCATAAACTATGCTTGTAATTGTAATGCTTCTTTTAATAGCTTCTAGAATATCCATAGATCCACCTTCCTATATCACTATGAATATGAAATATGTATCTCCTTAGGATTTAGAAACTTATGTGTGTTACCTTCAAAAGATTTAGCATAAAGATGTGTGTCTTTTTAGGATTTAGCAACTTATGTGCGTTACCTTCCAAGATTTAGCATATTGAAATTTTTTGAAAAATGCATCTCCTTAGAATTTATCAACTTATGTGTGTTACCTTTGGAAGATTTAGCATATAGATGCATGTCTTTTTAGGATTTAGCAACTTATGTGTGTTACCTTCCAAGATTTAGCATATAAAAATAAAAAAATATAATACAAGGGAGACCCTATATATGCCCCCCTCCTTATCATGGTAGTCTACTAGACATGATAAGGAAGAGGAAGAGGATACCTACTTCACAATGCAAGGAGATATCCTATTTACAACAATGTATACCATATTCTTAGCGAGGGATATTGACCCCAACATCCAAGAGTATAGATAATCATGAAAAGAATATATCACTCATGGAAAAAGGATCCTCAAAGAAAGAGATATTATCAACAAGACCCCCACCAAAGAGGAGTGTTTTAGATAAAATTTCATCTTTCAACAATACAAACAAAGATTCAATCACCAATCCCCTTGCAAACAAGAGGAAAAGGAATCTTTGGAATGAAGGAAACAACTCTCAACACCAAAGCAAGGGTGAGAGTTTATAAAGATCATAATTTGCAACATAGAGAAGAAGTGACGACTTAGGACAACAACTTCTCATATAAGAAAGTTATCCATAGCCAAAACATCTGTCAATATGATGAAATAATATTTCAATATAAACAAAGACCACTAAGCTAAGGAAAGTAGTTCCCTAGACAAAGAGAAAGAAGGAGGTACCTTGCCCCCCAGGGATAGAGACAAGGGGTATCTTTGTAAACAAATGTCTTAGGAAAGATATCTTAAATAAGCATAATGCAAAACCATATAAAAATAGGAGAACAAGAATAAAAATTAAGCTCAAGACATAATATATGCTAAAATCCTAACGGATCCTAGGAGACTAGATGAAGATACACCTCTTGCCCCCCAGTCATGAGACAAGAGGGGAGAGAAAATCTATATTATATCAGGATGAGGGGAATCCCCTATATCAAAATTATGAAGGAATTGTAAAATTGCATGAGATTGAGATATAATTCCTAAAGTAGCTCTTTCTCTAACATATAACTTGAAATTTTTACAATTAGCAAGTAAATGTGTATTGCTATAATGAAAAGGACATTTATATTTGTATAAAGCATCTATCGACATAGGTCTACAAATTTCTTTCTTAGAATTCATTAGTTCAACATATACCTTCTTAGCCACATCTTGACGAGTATTAGGGTTATCTAATATAGGTGTGGGGAGAAGAATGTGAAGAGGAGGATGATGTTTAACGTCACCTACCTTGACTTGAGATTTTGAACAACCAACACCATACATATCTGGTTTAGGGGGTATATGAACTGGAAACCTAATACCGTGCTCATTAACTCCAAGCCCTAAACCTTTATAACCTTGTTTAGTCACCATATTATATCCGGTAGTGTACATATTATGTAAAGCTTCTATAGGAGGTGATTATTTATCATGTTCATGAGTAAAGGTTGTATAAGGTGGTAAAATAGGTTTTGAAGAAGTTTCTTTACCATTTCCTTTAATATCATCAGGCATCGGAGGTGAAGGTAAATCAAAGAAAGAGTGAGGATGAACAAATGGAGAATCAGGTATCAGATTAGCATTAGGATTAGGATTAGGATTTATAGGATTAGGATTAGGATTAGGATTAGGATTAGGATTGATAGGATTAGGAAGATTAGGAGATGGTGTATCATCCACCAAATTCTTCACATAATCCAAAAGAGTAATAAGGCTACCACATAAATGTTTAATGAAAGTTTTGAATGTAGGAAGACTAGTGTCGGTCAACTTCACAAAAGCGTAGGCAAGAGCAAAGTGAAGGCTCATCAACATAATGAAGTGAATGATACTCTCATAAACATCATAGGTATTGTAAAGAGATGCTAAAAGAAGGGTAATAAAGAACATGAACACACACCAAAGCATCTTAACGATCTCCATAGTAAAATGAAATGCAAGAAATTTTTTTTATATTTTATTGAATATGTAGATTTTTTTTTGTATTTTTGAAAATGCAAGAGCATAAAATAAACCCAATCTTAATGCAAGAAGAGATTAAATCTAACACAATAAGGTATCTAAATCCACAAAAGAAAAGAGGGTAAGTATGTTGGGTTCACCAAAATGAATAAGGTGAAATAGTGTCCACCCCAAAATGTATGGGGGAAATATGAGATCTAATTCTAAATCCAAATTCCCAAAGGAGAGATCCAAATTGATCAACCAATAGGTTAATGCACAATTGAATCAATCTATGGAGAATATGAAAGAGGAAGAAAACCTTATATTTCCCTATAAAGAAGATGTTCTTGAAATCTAAAATAATTGAAAGGAAAGTACTAACCTCAAAATAGGATAGATCTACAAAATGCCAATTTCTGATGTCTATGTGTAGTTTCAAGCAATTCTACAACTTGTTTCAGACTGGAAATGCCGAGACGAAGAAAACCCAAAAAAAATTTATCTTTCTGACAGTGGGTAGTCTTTGACCCCGATAAAAGGTCAAAGGCTACATTAATATTTTTAAGGTCGACTTTGATTTTGTTCGCAGATCTCAAAAGTTCATCGAAAAGGGTATCCAAATCCAAGCTCAGATCCAGAGTTCCGCACATGTACCTACAAGAAAAAGAGGGTTTTTATTGTTTGTTTGAGGGGTTTGCCTTGGTCAAACCCCGGTTTGGAATCAACCTTAATATTGAAATTGAAATTGAGAATGCTAGCAATTAGTAGAAGTAGATCTAACGATGAAGCTATGTAATTCAATAAATATGCAATTGTATTTTAAATGTAATCAAGTATGTTGATATGAAAACTTGAACACAACAATAGAAAATGTAAATCAAAACCATGAAAGTAAATACAAAACCTCCATGGTTGTATGCTTGGAATCCACCTTGAGGGAAGAATGAATGGATCTTAGAAGATGAACAAAGGATCTTGAAGGAAGATCACACCATCATGATGGCTAGATCTAGGATTTGAATGATGAATCTTGCACGCTTGAGCCAAATCCCTTCAAAGGCTTGAATTCTTGAATCCTTGATCTTCAATGGAGAACTTGAATGGAGAAGAAGACTTGAATGCTTCCTTGAAAAATGCTTGATGAAATGCTTTCTTGATCTTTCTTGAGTGTTATCTCTATTGAGCATTAAAAGGTTGTCATTAGTATCAAAGGTTATCAAAGATATCAGTCGGTTACTTATATGAAGCTAGCTGGTAACTATAAGCAAAATGGGCCAGTCGGTTAAGTGTATACACCGAGCATCAGATAGTTTACAAAGAATCAATAGACACTAATACCGAGCAACAGTAAACATCGAGCATCAGAATAAACACCAAGCAGTTTATATAGTGTTTACCGAGGATCACAAGAAATGACATAGTATTCAAGAATGGAACATTCTTCTATGCAAATGGTTACAACAGATTAGAAAATGTTTTACCAAGATCGAGGATCATTTATTATTGAGATATTCATTAAATGCAATGAAGATCTTATGTAATAGTTTGATCTAGGTTATTTTTGTACACCGTAGATCTTAGGGTTATTTCTAAGATTTGTAACCTAATCTTTGTTAAGCAGCATAAATCAGTATGCTATATAATTGTATGTTTGCATCATTTTTGGTGTGAAATAATGTATGAATAGAGAAGCACTTGAAGCACTTGCCTAACTTCAAGATTATCAGTTGACAAAGCAGAACAACATATAGAGGAAATTAGATTAAGCAGAATCAAAGAAGGCTAACCGAGCAGTTCAGAGAAAAGATTCATCACAGTAAAGGTGATATTTTATTAGTACTTTATTGATCTGTATCAGACAATCAAGTTTTCATCAGCAAATAATTACCTATTGCTTTCTAACAATTATAATAGAGTTTTGGTTAAATCTCTTAACATAGTAGACTTTACAGTCTTTTGTAAATCTCTTAACTGAGTGCACACTCAAGTAGTGTTGCTAAAATCCTACCACTAGGTAGATCTAGCTGATCTAATATGTTACTTCTAACAGGGTAAGATCACCAGAAGTGATCAAAACTTGTAGCCCTAACAGGCAAACCTTTTCTATCTGCAATAGTGAATAATTTGTGGGTGTCATCCCCACCACAGTTTTTATCTTCTAACAAGGGTTTCTGTGTTACCAAAATACTTATGTTATGGGACTCTTATATTGTTGATTTCATGTTGTTTACTTTCACAAGTTGAATGAATGAATGATACATGCATTAGATACAAGGTATTTTGCAAGGTTACTATTGTTTACTGTTATTGATCTAAAAGGTTTATGAGTAAAAATTTTTGTGGGAACTGATTCACCCCTCCCCTCTCAGTACCCTATCTCTCCTAATTCCAACAATTGGTATCAGAGCACAGTTCTCTTATTGGATAGTTTAACCACTGAAGGTTAAAGATCTAAGACATGGAGAGGTATAAGCTAGAAAAGACTATTGAGAATCAGAAGATTCAAATGCAGATGTTTGTTGAATAGTATAAGAAAGCCAAGGAAGGACTAAAGCAATTACTAGTTGAAAGGAAGAACCTAGCTATTCTGGAAAATGAGGTCGGTTACCATGAAGAAGTAATTGATGATATATTTGATCATATTGGATCTAGTTCTGGAAGTATTTCTGATGGATCTGAAAGTATAATCTCTAATTTTTCTAAAAAGAATCAGCATCTAACCAAACAAGTGAAAGCATTGCAAATCGGTCAAGAATCTCAGATGGTGAGAATGGTAGAGACAATGAACAATGCTAGACAAGTCAAGCAAGAAAGGAATCTGGCTATTGATGACTGAAGACAAATGATTGAACAACTTCAAGAAAAAGAAAGTGTAATAAAGAGACTCACCCATCGCCATTTTCAAGTATCTAATCAGATGATAACTGTGAATCAAGAGGTCAACTGAGTAAATGGAGAGCTGTTAATAAATCTTGAAGAAGTTGCAAGACTCAGAGAGGAGAATGAGAAATTGAGAAATGAAGTGAAAAATCAATAGCAACACAATGAAATGAAGAAATTGGCTGAGGATAATTCCAAGAAGATTGATAATTTTTTGGTTAATCAAAGAAGATTTGGGAGTAGAGCTGGATTAGGCTATACCGGTGAAGGAGAATCATCACATCAAGTTGAACAAGTCAACAACAATCAAAATCAAAGACCTAAAGTGTTGACATGTTATCACTATGGAAAATCAAGACATACATCTAATGTGTGTAGAAGCAAAGCATAAGGTAAACCTCCTGTCACTCTTAAGTTCAATGGTTATAGCTATTATTGTGGTAAGTATGGTCACCAAGCTTATGAGTGTAGAGTTAAATTGAATGATATTGCTAACAATACTATTGTGGAGAAAATATGCTATACTTGTAATAAACATGGATACACTGCACGAGAGTGTAAGGCTAAGATGAAACAAGTATGGACTCCTAAGTAGAAAACACAGTGCAAGTCTTATCAACCGAAGAGATGAGGTAACTATTATGTTTGGGATTATAACACATGGGCTAACTATGTTGCATGTGGTAGATATGGGCACATTATAGTGAATTGTAACAGGAAAAGATAGGCTGGACAATCAAGAAGCTAGACAAGCACTGGAATGGCATGTATGCACTATCATAAGGTCAGTCATTTAAGCAAGGACTATAAAAACTAAGCACCAGAGGAAAACCATGTATTTGAGAGTGGAAACACTACTGTAGACATCATGAAGACAAGGAACACTATGTGGAGAAATGCATCTAATGAGAATGATGAATCAAGTAATGTTGTTGGTGAAACCTCATCCATTAGATTGGGTGACATCGGTTCCTCCACCTAAGGTGATATAGGTATGTATGGGACTGACACTTCAAAGTGATCACATTTTACATATAGTTCCTTATATATGATGAACACATACCAAATCTGCATGAAAAGAGATGCATTGTGGTTTATATGTTTTGAGCTAACAAAGTCACATAGTCGATTAAAGTTAGATCAAGCATTGGTTACCTGTCGGTAATGACTATTTAAGGTTAACTGAGCACAGACATTAATCGAGGAATAAATTGCATGTTAACTGAGCTTTTGATAATCTCAAGTTGTTACCGAGCTGACAGCTGTAATGAACCGAAAGGTAGGTCAAGCATTTAATGCACAAAAGTTTGAGTGGGAGTATCAAAAAGTCTATAAATACGCGGAAATAGAGTTCATTTTTCACATTGTGATTTCGAAGAGCGAAGATTTCATAGAGAAGAGTTCGAGCTAAAAGATTTTCAGAAGGATTCAAAGCTATTGTAGATCAAACTGATATCACTCTTCATTGATTCTGAGTAAGTTCATTTGCAATCGAACACATTCGTAACTTGCTTTTTGCCAAAACCCTAAATCTAGTTATGGCATCAACTTCGACTGCAAGAAAATCACACAGTGTTGAGGAAGAGGTAAATCTAATAGTTGCAAATTTTTTTGAAGAACCTAAATACAAACAAACCTCACCTCAAAATTGCATCTCAAACAGATTCAGTGGGCACTTTCTCAAGCATCCCACCTAGGGTTTTGTTAACAGAAGACATACGGTCGTATATTCACTGTAAGATTGGGGAAGTAGGAGATTTTGAAACTATTGTTGCATATCAACAGTTGTGTGGCATAGATGGAAAATTGAAATCGGAATTTAACCGGATTGAGATATCAAGATTGTCTTGCGCCATACACTTTCCACAGAAGTTCAAGATAGAGTGGATCAGGGTTTTAATGAGTCGGTATCATGATGGGAAGTTTTGGTTGGATAAACCAGTTGAGGTCACTAAGAAAATGTTAAGTAGGGTTACTGGTTATCCTACCACCGATAAGGCAAAAGCTTTTCGAAGCTCATACTGAGTAGATGTTGAGAAGAATACCAGAGCAACATGGGATGGTCATGCATTGAAGATCTCTATAATTAAAGACCCAACAGTAAAATTTGCATCACATGTGATTGGGTAAAAAATATTTCAATTGAACAGATTAAACAATGTACCCTGTAGTGTTGTTGACATGGCATACAAAATAGTAATAAAAGATCATCAAGTAGATCTTGCAGAAGTTTCATTGACACAATTGAAGGAGAATATGAAGACAATAAGATCATAGAAGACAAACACATGTAAGTTTGGTTCACTCCTTGTTTGTTTATTTTTTGATCTTCAAAATCATTTCCCTACCATTGGTAAAATGAACTGGTCAATAGACAAACCAATAACTATATAGATTTCTGAAATGTTGAACAATTTGGGAGATAATATGAACATAGTTTTTGAAGAATATTTTAAAGATTTTAAAGCTAAGATGAATCTAAGAACTAGGATTCCAAATGAATTAGTTGAGAAATTTGAGATGGATATATGTTTTCTGGTAGACACTGATTACACAATGATAAAAGCAGTTGAACCTAGAATAAAATGGCTAGCATATATCAATGGGCTATGAAATGAATTATGATTTCAATTTGAAGTCAATCACGACACTGCTAACATTACCTAAAGACCCCAAGGACACTAGGTTTGGAACTTATGAAGAAGCTAAGTCTAGAATCAAGAAAGGTTTTGTCATTAGTAAAATAACAAGGAAGTCTAAGAAGATGAAAAAAAATTTATCTGAGAGATTTGAGAAGGATGCGAACTCATCTGAGAAGTCACCGGTTGAATAGGAAACTGAAGGTCAGTTAATGTTGGCTAACAAGGCTTATTACAGTGAGGAGACTGAATCTAAAGAAGAACAAGAAGCTACACCAGTTCCCCTCATTAAAACACCAAGGAAGAGGCAGTTACCAGTGCAAATTGGTGCACGCAAAAGGTCAGCAACTGCAGCTTCACCACCAAAGAAGAAGGTAGTTGAGAAGGTAATAAAATGAAAGGTTGCTACCCTGACAAGGACCTATGCTAAAAGAAACACTAAGGTTATAGCTGAAGCACCAAAGAAAAGGCGAAGATTGATAAGAGGCAAAGAAGACCTTGAGGATGAATAAAATGAAGATGATATCAATTAATTCAAAGTGGTTAGCAACAAGGTAAGGTCAATTGATGAGATCATTGAAGATATAACTAAAAATGGTTACCTTTCTGATTTGGAACTTAGTAGATTTGACAAGATGTCAAATGAAGATCAAACAAAGATTGAGGAGGCAGTCATCCAAATGATGATAAAATTTAAAAGAGTCCCATTAGAATTTGAACTTTCACTACCGAAGGAGTTGGATAACAGAATAAATCATAAATGAGCTTATGCACTAGACACCGAGAAGAAAATGAGAGAAAGATCTCTAGTCTGGGCAGCTCCACATCTAAGCCTAGCAAAACTTGATGAACACATGGGAAATTATCAAGCAAGATTCACTGTGAAAAACCAAGCTATGTTAATACTTGATGAAAATATGATAGATGTAGATGAAACTGGCAATTTCTTATGGAATTCAATTCTTAAAGCCAGAGAACAAGTTGAGAAGAGTGCATCCATCAATTTGTCTAAGAAGAGACAATAGTCCAAAGGAAAGGCATCTATATTGATGATATTGCAGCTGAGAAGAAAAAGGACACCGATATATCTACTACCGAGGTAATTAATATTATTGAGGAAAAAGAAGATATAAATGTTTCATAGCATGCATCAGAACCCATAGAGATCCAACTCAAGAAGAAAACCAATGATGATGTACTCATTGAGGACATCACAAATGGTGATCCTAATGATAGGGATAATGATGAGGATGTGAATATTGCACCTGCAAATACTCAAGATGAAGCACAAGTCACTGAATGTGCATTTACATCACTACCAGGCGAGCTTCCTATTCTTGCTGAAGTTGTAGAAATTGTTTCATAGGAGCAACCTGATGGCTTAGACTCCGAGCAACCTAAAGACACAATAGGGGAACAAGGCACCAAGACACTTGCAGAGACAAATAAGCCTGAAGGAAAAGAGGAAACTGATATAGAAACAAAGGCACAAGATGATCCTAAGGCAACCGAGGTGACCCCACCTGACACTGCATCTGAGGCTCCCACTCATTCAACTAATACACAGATTATTGAGGAGAAAAAGAAGGAAGATAGTGTGTCAACTGGGAAAGATACTCCGAAGGTAGAAGACAAAGCTATTGTCATCGTTGTCAAGAAGTCACCACTACTACCGAAGAAGAAGAAGAAGAAGAAAGGTAAAGGGTCGGTCACTCTAGATGAAGTCATTGTGATACCTGAGTGTGACCCGAGGACCCTTAGCCCTGAAGAATTGAGAAAATATGGGGAGTTATGCACCAGGAAAGCAGCATAAGAAAATTTGAAACAAGAGAGTAAGAGCAAGGAGATATTGGAAAATGTAAGAGATATCTTACAACAAGTAGTACCCAAGGTACATATAGATGAAGATGCACCAATCATGGACCAACTTGCCACTCTTATCAAAAGAATCAATACCCCAGATGTGGATACTGACAAGTGAATAGAAGAACGGGTAGAGTCATGGATTCAAGACAAACTTGCAAAAAGAATCAGCCAAGAAGTGGCAATAAACAAGGTCAGCTTAGCCGAGGTAATAACCAAGATCAAATAAATAACTTAGTTAATTTGTCAATTCTTACTAAAGCTATGCACTGTTGGAACATTTACTACTGAGATCAATGAAAAGATAAAATCACTTGAAAATGAAATCACAGTCAATGCACATGTAGCTATAACCAAGCCACAAGATTTTTCAAAGCATATACTTAGAGTTCAAGAACTCAGGTGGTTGATAGAGATCTTAAGAAATAAGAAGAGCAGATCACTGATTAAGTTACTGAGTTATAGACAAAACTCCTTCCATACCTGAAATTTTTTGAGAAGCACATTGGAAATGTAGAGCAACTTGTTGCAACACCAAAAAATTTGGTGTTGGATAACATCTTTGACATGCATGCACAAGTCAGTCTTGAGCACATTGCTCTCACCAACTTGAAAGAGGAATGGGAAAACCTCTTGGAGTCGTTGAAGAAAACCCATCAGCACATTTTTGACAAGCTATAAGTATACAATTTTTGTTTTTGGCATTCATATCAAAAAGGGGGAAATCAATGTATATGCCAAATATGTACATTTTTTTTAAGTATACTACACATTACCGGAGCATTCACCAAGGGGGAGTATTTAGAAATTTTTGACATGTTATGTATATGGCGGAGATATAAGTTTTTTTTTTAGACATAAGGTCTATATACATTCAAGTTTTGATACTAATGTCAAAGGGCGAGATTGTTATCTCTATTGAGCATTAAAAGGTTGTCATTAGTATCAAAGGTTATCAAAGATATCAGTTGGTTACTTATATGAAGCTAGTCGGTAACTACAAGCAAAATGGTTCAGTTGGTTAAGTGTATACACTGAGCATCAGATAGTTCATCGAGCATTAGCAGACACTGATATTGAGAGACATTAAACACTGAGCATCAAAATAAACACCAAGCAGTTTATACAGTGTTTACCGAGGATCACAGGAAATGGCATAGTATTCAGGAATGGCCATTCTTCAATGCAAATGGTTACAACAAATTAGAAAACATTTTACCAAGATCAAGGATCATTTATTGTTGAGATATTCATTAAATGCGATGAAGATCTTATGTAATAGTTTGATCTAGGTTATTTTTGTACACCGTAGATCTCAGGGTTATGTCTAAGATTTGTAACCTAATCTTTTTTAAGAAGCATAAATCAATATGCTATATAATTATATGTTTGCATTTTTTTTGGTGTGAACTAATGTATGAATGGAGAAGCACTTGAAGCACTTGCCTAACTTCAAGATTATCAGTTGACAGAGCAGAACAACATACAGAGGAAATTAGATTAAGCAGAATTAGAGAAGGCTAACTGAGCAGTTCAGAGCAGAGATTCATCATAGTAAAGGTGATATTTTATCAGTACTTTATTGATCTGTATCAGACAATCAAGTTGTCATCAACAGATAATCACCTATTGCTTTCTAATAATTGTAATAGAGTTTTGGTTAAATCTCTTAACAGAGTAGACTTGATAGTCTTTTGTAAATCTCTTAACTGAATGCACACTCAAGTAGTATTACTAAAATGCTATCACTAGGTAGATCTATCTGATCTAATATGTTACTCCTAATAGGCTAAGATCACCAGAAGTGATCAAAACTTGTAGCCCTAATAGGCAAACTTTTTCTATCTACAGTAGTGAAGAATTTGTGGGTGTCATCCCCACTGAAGTTTTTACCTTCTAACAAGGGTTTCTATGTTACCAAAATACTTGTGTTATGGGATTGTTATATTTTTGATTTCATGTTGTTTACTTTCACAAGTTTAATGAATGAATGATACATGCATTAGATACAAGGTATTTTGCAAGGTTACTATTGTTTACTGTTATTGATCTGAAAGGTTTATGAGTAAAAGTTTTTGTGGGCACTGATTCACCCCTCCCCTCTCAGTACCCTATCTCTCCTAATTCCAACATTGAGAACTTGAGTGCTTGATGGAAAAAGGAGATGTGAATTGATTGATGGATTGCAAAACTTGATGGAGAAAATGAGAGAGGAAGGCTTCCTTTTATAGTGATCTAGGGCACAAACCTCTAGAGAAGGCCGACATTGGGGAATTAAATCCCAATTAACCTTAACCCCTAGAAATGGACCCATATTAAATGCAATTTAAGGATTTACCATTCTAAAACCTGAAATGACCGACTCAGAAGCAGGAAAACAAATATCTCTAAAACCTGACATTTGAAAATCATGGGATCCTAAAATTTGAAATCAAAGTCAAGGATGAGGTAGACCCCACCCTAGGTAAGGGTCAAGGTCATCCTTGACCTAGGTCAGGGTCGAGATCTACTTTGACCCTCAAGGTCGACTTTGACCTTGAGGTCAAAAACCTCAGGACCTCAATCTAGAGTGCTAGGAAATGTGGAAATATGCTGAAAATAGAGACAGAGAGAAGCAGAATGGGGAGAACAAGTTAGATCTGAGCAAATGGCTGATTCAAGGTGCTTGACATGACCCAGACCACTCACTCAGAGGGCTAAATGCTCTTAACATGGAAGTGCTTCCATTTTAAGATGATAGAATAATAATATTTATACCATTCTATTTTTTATTTATAAATATAATTAATTTTATCTTCTATCTATCTAATTTCATTATCCCCTTTTAAATAATTCTTCGATCCAATAAATTAATATGAAGCAAGATCAAGTATATAAAAAATTAAGTTAACTAATATATAAAATATAGAATTAAGTTAAGTCCTCTAAAATTCTTCATTATACATTTTTTCTTTATTGAGTTGATCTTAACCCTAATATAATTAGTTGGAAGCCCAACACATAGTTTGAAAATATTTTATATATTAGAATTGATTTGAAAGTAAATTAGTAATAATTAAAGAAGACTATTTCATTTGTATGACAAAATATATTTTTTTTAAATCAATTTTATTGAAAATGGTTGTAGATTTTGTCATAAAATCAAAAAAACCTACTGGTAGTGGAGAGGGATCTCATTACCCCAACAATAATTTACTTAATACATTGTATCTAATTATTTAATTAAAAAACATATCTACTATATTATTCTCATTATTTATTCTGAAAACTTAACTAAAATTTCATACTAGTTCACATAAGAAACATTGCAAGAGTAATCTGTTTCATTTTTCTCATTATTTAGTCTGGAAACTTAATTGAAGTTTCATAATAGCTTGCATAAGTAGCATTACAATACTTAGTTTTTATTACATTAATCTCATTATTTATTCCTGAAACTTTACTAAAGTTTCAAACTAGCTCCCATAAGTATCATTACAATTCTTATGTACGACAATTTGGTATGATACTACCAG
Source organism: Chamaecyparis obtusa (assembly GCA_027943335.1). Classification (NCBI taxonomy): domain Eukaryota; kingdom Viridiplantae; phylum Streptophyta; class Pinopsida; order Cupressales; family Cupressaceae; genus Chamaecyparis; species Chamaecyparis obtusa. Next base: position 1,783,237 of record BSBK01004998.1, read on the forward strand.
GACAAAAACATAGATACATATCACCATTTGCTACGCATTTTCCAATACTTTTACAAACTAACTCACACTGATATTTATCCTCTTCGAAAGAGATGTTTCCAAGATCTTCGTTCAACTGGTGTTGAGTATTATGTTGCAAGTTGAACATGAACCTTGAGACATAATCTTCCAAGTTTTCTTCTTCCTTTTGGGACATTTTTAAAATTTCATCTCCTTTCAAATCCCTTCCCCTACAGTACTCCTTATATTTTGAAAGGAACAGATTGTTCATTGCAGGCTAATCTACTATAGTGTTGGCACCCAACCCCATGAACCATCTTAGAGCAGCTTCCTTTAGGGTGGAAGGAAACAACTTTAGCTTGTGGACATCAGTTGTACAGTCGTAGCTCTTGCAAAGGATGTCAAACTCAAAGAGGAATCTCTCAGGGTCTTCTGTGATGAGGCCATAGAATCTGGGTAATGCGGTGGTAGGTATGTTCTTCAAATTTTGGTTACCTTGTTGAGTAGGAATAGGAAAAGGGAAGGTAGGTTGGGCCATCCTTGGAAGCCTTGGAGGATGTCTTGGATGTCATGTCTGGTAAACAATAAAGGCAAGTGGATTATCTTGATACTCTGGGTCAGCAAAGAGGTCATTCAGATGGTATGATTCTTCAGAGGATGAAGCTGAAGGCAATTGTTCATATGCATCAGCAAATAAATTCTCAAATGGTTCTTCTTCTTGTATGTTCTCAACTTGGGGTTCCTCAGGCTCTGGGTTAAAAACCTCAAATTGTTCATCCTGAATAATGTGAGGAAGGAATCTCCCAAGATGGTCTCTTCTTCTATGTATGCAAAATAATGTATAATTTAAACTAACAAAATGACTTCAGGATTGAACTACACTGACACCATCCCCAGCAACGGTGGCAAAAATGACTGGTCAATATAATACCTTAGTAATAAAGTATTGGACATCCTTTTACAATAGTTCTATGGTCAAACAACATCAGGTGTCATACTTAAAATAGCATACTGAACTCATTTAGTTTATCAATCCAAGAGTGTAAATTTGAAATGGTGACTGCAAAGTATATGCTCTAATCCACCCTTAAAGTCATTACAACTAAAGTAAAGACAATGCTGTAGGAAATCTATTCTAGAAATGGAAATAACAATTTAACTTAGAACTTAAGATAATGTTGCAAATGGTAAAACCTAGCTATGCATATATGTTGCAGGGAAACAACCAATGGTTATGTTACCAAGTGGTTGTAGGAGCAACAGAGTATAACCACTTCAAGAAAGCTTAAATATAATTCCTACTTAAGCATGAATTGAGTTCACCTTCCATGTGGGCCCCCATGGAAGAGTAATTGAATTGAAAACTCAAAGACTGAGATCTGAAAATATCATTTATTCATTCATGGAAACATCAAAGTAAGTACAAGATAAAATATCAAAGTTGTATTCACTACTTGATGAATTACAAAAAGGGATTTCCTGAACATCTAGCTAACCAGGAATCACAAACTCCAGCTTATTTATAAACAACTTGAAATAGAACTCCTAAGAACTAGGATCCTCCAATACATGGATGGAACAACTTTTCAGTTACAAGAGAAACAACATCATTTACGCAGGAGTAAACCACATTCAAATACATAGGAATATAGGAATGCATGACCGTTGGATTTCTTCCAAAACACCTGCTGATTGAATTGACTCAGTTTGCAACCACAACTGCTACTAACTAGAAATAGTGGAACCATTATGAAACTTGAAAGGAGTTATTTGTCTTGATGATGCCACTTTGATGCTGAGTCTTCATTGCTTGCTAACTTATCCTTTCCTACAAGAGATTAGCACACACAAAAATTGCAACACATATCCAAGATAAAGATTCATAATATGTTTCCCCTACTTTAGCATATCCTCATCACATGGCTATAGGAAACGCTACCCCATTAATGTAGAATGGAAAGAATACCATATTTCATCATACATAACCACATAATCCATATATACTCAGCATTTTCCTTTAGTCTTAAAAGTATCAAATACACTCATAAGCATAGCATAAAAACATAGAAAGTCTGAACATTATTTATAAGAACTCATGAAATACTTCAACTCTAAACTAGAAAACCATAAACTATATAACCACAAACTGGGCTCATCAGATGATACGCTTCTGTTTGGAGAGGCTTCAGTAAGAGAGGCATCTGTCATCTCTGAAATGATATCTATACACTCAACTACTTTCGAACAGTGTATGAACAAGGAAAAATCCAAAATTTTCTTCTCCAACACGTGTAAAGGTGTCCAAAGGAAAATCACTCAGATTCTATGATTCAGAGTTGGTATCCTTCCAATCACATACATTGGAATTGCATTGTTCAAAGGATCCACTAGAAGCCGGTATTGGTCTAACATTTTGGAGAAGTGCTAGAATAAAGCCTCAAGTTGGAAATCTTATTGGCTTTCCTAGGCAAGGAGGATCATTATGTTGAAGGCAATCTTGTCTGCCATCCCTATTTACACCATGTCTTGCTATGGTATTAACAAGGATACTTTGTAAAAAATGGAGAGAAAATTGTATCTAACTAAAAGAAAATGTTATCCTTATTGTCTTTTGAAGTGGGTACTTGATAATAAGAATCACTACAAAAATAAATAGATTAAGAATATTCTCTCTCTTCCCTCTTGAACTCTAGAAAATACTAAATTGTTTATTAAGTCATTATATTTGGAGTAAGCTTGTAAAAGGGTTAGTCTTCTCCTAAAAAGGATTTATTTTTGCATCTTGTTAAATAAAAGAAATGTTTTATTAATGAGAGAGTTCAAATCTGGGTAACTCATAAGGAAGTGTGTGTGCAAGATTGTTTATAGTACAAAGGAATTTGATCAAATACATCTTTTAATTAAAACATAGAATAGATCAAATAAAGATCCTGGAAAAAGAGTTGATGCTTAACGGGAAATGTAACTATCACTTGAGTTGTATAGAACTAACTATGTCTTGCAAATGGTTAACTATAATAGTGTGCAAGAGAATAAACCTTACTAATAGTGAATAAAATTTATGCAATTTCATTAAACAATATTAGGAACATGTATTAAAAGATGAATTCTAATTTTCTAGTATGCCACAAAGAGATAATGTGGTAAGCTAATGTGTTTTAATTTGATCTACTTGAGACAACTAGAAGAAATAATTACATTCAAGTTTCCATGAAAGGATTAGATGGAATAAGTAGGACACTCTTTTTCCTAACAAATTTATTTTGGTAAACAACAAGTTTGAATGAACTCTTTGTATTCAGTTTGAAACCTTGAGTAAAATAAGACATGTGCGGGGACAAAATCTTGGGATGGTATCTTGATATTAGAAGTAATAGTATAATTGTTCTCCCTTAGTAGGAATATTGTACGAACAACTCTTACATAAGATGTCTTAGGTTACTCTTCTTGTTAAAGCGTGTATATTTAATTTATGAAAGACAAATGACCATGTTTGTAGAAAGAAATTATCTATAACAAGTTGGATTGTGTTTTCCAAAAGATTATTTTCAAAAGTGCATGTCTATTATGTTTCTTAGTGTAAATGTTTACTAATGTTCTACAAAATTTTCATTTTAGCTTCTAAGAGGCATGAACCATAAATCTATACATAATTACTATTCCTCTTATCTTGTTTAAAAGATAGCTAGAAGTTAACTTGTGATAATAATGGTTGTATAGAAATTTTTATTTTTCTCAAGGATATATAGTCTTGTAGGTCATTTAAAGATATCAACTTAAATTTAATCCTCAGACATTAATCATTTTCTTAATTTGATCATGAATGTAAAGGAAAAGAAGGATTTTATTAGATCATGTTTTAGAGAAATGAACATAGAGTAAAAATAACCATGTTTGATTATAAATGTCTTGGTATTTAACACATTATGAGAATTGCTTGACATATTATAAACTCTTTTGAAAATTTGTGATGCTCAATTCATAAGAGAAACTATGCCCTCTTTTGATAGGGCAATTTCTTGAATTAGTAATGAATAAAATGGTGACTTCCAAGAGTAAGTCAAGTTCTAGGGGGGGGGATGTAATGCCCCTCTTACCCTGGCAAGTATTTTGAAGAGCTAGGAAATGCAATCTGAACTTTGGGGTTAATTAGCTAACGAATGTGTAGTTTGTTTAAGTTGTTTGCTTCTAATTGTTATGTTTTGTGATCTAGTTTGATATATATACTTTTAGGGTTCCTTGACTAAGAGGATGATATACTATAAGATTGAGCTTGATAATATGATTTCTGACTAAGATTACATAGTACAAATCATTTATTGTAATTTTTTATGATCACATGTCTGCATGATGATTTTGTTGGCAAGTTGACTATACTGATTGTATATGACTAAATATAGTGTTGTCATTATGGCAACAAAGTTATAGTGTTTTGGAGTCAGCGCATATTATCAGAAGATCAGATTTTGGTTAAGTATAAAAGACTGGATAGTTAACAGAGCACCAGTAGATCAAAGCATCAACGGACATGCATATGACCTAGTTAAGGTATGTTCCCTTGAAGTTAAGCTTGCATGTATGTATTCATGCTACATCTAAGAGCACATGATCGGATGAGACCATATGACGAAGATACAGACAGTTGAAGAGGTACAGCCAGTGAATGCCAAAACATAACAGAGTATGTAGCCGACTATTGGTAATTTGATTAGCGATGATAATATTGTTTTGTAAAGGCTATGTGCCTATTTTATTTAGGTTATAGACATGTAATTATGTTTGTATGTAAACATGGTTGAGCCAATTCAATTGGAAGTGTTGTATGTAATCGGTTATAGGTCAACCTAGTTAATTATTTTCATAAGTGCATATAAATATGAGATGCACCCTTTGTAATAAGCATGGATGTTGATATAGAGTTGAGATAAGTAGAGCATAAGTATGCAAATATTTTTTAAGATGTATTAGATCTTTGCAAGAGGTCAAAGCATCAGCACATCAAAGGAACTGATCAGACAAGCAGTGTCATAGTGCCAGTTCATCCAGCAGATATAGTATGTATCTAAGATCAGAAGGTTGTAGCCTTCACCTCTTGAGAAGTGAGCTCTAGGACAATGTGTCCCGACCCCTAACAGGGTTATTGTAAAAGACTCCTAACAAGGTCTGACCCTTGACAAGGTCACTGTACTAAAAGCATTATAAAGACAACTCTTAACAGGTTTAAGGATCTTCTAACAAGGATAATAAAACACTAGTGCAGATTATTAGTGGGTGTCAATTCCCACCGAGGTTTTTACCTTTTTGGGTTTCCTCATAACCATATTGGTGTCATGTGTTGAGTTTATGTATCTTGTATATGTTAATGTTCATTTCAGTACTTAAGCATTCAAGTTAAGTTTCAAGAGTAAAGTTAAAAGTTAAAATACAGTGAACACTGATTCACCCCCCCCCCCTCTCAGTGTTCCCATTCCTAAAAATTGGTATCAGAGCTTTGGTCCTCAGCAAAGAAGTTTAACCACTTGAGGAGATCATGGATAAAATAGAAATGAAACATCTGAAAAAGAATCTTGAAGCTTCTCTTGAAGACCTTGACAGATCTAAAAAAGAAATTGAAGAACTAAAAGAAAAAGTCAGTGATTCTCAAGCAGTAATCACAAGACTAAGAAAAGATTTGAAAGAATGTTCAAATAGTGATTTAGAGAAGATGGTCAAAAAGCTAAATGAAGAGAACACATCTCTGAAAGATCAGATTAAAGAGTTGGATGAAAATCTAACTAACAATCAAGAATTTTATGATGAACAGATCAAAGAGAACCTTCAACTAAATGAAGAATTGAGGCAAGCAAACATGGAAATCTTGGAGCTAAGAAACAACAAAGAAAACTTGGAATTTGACTTAAAAGAAGCTAAGAATTACATTGATAAATTACACACAATCAAGGATCTGATAGAATCTCAGTTATATGCTCAGAAGCTTAAAGGAGATACCAGTGACATTGGATTCAATGAAGCACAAAATTAGATTGATGACATGCGAGCAAGGATGAAAGCACCAGAAGACACCACAAATGCTAAGGAGATAAGAAATCAGACTAAAGACAATACTGAACCATCTAAGGATGAGCGCAAGCCAGTAGACCGAACTTGTTATGCATGTAACAAGCATGGACACATAGCAAGGAATTGTAAAGAGGTAATACCTTTCAATGGTTACTGTTATTCATGCAATAAATTTGGTCATAAAGCTATGAATTGTAAAAAAAATCAGAAGAACAAGACTCAGCAAAATTAGAGAAATTAGAATCAACCAAATGCAAGAAGTTCCTAGAGTATTACATGTCAGATATGTAACTATAATGGTCACTCAGCTAGACAGTGTAAAATGGTGACTCATATCAATGCGTAGAGGAATTTAAGGCCTCCAGTTATTTGTCACTCATGTAACAAGGTTGGACACATCTCAAAGTTCTGTAGATCAAGAAAACAAAGTCAAGAAAGCCCTAAAAAGCCAGAAGAATCAATTTTGGATACCGAAGGTGAAGTCAAGTTTGTGAAAGCTTTAGAAGATGCGAGCTTGATTTGGTCAAAGGTGAAGAAGGATAAGGTTGATGAGAATTTATTGGATGCATCCATAGTGGACGCACCCTCTACATCTGGATGAATGACCCTCAGGGTCATAGGGGGAGCTAATTTAGCTCTAGACCCCTGTGCGGCCGGTATACTCACCCTAAGAGTATGCGCCTTTGGATTTAACCTTTTGGAGACTTATATAACCTATGTGCAAGAGAGAATGAAAGTTGGAGATTTTTAAGTGAAAGTCTGGTTTACACAGCAAGCATTAATGGTGAAATTTTCACTTTAAAGTACACAGAGACTTGTAGATCACTCATTGCATTTGAGTTTGAGCAATTGGAAAGCATAGAAGCCCTAAGCAGTTGTTTGTGAAGGATTGAAGCTTGATTCACTAGCAAAGAAGTGTATTTGATCAATTGTGGAAGCCCTAATCTATTGTGATGATTCAGAAGCTCTTGGAAACCTAATTAAAGTGATATACAAGTAATTTATGGCTACTCCTGTTATGTTTGATGTTGCAGAAAACAAGAGATACATTTTCAAGAGGTGCCCTTTCAAATCTACCCTAGATGATTTAGAAGGGGCATTCTCCCGAACCCCTATGGGTGTTTTACATGTTGAGGACATATGTGCATACATTTATTGTAAGAAGGAACTAGTAGGTCTTGATAGAATTAGAGCACACATGGAGACTATGATGAAACTAGATAAAACCTTCCTTGATGAGTTTGTGCAGTTGGAAAACCATCTCATAATTGAATATGCTATGGCTTATCATTTTTATGAGTCTGAATGGGTAAATATTTTTCTTAGCAAAATTCATGATGACCTATTCTGGATAGGTGAAGTTCTAGTAAGGATTATAGGAGACCTTATTCATGAGATGACAGGTCTCTATAAGAAAGGCATTGTTCTTCCAGCAGGAAAGGATGTGAGAAAACTTGTTGAGAAAACATGCAAATCAAGAAGTGATAGGCACAGAATGACTATTGAGCCTATAGAGGAGAAAGACATCAAATTGATGTCTATGATACTAGGGTATAGGTTTCAACACACCAGTAGGGTGAATAGTGTGTCAGCGGCCACAATTCTTGCATCAATAAGACTTGTGAGAGAAAATGGTGAGTTTAATCTGTGCGAGATCCTGTGCGCACAACTGATAGACAATGTTAAAGCCATTAAACATGACAAGACTAAAATATTCAGATTTGGGTCTTTGATGATATACATATACTTCCACATTCTGGGAAAAGTATCAGATTTGTATTTGGGCAAGAGTATTCCTACAATGCCACAAATATCCTTTAAGGCATCTATTGAAAGTACACTAAAGGATTACATAACACTAGAATTGAAGACATTCAAAGCCAAAATGCAGATGAGATACAGGATTCCAGAAAGCATTGTTGAAAAATACAAAGACAACATTTGTTTTATGGTAGAGATTGATGTAACTTGTATGAAAGCAGTTGAGCCAAGAACAAAGTGGATCCATCCACTTGGTTATTAGGTTGATGAACAAGTCCTAGAAGCATATGCACAAGTATTGCTATCATCCCCTAAGGACCCTAATGAACCAAGATGGGGGACTTATGAAGAGAAAACAAGAGAAGTTGATGTTGTTTTGAAAAGCGTGGAAACTAAAAGAAAAGTAGCTAAGGTTACTTTTGCGATCCTCAAAATTCATGGAGTAACTCAAGCAGACCTTGACAAAGCAAGATAAGAAAATATTGCTTTGGGAATTGAGATCACATCAATAGCAAAAGCAAAGGATTATGATCCTAAGTTAAAGAAGGTCAAGATAGAGAAATCTAAAGATCCCAAGGATAAAGATGACAAATATTATGTTGTCCCTCCTACGCCCATAGAAAAAAATGATCTTACAACTCTTCCTGAGTATAAGGAAATGCCTAAGAGGAAGAAAGAAATTAGCACCAGTCATCCATCCTTGATAGCAACCAAAAGTAAGAAGAATAGTCAAGCACCTCCACAAGTAGGTTTCAAACCTAGTCTATAAGTGTTGAATACAAGGATTGTTGATGAAGGAAGATTGGATCAGATAGGAAAGTTTTATGAGATGTACAATGAAATAGACAAATCAAAAATTCATGGAATGATCATCAAACATATGATTAAGTTCAAGAAGAGAGTCTTGGAACTTAAGACAGTCATTTTGGACAATGTTTGGAATATCTTGGAGTCCCTGAAGAAACAGGCTATTGAAGAAGATCTTTGGATAAGGGAAAATATTCTTGATGGAAGTCTCCTAGTATGTTCCTTAGAAGAGAAAACATTTTTGCTAGATCTGGTGAAGCCACACCTAAGAACAAAGTTGAGAACTCTACACATAATGGATAAAAACTTTGAGTTGACAGCCAAAGAGATAGAGAAAGCCTTTGAAAAAGTATTTCTAAATAGGCACATGTATCCACCTACTACGCCCATAGCTCAAGTGCCCAAAAAGGTAGCCAAGGAGTCAGAGACCACTAATGTACCATTTACAGGTCCTCAGGATTCAACGCCTACAGTTTAAATACCCACAGAGGCAGAAAACTTTGTGCCCATGTCAGAGACACAAAAAGACAACACTATCATTATTGATAATGTAGAGATTGGTATGGCAGCTACAGATAATGACCTGGACAAGTTTGAAGAGGCCTTTATAAGCACACAAGAGGCTGAAACACTATGCGGTGAAAATTCACCCAAGTTACAACAAGGAGGTAAAGAAGAAGACAAGGAGACAGAAAAAGAAGAAGAAAAAGAAAAAGAAAAAGAAACACAAAAAGAAGAAGAAAAATAGACAGAAAAAGAGGAAGAAAAGGTAGAAGAAAAGAAAGGAAAAGAAGAGGTAAAAGCAAGTGAACCAACAAACAAGCCATCTGTTGAATGACAATAAGAGTAAAACAAGAAGTGGTGGATAGAACTCCATCACCCTCAGCATCATTGTTGACAAGATTGACACCAGACACCACTAGTTTTGTAGTACCTCACCCCTTGTCCGATTTTATAAATGATATGATTACTTTAGGATGATAGAATATATGTTAGGGAATCATTAAAACTTATGATTTTATTGACCTCATACTTGCATGTGTATGGTTGATGTGTTTGTTTTATATTTTTGTTTGACGTGCTTGATGTGGTTGAGGGACGGAATCGTAGTTACTTGCTTGTGAGATCCACACGATTGGCTGATCCCCGCCATTGTCTATTATATCTCTCTATATATATGCATATGCTTATCTCTTATGCAGGTTCGCAGGTACCGGGCATCGACTTCCCTGAATTGTCAGGATGAGCGTGCCCTATCGCTAATCTCAATGGTAAAAGAGGGGAGATAATATTCAGTTTGAAATCCTAACCTAAGCCAATTATTGTCCTAAAGTAAGGGACAAGATTATGTGTTTCCACCTTTCTAAACTCGTTCAATTGGCAAGAGTTTGCACCTATGTCCTGAGCATGAATGTGGGTCTTTAGGTCTTTCTGATTCGTTGGTTTGTGGTGTTTGATGTGAATTCTATTTTTAGATCATGTTATTTTTAGCTGTGGCATAATATTTAAATGGTAATTAAATAAATGTATTTAATTATTATTTATATTATATAGTTGATGCATTAATTAATTATATGCTATTTTGAGTGTGGTTGAAATATTTAATTAATGTGAATTAATTAAATATCCTCACTTTTGAAATATTTAATCATGAAATTTAACCTTTGTTTAATTAAAATGTATTTATTAAATTGAAAGTTATTTTGGCATGTGTTATTTATGATAACTAAATGTTTTAATTATTAATTAATTGAATGCATTTGTGCACATTCATAATTGCATGAAATTGAATTAGTAATTTTAGTTGAAGTTTGGTTAAGTATTTTCAACTCAAGTCAAGGAGGAAAGGGGACTCCAGTTCAACTGAGACTGAACGGTGAACTGAAGTTCATCTTCATGCAAAGCCCTTTTGATGTTGAGTTTATATTTTTGCATGTGAAAGGGGAATTCTTTTAAATATTAGGGGTTTTGGCCATTATTCAGGTACACAGGTTTTGGAGGAGGAATTTTGGAGACAATTTTGGGACAGATTTGAAGAGTTCTTCGAAAAGCTTGCATTTTTGTATTCTTCATTCTGGTCATCTTCGAATCTATTAATTTCGATTTGAGGTAGGTTTTGAAGTTTACTCTTTTTTTTTTTTTCCTTTTTAGATCTCTGTAGAAAAGAAAGGTGTGTCTTCATTGTGTCTGTTGGATCTGACTGCATGAAAAGTTTTGTATGTTTAATATGTGATTTAATTGGTTTCGCCAATCTGTTATTGCTATTTGATGGTTCTGAGGGATCTGTAGGAAAAAGGCTTTTAAAAGCCCAATTTAACTAAGTTTTCGATCTTTGTAAAAAAAAATTGGTGGATTTAATATTTTTATGTTTTGTATTTTGTGCAATTTATGGTGTGTGTGTGTGTGTGTCTATATATATATATATATATATATATATATATATATATATATATATATATATATATATATATATATATATATATATATATATATATATATATATATATATATATATATATATATATATATATATATATATTTATTTATTTATTTATTTATTTATTATCAGTTTTAGTTTTAATATTAAATTAATATTTGAGGTTAATCTAATATTGCATGGGTTTTATAAAAAAAAAAAAATTGAAAAGTTAACAATTGTAAAAGTTAGCGATTGAAAAGTTATATTTGAAAAATTCATATTTTTAATAATTTTTTTGGGGCTTTAATGATACCCATTGGTTTGCGGACCTTGGTAGACTGTGTCGTGCGGCAGTACCATTGGTACTGTCGCCAGCCAGATTGTGTCGTGCGGCTGCAGGGAGATAATGCGGCAGGGGACAGGGTACACACGGGTACCCCCCCTCGATTACTTTTTATTATTTTAATTTAAATTCAAAGTTTGAGTATGATGTTAATTTTTATTTGTTATTAAATATTTTTGTTATTTTATTTTATTAATATTTTAAATTTATTTAGTATTTGAATAGATTTGTTTGGTAATTAGTTAATTATAAATATTAATTTTTTTATTAAGTTAGTTTAATTTATAATTTGATTCTTTTATAAATTAGTTAAATTTAATTTTGTTTTATGGAGTTTGATTTATTTTAAAAAGGAAATTAGTTTAGCCTTATTTCTAAGTTGATTCGTTTGTGTTGATTAATTTTTGAGAAGCGAATAATTTTAGACCTAGGTTCATACTTCAATTGTTTTGTAATTGGTTTGTAAAAGTATGATCTCTATTTGAATAAATTTTTATTTGATTAATTTTTTTGTTGTCAATTTATTTACATGTTAGATGTATTTGAAAGCTAGATAAATTTTTGTAATGCTTTTTGAATGCTTACACCTGATTAAAGTATTATGTTGATATAGGATTCTTTTTGGTCAAATTGGAATTTTATATTCTAGAATATTTAGTGATGCAACTTTTAGCAAACTGGTTTATTCAAGAAGTCTTTAAGACGCCCTTGGATTGATTTTTAGGGGTTGTAGTTATCTTTTTTTCCATGTTGTTTACCATGCATGCGTAGTTAGGTTGCATGAGATGTTCTAACCCTAGGTGGGTTTGATCCTAGTGGTTTCTAGTCTTGCATGTTGAATCTAGTTATGAAGATTCTTGAGTTGTGTTAACTCAGAGATTAGACTTGATTTTGTGAAACCTAGGGTAGGTCATCTAAGTGTATATCAAGAAGTGGCTTGTGAATTGGTGTTGGAGCCCAGAAGTGGCTACCAGGAGATCCCATTACAAGTGGTTTAATAAGTGGAAATTAATAAACATTGGGAATCTAAAATGAACCTAATAAGATATTTGTGCCTCGCCCATGCCTGAGTTCCCGATTGAGTTTAACTAGGATGGGAGTTGAGATGATGCTTGCCGCCTATATGGACTAGATATGGCATAGGTAGTACCTTGTCTACACGAGAGGTTACTATAACCACATAGAGTCATTAGAGCGTCGGGGTCTGAAGGGACTACCAGGATAACCCTAGAGCTGGCTTATGTGATGACACTTCTTGTATGCATCTTAGGTTTCCTATGTGTTGTGTTTACCTTTGGTAGAGTTTGTTATACCTTGTTGTACTTTTTGGTACCTTTGAGTTAGAAGCTTTCAGGACCTCTTCCTTGGATTGTTGTTGTTTGCTATCTGAGTGGGTTCTGATGTTATCTCCTCAGCACAGTGGGAGTGGACCGTTTAGGTTCACGAGGTCAGGTGGTAGTTGTTCTTTTACCATTTGAGATTATGATGTTCATGCACTGAGGCTAGATGATCCATGTTGTAGTTGTTCTTTCTTCCTATGATCTTGTATCATTGTTTCAAATATTCAAAGATATCATGTTGTATTTCTTTTCATTTATTGTATTCACATACCCTGCGACATGTGCAGTGGATGCTTATTATTATGGTTACCTTAAGGTACCAATAGTATTTATGTAATCATGCATATGTTGTTGTATTTATCTTTTAGATGTAATCCTAGGATTCATATCTTTATCTTATATTAATTAATTAACTCTTTTGTAATCTACGTCAAGGAACCCTTGAGAGTTGTAACCTATGTTAGTTGTTTATTGCTATGCTTTGCTTTCGCATTGTAAACTTTGATGTTATTGATTGTTAACTTTAAAAAAAAAATTATTCTGTAAACTTAGTCGCATGTTTAGGTTAAGTTCTTTAGGGTTCCCTGGCGGGGCATTACAAGTTTGGATAATTGGGGAAAAGAAGACCTGATCAAGATCAATGTCTTAGCCATGGAGAAAGCAAAGAAAAAATAGGTAATGAGGAACCCCTTATTTGTTGAATTAGTCAACATATTGAATAGTCTATTACCTTCAGACAAGAAAGTGTCTAAGGTCAATATAGTTGATGATGTTAGCAACATCCTTACAACCTTTAAGACTAATTTTTCTAGTTTGGAAGAGTCTACATCTCAAGTTGCAGAAGAGAAGTATATGAAGAAAAGGCTAAATGAATTGGTTAGAAACTTTGAGCTTGACCTAAGTTCCCTAAAGATTGGTCAAGCATCTTTGAAGGAGTTTGCAACAAAGGGCAGAAAGATTATTGCTGACTATATGGATCAGGATAAGCTGGCAGATGATCATTTCAAAAAGATCCAAGAGGTAGAGGCCATGATAGAAAATGTAAAGAAATCAGTGAAAGATCCCTCCACAGATGTCAACATGTGTAATAATGTGTACCAAGGATAGATGGATAAGATTTAAAAAGCTAATAAATAGATGTCTAAGATAAGGGAAAGGCAAACATAGCTCAGGAATGCTCTTGCGCCCTCTCTAGATATTCTAAATCAGAACATCAAGGAGATCAATGCCACCATGGTGACATATGATCAAGGTCCTAGAATAGACTTGGAGAAGATGGACAAGCTACAATATGCATTATGCACCCATCTAAAAAATTTTAATGCACTGATTGCATTCTAGAAGCAAGAGATCCAAAACTTACAAATAGCATATCCGGATGTTTTAACATTGTAAGTACTTGTAGAGTCACAATTTTTGAAGCACCTTTGTAATTAATGTCAAAGGGGGAGTAATGTATAGAATATGGAATCTTGGAGTCTTATATGTAAAGAAGATGTATACTACATAGTCTAAGGGAGATATAACATAAAGCATGTTACAATTTTTTTTGTATAAGGGTACAATTAGTAACTTTGCCATATTCCTTTGTTGCCATCAATGACAAAGGGGGAGATTGTTGGGAAGTTGACTATACTAATTGTATATGACCAAATATAGTGTTTTCATTATGGAAACAAAGTCATACAATATTTTGGAGTCAATGCACATTATCAGAGGATCAGATTTTGGTTAAGTATAGAAGACTGGATAGTTAACAGAGCACCAATAGATTAGAGCATCAGTGCATATGTGTATGACCTAGTTAAGGTATGTTCCCTTGAAGTTAAGCTTGTATGTATATATTCATGCTAAGTCTAAGAGCGCATGATCAGATGAGACCATATGATGAAGATACAGATAGTTGAAGAGGTATAGCTAGTGAATGCCAAAACAAAATAGAGTATGCAGCCGACTGTTGGTAATTTGATTAGCGATGATAATATTATTTTGTAAAGGCTATGTGCCTATTTTATTTAGGTTATAGACATGTAATTATGTTTTTATGTAAACACACTTGAGCTAATTCAATTGGAAGTGTTGTATGTAATCGGTTATAGGTCGACCTAGTTAATTATTTTGATAAGCACATATAAATATGAGATGCACCCTTTGTAATAAGCATGGATGTTGATATAGAGTTGAGATAAGAAGAGCAGAAGTATGCAAAGAGTTTTTAAGATGTATTAGAGCTTTTCAAGAGGTCAAAGCATTAGTGCATCAAAGGAATTGATCAGACAAGCAATGTCACAATGCTAGTTCATCCAGCAGATATAGTGTGTATCTGAGATCAGAAGGTTGTAGCCTTCACCTCTTGAGTAGTGAGCTCTAGGATAGTGTGTCCCCACCCCTAACAGGGTTATTTTAAAAGACTCCTAATAGGGTCCAACCCTTGACAAGGTCACTGTACTAAAATCATTGTAAAGACAACTCTTAACAGGGTTAAGGATCTTCTAACAAGGATCATAAAACACTAGTGCAGATTATTAGTGGGTGTCAATTCCCACCGGGGTTTTTACCTATTTGGGTTTCTCCGTAACCATATTGGTGTCATGTGTTGAGTTTATGTATCTTGTTTATGTTAATGTTCATTTCAGTACTTAAGCATTCAAGTTAAGTTTCAAGAGTAAAGTAAAAAGTAAAAATATAGTGAACACTGATTAACACCCCCCCCCCCCTCTCAGTGTTCTCATTCCTAACAGATTTATCTTCTTGTAATACCTATCATGATGATACTATTTATTGTGTTTTGACTATCATGGATATCAACTAGATATATGTTCAGATAGTACCTTTTTGTTGTTTAAAGGATTAATTTTTTATCATTTAATGTACATGTTTACTTTCTTGTCATTAAAGATCAATTTCTTTGATTACTACATTTATCTGATTATGATTATGATTTGGGCTAGCCCTGCTAACACATCATGTTTTGGTGTACACTCTTCTTTTGCATGTTTGAAGGATGAGGGGAGGTAGTTGTAGTCACTCTTATGGGAGATCTACACGATGTCACACTCCTCCTTCCTTTTCTACTACCTTTTGTATATGTATAGGTTGTTGTATATGTTGTTTTTCAATGATGCGGAGATGTACAAGTACCAGGCATCAACTCCACCTGGATACACAGGTTTGAACGTGCCTTAAAATCCTTGAAAAGTTGTTGATTTGGAGATGGTCCCAAAGTTCACACAGGAAAATCCTAATGGCCTTAGACTTGTGCTTTGATAGTTATTTTGATCCTAGTGGGTGGATTGGTTATCAGTTTTACTTGATTGGTCTTTCAATTTGATTTTATGGTTTGGTTTATATTGTTTATTTTCATTTTGTGAGTTTTCTTCCTGAGGATGGTATTGTGTGTATATATATATATATATATATCACCTACTTGTATTGATATATACATAAGTATGCATATATGGGTGCACACATATATGCATACCTATATATAGATATATTTATATAAATGTGTTGTATCCATTGTGTGTGAATCTAATAAATGAATTTAATAAATGAAGTTAAAATATATTTTTGGAAGAAGTGTGCAAATAAAGGTAAATCAAATATAATAAAAGATAAGAATATAATAAATAAAAATAAAACATAATATCTAATGCCTATGTTTTCTCCTTCTTCTTCTCCCCTACAATTCTCTTTAAGTCATGTTGGGGAGGGGATTGGAACTCGAGACCTCTTTCTTATGAGGGTCCCGAAGTTACCAATGAGGTAACTATTTTCCTTGAGAACCTTATCCCATTACTCTATGTTTGAATAATTACTACTTGCATATGTGAATTAAAAAACTAAATAAAATCTATGTATATATATATTATGATATGGTTGATATTTGTCATATGATTATTATTATTATTGGTTAGTAAGTTCTTTAGAGGGGAGTTAGGTAAGTTGGTTTTCACCCAAAAAGGTAAGTTGTATTTAGAATAGAATTAAATATTAATTATTTAATAAATATTATTTTTGAATCTTAAGGAGATGGTTGCTTCACAGGAACCTCCATAACCTCTACAACGAACCAAAGATTTATAAATAGGGGTGTTGGAAAATAATTTGGGAGAGAGGAAATTTTTGGAGGAAAATATGGAAGAGGATATAGTAGGATAAATAGTTAGATTTTGGGATTTTGGGATTGAACTTGGAGGGATTCAAGCCAGTAGTGAATCTCTAAAGGATGGAGTGCAATCACAAGATAAATGAAAGATTGAAGGGAGATGAATTAGGAAGAACGTAGTTGGCTGGGAGGTGATCAAAAGTTGAATGGAAAATTGGTAATTTTTGTAGATTTATGGTTAGAAAAGGCTCTCTAAGTGCTGAAGTGTAACTAAAGGATCTAGTGGGCTTGTAAGAGGAAATTACAGTCAAAATCAATCATATTGTAAAGGAATGTCTCCGCAGGATCTCATGTAGGCTCTAGAACCCACAGAACTTCCTATAAGTAGAAATATATATGTATATACTAGTAATATTAAATTTGTCTTTGTGTGTGTTTATACTTGAAATAAAATGGAATTAAGGAATGTAATAGTATTAGGGTGATAATGCAAAATGATAATTGTAAATGGACAAAGTATTCCAGTTTGCATTCTATGCATTTATTTTCTGAAAAAGGAATTGTGTCTTCTAAAAAGGAGTTGCGGGATTATGAATTGATTTCATGTTTTTATGAGGTTTGGGAACCTTCATGTTTTCAAGAGGATAAAGGGAAAATATCTTGATGTTTACTGTGTTGATCTTCTATGAAACTTACTAGTTTATTTTTCTATAACCGTACTATAGTATATGTAACTTTTGAACCAAACATTATTTCCCAAATCTATCCTGTGAGAATGTGTGTAATTAGGTTTACTCAAACATATCCAAAACTTAGGAAAATCCAATGGTTAAAAAAATGTTATAGTCTCTGCACCGAGACTATATTTTTATCACAGTCATATGTATGTTTGTAGAATCAGTCATGTATATATCATTGAAAAAAAAATCATTAGACTCACACATAAAAAGGGGCCCTTATGTTTCCAACCACTAGAAAGAATTTGAAAATCACTTTTACTCCTCTCTTGACCAATATCCCTCTTGCAACCAACCCACAAGAGAAGACTCACAAAATCCTAAATATGCCTTTATCTTGCCACCATTTTGAAACAAGATTACTGTGTCTTCTCCTTGATTCATAGGACCCTGCAAGATTATTAGGTTATAGTACATTCTTATCCCCATAAATATTTATTATTTTATAGTTTATTGTACTTTTATTTTCTTATGTTTCTCACTATTATGGAAGAGTGTGGAGTAGTATCTACAAAGATATTTTTTGAGATATTCATTCTTGTTATACCATCATACTGCATTTTAGGGTTAGGGTTTGTCTTGGTGATGTGGATCACAAGAAAATACTTGAGAACCCAAGGGAGGGATGTCTTTTTTTAGAGTCTTGAATTTCCCCATATATTTTTTGTGTGAGTAGGGATCCTAGATGCACTAGGTGAGTGGCTCACTGGAGGATCCTGGGGCGTGGAGGTCACTAGGATAGCCTTTGGGTGAGTTATGTGTAAAGAAAAACCTAACATTAATTAAAATGGTTGGGAATGGGTAAGGGTTTAATAAAATTTATTAATAAGATAAAATATAGATTAATAGTCTGCATAGGTCTTGTTGGAGTATCAGGGTCATTGTAGCTACTAGGGCAGGCCGTATGAGGGTGCCAGAGTACATGACTGCTAGGAAGGATCCCAACATAAATGACTATGCAATGACACTCACCTAGTCCCAACTCTAGAGAACTCTCCTCTTTTGCTTTGATAATTGTGTTGTGATATTGGTGCTTTGATATTTGTACTTTGAATTTCATGTTTTGATATTTACAACTTGTTTGGGCTTCGATTTCTTTGTTTTTTTGGGAAGGGATATCCCACATCCTTAGACAACCCTAGATTTCCTGTGTGGAATTTAGTTCTATCTCCTAGCACGGGGGAGTGGACCTTTGTGGATCCACGTGGTTGGGTGGCAATATATCAAGGTATTGTCTGTGGTCTCATGGATGGCATGCATTCAATCCCTACCTGAAGTTGTTGAAGATCATTTCATTATATCTTTCATTTTAAAATGTTTTATTACAAAAGTGATGATTCTATGTTGCTTCTAAAATAATGATATATTATGTACTAATTTTGTGAGTTCCTGAAGGAGACTCAAGACTCTAGATGTAATTTGTAAAGTTATGAAAAAGGGTATCTCTAGGAGGAAGGAAAGGGTTAAAAATGTTATCTTTAAAGATGCGGTTTTCTAAGGAAATGTCTTGCAATTCCTATTTGATGTTCAATCTGAAATAATGTATATTATAAATTCCTTGTATGATGTGGTTTATATGCTTGAGTACTATAGAAAGTTCATGATGCAATCTTAAGTAAGTGTGGAATTCAATTAAGGCAATAATGGTTCCTTATTACGAATGTTAATCTATAAAGAAATAAGTTAAATATTCACACATGTGATTTTAGGAAAAGTGGTTAATCAAATACTTGGTCATAAGATGTGATTTAAAAGTTTAAAACTTGTTGTAAATTATTCACTTATATGTGATGCATAGACATATACTCATGTTAAAGATGATAGCAAATAATAGTCATAATAGGATAAGATGAATGGATAAAAGTAAACCATGAAACTTGTTTACATAAGGCATAAGTAACTTATGTAACTCTAAATAGATAGATTCATGTATGTATCTAATCAAGTAGAAAAGCATTAGATAAAATGTGAAAATAACGTTTGTAACAATGTTAGGGAACCTAGAGGCATGTCCAATTTTAACCTAATTTTATAATGTGATATACCTATTTAAGTAAGTAAAGTTTGAAAAAAAAAATAGTCAAGATATTAGCCTTACCCTTCTAGGCTCCCTAGCGGGGTGTTACAAGGTGGACAAGATTCATCTCATCAATTGGGAATCGATGTTTCTGCAAAAGGAGGAAGGAGGGGATGGAGTGAGAGATCTTGTTAAATAGAATAGAGCTATGGATGCTAAACTCATTTGGGAGATGTTTTAGTAGCCCAATAAATTATGGTACAGAATTATGACTCATAAATATTTGGATGTGGATGCTCCTTTGAGGATCCTTCCTATTGCTAATCCCGGAAAATGCTCTACAATTTGGCATTTTTTATGTGATTGTTGCAAGCTAATTAGAGATCATCTATCATGGAAAATTGGGAATCAGCAGTCAGTGGGCTTCTGGAGATACTCATGGAATGGTGGTCCTACTTTTTTCAACATTATTGATGATAAAGCTCTGATTTCAGTAATTGATGATTCTGTAGGCATGAAAGTCATGGACTTTTGGCTCAACCCTGATCATATCATAGAATTGGCTGAGTGGAAGAATGTTGTCTTTGAAATTTTTAGTCCCTTGGATCATCAGCATATTCAGAATGATCTTTCTTTTAGGAAAGTGATTGTGGGTGCTAAGAATGATCCTATCATCTGGTGTGCATCTTCTTCAGGTCAATATTCAGTCAAGTTGGGATATGCACTTATCCAGTGAAGAGTTGAAGGGGGTTGGCCAGACAAGGCAGTGTACCCAAGGGTTGGGGCTTTTCTTTGGGTTGCTTTACATGAGAAAATCCTAACTGGTGATAGGCTCAAAGTAATTGGAATTGTGGTCCCCTCTATATGTCCTATGTGTATGAAGGAAGAGGAATCTTCAAACCATCTTCTCTTCAGTTTTGATTTCACATTCATTTGTTGGGATTTTCTTCTCCAGATGGTGGGCCTCCAACTTGCTAGACCATAGTCATGGTGTGCTTTTATCCTTAATTTTCCTGTCATAGGATGACATTATCTTTAGGGTGACATATGGTTGGTGGGTCCATCAATGGTGGCATAGAAGATATGGAAGGAGAGAAACTCTTGTATTTTTAGAGATAAGTCATCTTCGGTCCACTTGGTCATTAAAGATATAATGAGGGTTATTTGTGAAGTGGTCCTTGGTCATTTGAAAAGCAAGAAAGTCAAGTTTATTTTGTTTATTTCCCTTTGGGATGAAGTTATCCAGAAGAGGCTAGAGCTTCTTAAGGTGTTGACGAGAGTTGCAGTCCCATCCAAGAAGAGTAGGGAAGACTCTTCTTGGACCCCCTCAATCGGGCTGAATTAAATTGAATTTTGATGGGGTTTGTAGGGGTAATCTTGGACTTGTAGGTATCAGATGTGTGATTCATGATGCCAAAGGGAGATTTCTATGGGCATCATTTGGATCTTTAGTTTCTACCACTAATAATGTGGCCAAATTCAAAGTTCTTAGGAGAGGAATTTTGTCACGTGTTAACAACAGACTCTGTAATGTTGAGATTGAAGGTGATTCTCAAATTCGTATTAATGTTGTCAAAAAGGGATTTTCTTCTAATTGGCAGTTGGATCAGAGGGTCAAGGCCACTAAATAATGGTTGTGTTGGCTCTCCAATTTCTCTCTCACACATATCTTTAGAGAAGGAAATAAAGCCACAAACTTGCTCGCTAACAAAGGTGTGGTATCCAATATAGATGAAATCATTATCAAAGGTGATTCTAGGGATCCCATCATTGATGAGGTGGCATGAGTAGAGGTAAGGAGTGCTTGGCCCAAGGAGGGAATTAGATAGAGTAAACTTGGATCTCTAAGGAAGTCCTCGGGGAAAAGACAGGTGCCCCTAAATAATGGACTTGGGAGAGATGTATGATTTTTCTCTTTGTTCATGTCTGGATTGAAAAGATTATTTCTAGAGTTTCATCCTTTCAATGCTCAAGTCAGGGTTTATCACTATTTTTGGAGGTCTATTTCAAGATCTTGTTGAGACTTCTTAGGGCTTCGATCTATGGATGGAGTGGATGTGTCAAATCACTTTTAGAAACATCTAGAGGCTCTTGGATTTTAAAAGCTTCTCATGGTATTTTTTGTTCCCAAATCATATATTCTTTGATGTTAATGCATAATATTGTAATATTTAAGAAAGGTTTACAATAATTATTAGAAATATTAATTAGTTGATGAGATCAATGTGCAAATTAATATGTCATTCTATTTTGGATGGCTATCATCTAAATTATATATTTTTATAACTAATTAAAATATAATTTTAATTTTAACAAATTTATTAAAATTTAAATTAGGTAGACATTCAAGATTAAAATTACTAATATAACAAAACTAAAAAGGTAAAAAAAAATTACTTTACATATAAATTAAAATTAAAATTAATTATATTTCTTATTGAACTTTACATAACTATAAACTACAGATTTAACTAACCTAATGTAACACCAACTTTAAATATAATTCTAATTTAACTATAATATTCTCTCTAATTGAATTAAACTACAACTAATTACATAAGTAAAAGCATGTACTGGCTACTACATGACACTTGTTAATATAGAAACCATACATATGAAGGATCTGCCACTTCAGACCAAAAGATATCACTTCTCTACAAAACAAGAAATACAAACTATGCATAACACTAGATACACTAACAAACCAACACCCTACATAGACCAACCTCCTAATAGCAACACAAAGGTCACAAAATAACTCAAACTTTTTTGAGGAAAGAGAGAATAATAGAGATCCCCTCTCCAATGGTCAATCATCCAATTGTTTTCAAAGGTTCTCCTTTGTTAAAATGAATGTTACCAATGTTGCATAGGGAAAGTTGAAATAGATATGTCACTTTCAGGTAAAGCAATTGTTCACCCTGTGAAACCTTTTTTTGTCAATCCTAGGTTTCAGTTTAAGGAATCCATGCTTCATAATGCACAACTATCACACCCAATGAGAGATCAACCAACATTCCATGGAATTTTGAGTTTTGAGCATGGGGAATCATCTCTTTAGGTGCACAAGAGATCTAGGGTTTTGCAACTCCAAACAAAACCTCTGTCAAAACCACAAAATTTCAAATCTAATTTTGGGCAAGTTTTATCTTTGCATCATATGCAACCCCATTCGGTTAGGTTAGGCTATTTCAAGAATCATGGCAAATGAGGGAAGCTGAGGATCGCCCAGGTACAACTGATATTTGATATATGTGAAGGGACCCCCCTAGAACTCTCATGTAAATCAAGCATCCACTTGACCCTATCTTAGGGAAATATATCCTCCATAAGGAAGCTCACCTTCCAAAAGGTCACAATGCAGATAAAGTTTCACAAAAGCTTCAAAATAGAGCACCCTTCATTCTAAAAAAGCCTACACAAATCTGGAAACCAAAATAGCTTCAGACTCTACATGGCCAAGGTAATCAGTGTATTGTTGATCCTCCTCAAGCCTCAATTTAGTAGAGACTGGATTTTTTCACACAACACATGATTCTCAGGCCATACTTAACATTACCCTTCTAGAGTGCATTTTGCAGAACCACACTGGAGCTTTACGATGCACATCAATTATTGGTAAGTTCTCAAATAAGGCACTATTATTTTCAAATATTAGGGCTTGGGCCTATGAAAATTGGGATGGTTTATCAGACAACTTTCTATTGGAACCAGAGTTAGGTTTTTTTGTTGCATTATTTAAATCAATCAAAAAAAGGGATGCTATCCATCATAACAAAGGGTGGTTTTGTAAGGGCTCAGGATTATTTACCAGGGTATGGATGCCTAACTTCAAACCTGATAAGAAGGATTGTTGTTTTTTCCCTCATTAGATATCCTTACCTTTGTTTCCTTTAGAATATAGAGATCAAGAGATTATTGAAACCCTCACTAATAAAATTGGTATTTTTGTTAAACATGATCTCATCCCCTTTGAGCATCCACATCGCGATATCAGGATTTGTGTTCTTCTTGACCCCTCAAAGGTTTTTCCAAGCTAGATTGAGATCAATTCAAAATGGGGTGTTTTGAATTAAACTATTATATTGCAAGATAAGGATACTATCTATAGGTATCAATAAAAATCAGCTCATTTCACTACTTAGTGTAGGAAGATGGAACAGTCAAAGGAAATGGTATGTGAGGATCATTGTTTAAACCCTACAAATTGTTCTTTTCAAGGATCTCTTTAGAAAAAAGGATGAGAGTATTAACACAGCATTGATCCCACTGTTATCAAGCATTATTCCTGTAGACCTTGGGTTTCTTTCTCAATGCTACAAATTGATCAATTTCTTCTCCCGCAATCTAAGAAACATTAAAGTGAGCATGCAACCTCTAAAACATGCTCCATGGCTATCTCATTCAGTAGCAAGATATCTAAAGTGGGAAAAATCAAGTTCTCCATCCGATGATCTAGATAACATTTCCCAACATCTAATGTTTCAAGATCACTTGATTAATATAACCAACATGCAGGATGCACTCAACAAACAAGCAATGATTGAACTTAAAGCTAGGTAGGTTTCAAAGCAGATGATTACAAAACTAGCCACCAAAATGATCTATGAATTTGCAGAAGAAGAGGGACTATTTTTTGAAGTTGATCAAGCCACTCAACATACACTCATTAATTAGTCCCAACATGATTCAAGCAAAAATTAGAATCAAAGGAAATCCCCATAGGAATGACAGGGGAAGTTGAGAAGGATAATAACATACCTCACATTCAAGCTAGGCAAGGAAGCCAAGTACATACTGAGAAGATCCCCATATTCATGCAATAATATGCTCATCTTATTTCTAAAGAAAATAGGAATGATGCTTTAAAAGAGGAGCTCAATAAGGATATGCAAGAGGGTGTTGGGACTAACCAAGGCTCCATATATGACTTACACAGGGATGAGAATCCACAAGACATAAGTATAGATGAAGTTGAGGTCCTTGACCCTAATGATGTATTTATCAAGAAAAGAAGAGATCAGGTGTAGATTAATAGTGCTATGGAATTAGAGCATGATAGAGATCATGATGATGAGGAATAACATGTTGACAAGGAAACACATAGTTTAGGATAGAACACACCACTAACTAGATATGATCATAATTTAATGTTATCAATCAAATAGACCCCTAATTAAAAAATTTAGGGAAAGCCAATGCCCAAGAAGAGGGGGAGAAACCCAAATGGCACAAAAAGTAAGGAAGAAACTATAGTAGTAATCCAATCAACATTGGATGGTAAATTCACACCTTCAAAAAGATTGATGAGGAGAACTAAGGGTTCTCCTTGTCAACAATGAAGATCACTTCATGGAATGCCAAAGGTTTAAATTCCTCTGACAAAAGATGAAAAATCAAGCAAGAGATGGATTCTATGAAAGTAGACATTAATTTACTTCAAGAAACAAAGATGTCAAAGGAAACTTTTGATAAAAACATTAGGGAAATGGTCAAATTGGAAATCAGTTCACAGACCAGGGATTGGTGCCTTAGGGGGCATTGCTATCCTTTGGGACCCCAAATTAGTGCAAGGGCAGACCTTAAATCAAAATGATAATTGGAAAGCTTTAAAGATGAATTACTTTGACAAATTTTTCATATTGATCAATGTGTATGGTCCCACGGCAACACTGGATAAGCAAAAATTATGGCTGGATCTGACTCGCATGATTCAAATTCAACATGACCAACAGATAATAATGGGTGGTGAATTTAATTCTATTTTGAAGGTGTCCAAAAAAATTGGGGGCATTTGTCCTCCGATGAAAACTATCCAAGATTTCTCCAACTTTGTAGAAGATAACAATTTAATGGATATAGAGCCTACTAATGGAACATATACTTGGACTAATAAGAGGGCTAATTTTTCCTAGATAGCAATTAGACTAGAAAAATTTCTAATATCTCAAGACTAGAAGTTATCAAATATCACCTTTCATTTAGAAATTATGCCTCGACCAAGGTGATGTTGGAGCATCTTGGGTCTTGAGCAATCTTGCATCACCAAAAATATTTGTTGTTTTCCTATATCTATCTGATATTTGTTTTATATTCATTGTTGTTGTTGGTTTCTTGTCTTGTGAAGTTAATGTAGTGTTGAAGACCTATTCTTGAGCATTCTCCTAAGAGTGCACATCCTAATTCATTTGAACCTAGAAGTTATCACCATTTTCCTTGGGCATTGATTCACCGCCAATTTTGCATGAAACATGTGGTATTTTGTCTTGCATAGTTTCGTGTGGGGAAATTGAATCTTGTGAAGTTTAGGATATGTTCTTGGATCATGTATGGACCTAAATTTGGCTTCACAATGTGTTTTATTATTTCTTGCTTTAGTTTTGGTTTCTCTTCCTAAGTGGACCTATAATGTAATTAAATGCCTAACTGGCTGACTTGTGGCTTTATTGGCTATATATTTGGAGCTTAGGTTGTTTATTTGGCAGGGAGTTATAGTTCTAGGTAGTTCTAGTTAGAGGATGGTAGAACAAAAGATTGAGTATGAGCTGTGATTCTGATTTCATAATTCTCATTGTATAAGGTCGAAACCTGAAAGGCCTCACAGTCGGGCATGTTGAAAGATTTAATATAATTGCACTAGTTTTGTTACTAGTTGTGTGTCTCATATCCAATGTGTTTTCATTGATTTCATGTGGTTTTTATATTGCTTCCATGTGTAACTCTTCATAGGGCTTGTTAGTAGGTTTAAGAAGTATCAATTAACCTTGATTCTTCTTGCCTCTACCATGGCCTTGCATCAAGTGGTATCAGAGTGAAGTTATTTCTTGTGGATTGGATTGTGGAGAACCTTATTGGATTGGTTGTAGGGTGGCTAATCAAAGATTTGACCTATAACTTGAAGAAGGTTACGATCTTGCTGGAACCTGATTGTCAAGATGGGTCATGCACTACTACGTTTGGGGCCAACTTTCGACAAACACTTCTGATGGGTAAATTTTTTTAATGAATTTGTTATTTTTTTTTAAAATAGGCCCTGATGATGTCATTATTCTGATGGGTTTTAAATTGACCATCAGAATTCTGACAGTTTTTGGTATACATAAAAAATAAAAAAAGTGAAGCGCCAAATCATTTTTATTTCGATTGGCATAGGAAAGGAGTAGGAGAAAATGAGTTGGGCATGCACGAGAGAAGGTATGTGATTTATTCATCTTTCAAGCCTCTGGCATCATATTCGACCACAAATTTCATATGCATTGCATTTTATTTGATCATGAATGCTCTCTGAAATGACCACATTCTACTGTTGTCATGCCCTAACCGGTGCTTTATCTCTATTATTTGATGTTACTGGTGTTGTGCCCTAGCCCATGCTTTAACTCCATTATTTGATGTTATTGGTGCTTGTGCTCAAGGATATCCATTTTTTTGAAATGTTGACTGTGGTTATCAAATGGACAGCCCGTGAGATTCTAGCTAGGCGACATTTGTATTGATAGCTTAGGGCATCAAATGTATTGTTATATCATTGATAGTTTAGACTTTGTTAAAATGAAATAGGACAAAGAAAGATTTTGATTTAGTGCTTTAACTCCATTATTTGATGTTATTGGTGCTTGTGCTCAAGGATAACCATTTTTTTGAAATGTTGACTATGGTTATCAAATGGATAGCCCATGAGCTTCTAGCTAGGTGCCATTTTTATTAATAGCTTGCGTAATCAAATGTATTGTTATATCATTGATAGTTGAGACTTTTTAAAAAGAAAATAGGACAAAGAATGATTTTGAGTTAGTTTCTCTATTTTGATCCCTAAGTGGCTTACAACCCTAGAGAAGTTTATGTAGATTTATGAATGCAATTGCAGTATACATAGCAGCCAATAATTCATAAGAAATCCATGCATCCAATTTGAATAGCAATTAATACAAAGAAATAGGGTCCTTGAATGGCCTAGTCATCTAGACCTTGACTGTCCCCTCAACCAGTGACCCCCCAAAATTGGGTTATCATGCAATCAGTGAGTGATCCTTCATTCTCCTGGTCTGCCCTACATCCAAACATATTGGAAATACACAATACAATTATAACAAGCCTTTCACAATCCCCCTTCCCTCAAGGAACACTATCAACATCCAGACCTTGACTGTACCCTCAACCAGTGACCCTTGAAAACTGGGTTATCATGCAATCAGTGAGTGATCCTTCATTCTCTTGGTCTGCCCTACATCCAAACATATTGGACATACACAATACAATGATAAAAATTCTTTCACAATCGCCCTTCCCTCAAGGAACACTATCAACATCTGAAACTTTACTGTCCCCTCAACCAGTGACCCTTCAAAACTAGGTTATCATGCAATCAATGAGTGATCCTTCATTCTCCTATTCTACCCTACATACAAACATATTGGAAATACACAATACAATGATAACAAGTCTTTTAAAATTCCCCTTCCCTCAATGAACACTATCAACATCCAGACCTTGACTGTCCCCTCAACCAGTGACCCTTCAAAACTGGGTTATCATGTATGACTCTCATAAACTCCAGATTTCATGACCAATAAAGATGTCTTTTGTCTTAGGCCTGATGCCATAGACTCCTGCACTTTTTTCTTCTTCAAATCCACATAATCATTTCTACCAAAATAAATAATGTTGTTCCTTTCATCAACATTACTAGGAAGTTGTGTAAAAGTGAAAGTTTCACCATTCTTATGCACAATATACACAGTTTCAAAACCATAATGAATTATCCTTCTAGATGCTTGCCATGGCCTTCCCAAAATGATATGACAACATGTCATAGGGACTATATCACAAAAAAATCTATCAACATACCCTCCAATGGAAAAATAAACATAAACTTGTTCCCTTATTACAATGTTTTGTTAATTATTCACCTAAGATTCCTTATATGGTCTGTCAAGTGGAAAAAATTTCAAATTCAGTTAGTTTACCATTTCATAAGATACAAAATTATCAAAAGAACCAGAATCTATGATCATTCTACAAATCTTACCATAATTTTTTAAATTGGTTCTGAAGATTGATGCCTTTTTCCTCTCTTGTTGCTACACAAGTGTCTTCCTTACCATTAGGTACTCTCCTTCTTCCGAGTTTTCCATATTAGATCCCTCTCCTTCCTCTTGTAGTTTTCCTCTTCCCCTTGTGCCAAGTTCACTCTTCTATCTGCCTTCCTCATGTTTGCCTCCTTCTCAAGACACTTGTATGATTGATGTCCCACTTCTCCTCAAGTAAACCACTTCCCTATGAAGATACCACTCCCTTCTCCTGAACCAAATCTACCTCATCCTCTTTGTCCTTGCCTTGCATCCACAATTTTTTCCTTACCTTTGTCAGCATTTTTCTGACCTTGTGCCTCCTTAAATCTGCCACCTCTACCTTGGTTTAAACTTCCTCCACCATTCTCTTGTCTCTCTTGTATTCTTCTTATATTTTCCTCAGCCTTCTTGCCTATTTTGTAACATTATTACATAGATCTAGGGGTAGAAAGACTAATTTCATCTTGTATATTAAACCTTAGTCCCCCAATGTATCTTGCAAGTTTCTCCTCAACATATTCCTCATGTTCTACTCTGATATCTAGCTTATAGAATTCCTCAATGTACTTCTTCATATGCATGTCTTTTTGTTTAATACTTTGCATCTTCTTGTACAACTACACCCTATAGTCATTGGGAAAAAAAATTTCCTTCATCTTCTCCATCATACTATACCATTATGTAATCTCAGGCTTCTCATTCTTCCATCTTTTAGCTTGATCAATTAGTGAGTGATCCTTCATTCTCTTGGTCTACCCTGTATCCAAACATATTGGAAATACAAAATACAATGATAACAAGTCTTTCAAAATCCCCCTTCCCTCAAGGAACACTATCAACATCTAGACCTTGACTGTCCCCTCAACCAGTGACCCTTCAAAACTGGGTTATCATGCAATCAGTAGGTGATCCTTCATTCTCATGTTCTACCTTGCATCCAAACATATTGGAAATACACAATACAATGATAACAAGTCTTTTACAATCCCCCTTCCCTCAACAAACACTATCAACATCTAGACCTTGACTGTCCCCTCAACCAGTGACCCTTCAAAACTGGGTTATCATGCAATCAATGAGTGATCCTTCATTCTCTTGGTTTGCCCTGCATCCAAACATATTGGAAATACACAATACAATGATAACACATGAAAATCCTTTAATGAATCTCAGTCACTGGTAATGCATGGACATTCAAACCAGTAGTCTCCAAAGCATTCAATAAGTGAATATGAATATTTAAAAACTTTCCTCTCAACTTCCCCAACCATTCCTAATCTGTTAGAGGGATATTTCTAGAATCTCCACTATTCATATCCTTACCAACAATTCTTAAATGTACTTTATCTGATATGATAATAACATACTAAACTGAACCAATGGCATGTTCTTCATGTGGTACAAGGAAGATTTGGCTATCAAATCTTCCTTCATGCAAGCTAAGCACGAGAGAAGGTATGTGATTTCTTCATCTTTGATTGGTATCTTTGACGGGAAATGTCTTTTGAGCCTCTGGCATCATATTCGACCACAAATTTCAAATGCATTGCATTTTATTTGATCATGAATGCTCACTAAAATGACAGCATTCTACTGGTGTCGTGCTCTAGCCCATGCTTTATCTCCATTATTTGATGTTATTGGTGCTTGTGCTCAAGGATATCAATTCATTATTTTGAAATGTTTGGATTCATGTTTGTTGATATTACAATTCATCATATCATATAAAGTATGTTTAAGAAGTTTTAGTGTCTAAACACTCAACTAATCCCTCTAACCGATTAGGAGTGGTTGGAGAAGTTGAGAGGAAAGTTTTCAAACATTCATATTCAGTTATTGAATGCTTTGGAGACTATTGGTTTGACTGTCCATGCGTTAATGTTTAGAAGAGATCAATAAAGTATTTAAAGACATTCTTAAATGTTTGGAGAGGTTTGAGAGGCACTTATCATGAGTGTACCCTCACAAACAGCGGCATAGACTGGTTTTACTAAGTTTCCTTTCTCTATTTTGAGGTTTCCTCTCTCTGTCGCAGGGGTACAGTCAAAGGGTTCATTGAAAAAATGATCCATTGAATGGTTACTATAAATATGAATGATTTGATATAGCATATTTATCATTTTACTTGAAGTTTGGAATAGCTTGTGCAAGGGTGAAAGTACTTTTGATCATTTTGGTCGTGACTATTCCTCTACACAGTTAGGAAATGTAACTGTCTAATGATTATATGTAATGTTGATTGGATTAAATGCTTTGTTCTTGGTAGAAGTGAATGGAAGGAATAGTGTTGGTGTTAGGTTTCATTTATTATTGAATTCAATGGTTTCCAAGATGTGTTGAGGAGTTTTCTCCTTGGTTAATGTTAATTGTTCCTGCACAATCCACTCATACAACACTGAAATGCTATGTGATTGACAATTTCATACAACTGGTCCTTTGGCATGTATTAAATAGAATAGAATTTTCAGCATATTATTATCATTCTATTTCTTTGTTGTAAACATGCCATTGGTTCAGTTTTGTAAAAAAAAATTGTGTTAAATTTTTTCACAAAATAGATTACAAAATACTCTTCAAAACAAAGGAAAAACTTAGCAAATTCAGTCTAACTCGCTATAGATGAAGGAAAAGTCATGCTAATAGTTCCTCTAAGTCTTCCAAAACATTTATTTAACTCCCCTAAAGTCCTATTGGATCCCCAAATTTCTTAATCCAATCAACTTACATCAGGATCATGAGAAATTTCAAAGGATTAAAAACATTACTTGGAACAGTCACTGGTTTTACCAGTCAAAACGTAAGGAAAAAAATTTTAAAGTGCTCATAATACATTCAACGATGAAATGAATGCTTGGAGATTGCTTACTATTCCATCCTTGAATTTAGAAACCAAAACAATAAGTAAAAAAGCCTTTCAACAATGCATAACACAATGGACTTTTAGATTTAAACTTCTATTTTTATTGAATCTATGTTCCTGTCGTACACTCCAGGCTTAAGTCTATCGTACAATGACTTCCAAAGGTTACATATAACTCCATCACAACTTCCCCAACCATGAAGAACATAGGAGAAGAACTTGATGGTTTCATGCTTTAATCTTTAAGAACTTGATCGAGAACATAGGTTTTAATGAAATATCAATTTGATTTGCAAATTTTGTGTTCTTTACAAATTTGAAAGGCTCTAATACTTACCAGGGTAGATGTGGATGTGCAACCTTATGCTTTTACTACTAAGTCTCTGATTGTTGGGTTTACTAATTATAATACTTAACATATATCACAAATGTTGCTAATTAAGGTTGGCGAGATGATTACGCCTATCCTGAAAAAAGACTGTCAAATCATTATGCTTTCAAATCAATTACCTATTGACATATCCCTTGCGAGGGAGAGAAGCCAAACACATAAAGAACATGCACATAAACACGACATCTGAAAAACTTAAATGGAATACACCAAGAAGTACCAAATGATGAATGCTCAATTGTTGTAATGGCAAAGCATCAGAACCGTCCATTTCTAGAACTTGATTTTCTAGTCTAAATAATTTTTCTATAGTTGTAATGATTTTTCTAGAACTTGATTTTCTAGTCTTAATGATTTTTCTATAGTCCTAATGATTTTTCTATAGTCTTAATGATTTTTCTTTCGTCCTAGTGTTTATTTCTCTTGATAAATTAGGCCTTGAATTTGAATTTTTGTTCACTATTTTATTTCAGCTTGATATTTCATTCATTTTTCATATACACAGAGACTACACATGTTGATAAAAAAATGAGCTATTTGATTAAGGTTAACTATTCATGATTGTAAATAGTCAATATTTCTGATGGTGCTCCTTGGTGTATTCCATTTTAAAATAATCATGTTTCTATGGCTATGATAAATGTACCTTTGTGTTGAGAAAATTAGAGTTGAAAAAATGGTTGCAAACAAATCATCCTTCTTTCACCAACATTCTAGTCAATGTACAAGTAATGAGTCATTCCATTCAAGAAATACCATGTTTGACAATATCAACCCAGAACAAAATGAGTATGCAGAATTTAGTGATTGTATCTTCCATTAGAGCCACTTCATATGCACAGGCGATGAACATGCATATTTGTCTGAGCGCTATTGGGAGCTTACCCAACAACACATGTGCTATTGTGAAAATCACCAGAAATCTATTTTCTGTTGGGTCTAGCTCCCAGTATTGCTTGGTCAAATATGCATTTTTTTCACCTGTGCATATACCTTCTATGATCAACTCTTACATGCACAAGTGATGAGCATTCAAATTTTCCTAAGCAGTACTTTGAGTAGTCCACCAACACATGTAATATTGTGGAAATCATCACAAGTCCATTTTTTGGAGGGCTACTCATAGTACACATGTTTGGAGGTCTAAAGGAAACAAGAGAATTTGAAGAGTCACGAGTCTTAAGATTGTACTTAATATAGCCAAGCTTCATTCAATGGTACATTCAAACATGAAACAAACCATTCTTAAACTAGATTAAACTAGTAAACCAAAGGACATACTGATTATAAGTAAACTAGTAAACCAAAGGACATGCTTTTACTACTAAGTCTCTATTTGTTGGGCATACTGATTATAAGTACTTGACATATATCACAAATGTTGCTAATTAAGGTTGGCTGGATGATTATGCCTATCCTGAAAAAATACTGTCAAATCATTATCCTTTGAATGGTTACTATGAATATGAATGATTTAATATAGCATATTTCTCATTTTGCTTGAAGTTTGGAATAGCTTGCGCAAGGGTGAAAGTACTTTTGATCATTTTGGTCGTGACTATTCCTTTACACAGTTAGCAAATGTAATTGTCTAATGATTATATGTAATGTTGAATGGATTAAATGTTTTATTCTTGGTAGAAGTGAATGGAAGGAATAGTGTTTGTGTTAGGTTTAATTTATTATTGGATTCAATGGTTTCCAAGATGTGTTGAGGAGTTTTCTCCTTTTTTAATGTTAATTGTTCCTGCACAATCCACTCATACAACAGTGAAATGCTATGTGATTGACAATTTCATACAACTGGTCCTTTGGCATGTATTAAATAGAATAGAATTTTTAGCATATTATTATCATTCTATTTCTTTTTTGTAAACATGCCATTGGTTTAGCATATTATTATCATTCTATTTCTTTGTTGTAAACATGCCATTGGTTCAATTTTGTAAATTCCTTTTTGTGTTAAATTTTTTTTTCTATTTTTTCCATTTGATAACCACAGTCAACTTTTCAAAATAGTGAATAACATCAAATAATGGAGATAAATCATGCGCTAGGGCACGACACTAGTAGATCTAAACTGAACCAATGGCATGTTTACAACAAAGAAATAGAATGATAATAATATGTTGAAAATTCATATTCTATTTAATACACGCCAAAGGACCAGTCCTGACAATTCTTAAACAATAAAGTATGTTTAAGAATTGTTGGGAGTAGTTTTCAAACATACATATTCACTTATTGAATACTTTGGAGACTAGTGGTTTGACTTTCCATGCGTTACCACTAACTGAGATTCATTAAAGGATGCAAAACCCTTCATTTTGGGTTATTGTGTGTGGATTCAAATGTAGGTTTGATTTGGTTAATGTTTAGAAGATATCAATAAACTATTTAAAGACAATCTTACATGTTTTGAGAGGTTTGAGAGGAACTTATCATGACTGTCCCCTCACAAACAGCGGCATAGACTGGTTTTACTAAGTTTCTTTTCTCTATTTTGAGGTTCTCATTGCCAAAGTGGCCAAAGACTATGTTAGGATGATAAAATATGGGGATTCTCTTTACCACTACAAATCTTTGAAGGTTTCTGCACTTGGACCGATGTGGATGTGCAACCTTATTCTTTTACTACTAAGTCTATGTTTGTTGGGCATACTGATTATAAGTACTTGACATATATCACAAATGTTGCTAATTAAGGTTGGCAGGATGATTACGCCTATCCTGAAAAAAGACTATCAAATCATTATGCTTTCAAATCAATTACCTATCGGCGTATCCCTTGTGAGGGAGAGAAGCCAAACACATAAAGAACATGCACATAAACATGACAGCTGAAAAACTTAAATGGAATACACCAAGAAGTACCAAATGATGAATGCTCAATTGTTGTAATGGAAAAGCATCAGAACCGTCCATTTCTAGAACTTGATTTTCTAGTCTAAATGATTTTTCTATAGTCCTAATGATTTTTCTAGAACTTGATTTTCTAGTCTTAATGATTTTTCTATAGTCTTAATGATTTTTCTTTCGTCCTAATGTTTATTGCTCTTGATAAATTAGGCCTTGAATTTGAATTTTTGTTCACTATTTTATTTCAGCTTGATATATATTTCATTCATTTTTCATATACACAGAGACTACACATGATGATAAAAAAAATGAGCTATTTGATTTAGGTTAACTATTCATGATTGTAAATGGTCAATATTTCTGATGGTACTCCTTGGTGTATTCCATTTTAAAACAATCATGTTTTTATGGCTATGATAAATGTCCCTTTGTGTTGAGAAAATTAGAGTTGAAAAAATGGTTGTTCAATGTCTGTGTATCTACAGGTTGCAAACAAATCATCCTTCTTCTACCAACATTCTAGTCAATGTACAAGTAACGAGTCATTCCATTCAAAAAAGATCATGTCTGACAATATCAACCTAGAACAAAATAAGGAGTATGCAAAAAATTTTGATTGTATTTGCCATTAGAGCCACTTCATATGCACAGGTGATGAACATGCATATTTTCCTGAGTGCTATTGGGAGCTTACCCAAAAATACATGGACTATTGTGAAAATCACCACAAATCTATTTGTTTTTGGGTCTAGCTCCCAGTATTGCTTGGTCAAATATGCATGTTTTTCACCTGTGCATATACCTTCTATGATCAACTCTTATATGCATAGGTGATGAACATTCAGATTGGCCTAAGCAGTACTGTGAGCTTTCCTTCCAACACATGTACTATTGTGAAAATCATCACAAGTCCATTGTTGGAGGAAATCTCACAGTACACATGTTTGGAGGTCTAAAGGAAACAAGAGAATTTGAAGAGTCACGAGTCTTAAGATTGTGGTATATTTTGGCAAATGAAGAGTGGAAAGAAGATGATATTCCTAAGATCATGGATGGACATAATGTTGCAAACTTTATTGATCCAGATATCTTGTAGAGGCTTGAAGAACTAGAGAGGGAAGAAGGGCTTAGGATGGCAGTTGAGGGTGATGAGGATGATGAGATGGGGGAAGTGGAGTTGAATCCTGATGAAAAGGAAGCTCTAGCTATAATTAGGAAGAAGAAGAAGATGCTTATCGTTAAACACAAGTTGAAGAAGAGTACTACAAAGAGCATGCCTACTATACCAAGGCAGTTTGACAAGAACAAGGAATATGGCTTAAATAGAATGGGAAGACATCTTTCTAGCCTGGGCTTGGATCCTTTGAAGTTTGGTCGTTGTGGATAAAATATACAGATCTATCTAGTGATGCAAAATTAACTTCTTTAAGTCTTACCCTTGTTGTTTCAAATATATCATTTGGGTACGCACAAAGGGCATTGGAATTAGGGTACGCATAGTTCATTTATGGGATGTTTCTTGGGAAGCTAATTGCTCATCTGTTATCTACATTATTATGAAGCTAATTTCCAAATGATCCAGGCCCAGGCTAGAAAGATGTCTTCCCAAACACATAAAAACATGCACATAAACACGACAGCTGAGAAACATAAATGTAGATTTCACAATAGCTGAGAAACATAATTGTAGGCATCATGGTCACAATTTTTTGGAGACAACATAATTGATTTGTATACCCAAGTGATGGAGAGAAACTTCTGCAACTCCAATTCCAAATTGAATACATTTGTGTTGGAGGACCTTGTATTCATGAGCAACGGATGTAGTTAACTTGGAATTGAAGGTATGGGAGTTTCTCTCCATCATCTAGGTATACAACATAATTGAGTTGTATACCCAAACGACCCAAAGCAACTACTACTCCTCCAGTTCCAGAGGAGTAGTGGTTGCTTTGCATCGTCTGGGTATACCACTCAATTATGTTGTCTTTAAAAACTTTTGACCATGATGCCTACATTTATGTTTCTCATTTGTTGTGTCCCAGGACCCCTTATGACCCTTTACGACCCCTAAGAATACACATCTTAGAGGTCTTAAAATGTCATAAAGGGTCATAAGAGGCTCCTGGGGGGGGCCAAATGAGCTTCCACCTTCACGTGGTTGGACCTATTAAGTAGAGAATGTTAAACTATTCTTGAAACAAAGAGAAGCTCAATAATTTAAGGTCTTAGTCCATGGAGATGGTGAAAAATGATGGGAATCAATGCTAGAGAGTTTTTAGATACTGAGAAGACGTATATGCAGTGGAGGCTAGAAGGGATTTTTGTGGAGATTTTCTAGAGAGGGTTTCGAGATTTAGTACCAGTGCAGAGATGATGATTCAGTACTACATCTATAAAACCTTCACAAATATCCCTTTTTTGGCCTCCACTCATACCTCTTCTCAGAATCTAGAAACTTTGGATATTTTTTCTCATCCATGCACGAAATGTGCTAGTGATCGTATAAAATTACTTTTGCAAGATTGGGATCAATTATGAGAAGGTAAAAAACAAGATTATTTTATTTTATCTTTCATTTCTTTTATCCATTCATATTTTTTGCCTTCTCTTATATTGGATACTGTGCAGTGTACATAAAGGCAAGGCGGTGATTATTCTCAATGATCGACAAGTATAAGTCTTCCAGCCCTTACCCAGTAGCTAGGACTAAAGATAGCATAGCTCAAAAGACCATCATATTTGTTCTCTGTCCTTGGTCCATATACTGACAAAACATTTTACATTTCATTAGCTCATCAAATGCGGTGATTTGAAAGAATTTAATGGATGATATTTTCATGTATAACATATATTATTTTAGTTTGACGGTGAATGAATTTATCAACTTTGTGCACTTGTATACATAGAGCACAACCATAAAGAAGCATCCCCTCCCATGGCTTGAGTAATGTAGGCCATGGGAGGACATGCTTCTTTATGGTTGTGCTCGTAGTATACAAGTGTGTGGAGTCGATAAATTTGTGCAACGTCAACTTAAATAATATACGTTATCATGAAAATATTCTATTAAATTCTTTCAAATCCCCTCATTTTATGAGCTAATGAAATGTAATTTTTTTTTCTAGTATATGGACCAAAGACAGAGACCAATTATGATAGTCTCTTGAGCTTTGTTATTTTTACTATGCTAATCCATCAATTTTTTGACATGTAGTAATCCTTTTCCGATAGAAGAGCTATTCCTCTGATGGCTACTTGTGTTAGAACTTGATTACTTATCATCGGACATTCCACAGGTAACTATTGATGGGACCCCATTCTAATAGATGGGTGTGATAGGATGGCTATATCTTCGACAGGTACTCTTGTCGGAGATCTACTGAATATTCATCGCCTTTCTGACTGACAAAATGTCGTAAGAAGAATTTTTCAATAGATCAGTCACATAATAAAATTTCTATTTATGTGGCCAATTTCAATGGGTAGGGATGTCATAATATCAACGGTTACCTCTTCCATCACCATTTCCAATGCAAAAATGCCGACAGACGGATGTGTCACAGTTTCGACAAATGGCCGTTGAAAATCTGACAAATAGCCATCAAAATTTGGCCTCAAATGTACTAGTGATGGTAGAGGAAATGATAATACTATCATGGATATGTTGAGGTAGATTGCAACTAGGCTTGAAGCTATAGAGACAACCTAGAGAATAGATGCACATCTTGAGGATGTTAGTGATGAAGAAGAAGCAACACCTAATCCTGAACTTGAAGTTGAGCAGGATGAGGAAAGACTCTTGAGAGTTTTATCTAAGGCTAACTCCAGACCTGTTGTTGAATTTTCTTGCTACAATGGAAGACTTGAGACTAATGCACTTTTGGATTGGATCTCTAAGATGGATAAATACTTTGAGTATGAAGGTACTCCTAATAATAAGAAGGTTAAGATAGTAGTCACAAAGTTGAAAGGTCATGCATCTCTTTGGTGGGATCATTTGCAAACTGAGAGATAGAAGAGAGGAAAAGAAAAGATCAATACATGGATGAAGATGCTTGGAAAGATGAAAAAGAAGTTTCTTCTAGCTGATTACCAAGTGAGTGATGATAAAAATGCAAAATTTGAGACAAAAGGACATGAGTTTGAAAGAATATACTAAGGAATTTTACAAATTAGATATCAGATCTAGACATGTTGATGATGAAGTTGAGAAGGTGGCTAGATACCTTAGTGGCATAAGGACATCAATTCAACATGAGATCAGTTATGTTAAAATAGATAGTGTGGAAGAAGCATACCAATTTTCTTTAAAGGCTGAAGAACGATTGACAAAGAGACATGAACAAAGACAGAGAGGAAGAGGTGGTAGATTTCAGAGAAGTAGAGGTAGATCTTATGGAGAAAGTAGTAGATCTGACAATGCAATACAAGATAAAGGATGGAAATATGAACTTGCTAAAAGAGATAATTACTCTAGAGGTAGCTATACTAGTTACTCTAGGAATAAAAATAGTGGGAAAAGAGAAGAGAAATCTTGGTTTAAAGGTACTTGTTACAAATGTGGTGAAGAAGGACATAGAGCTTTTGAATGTACTAACTCTGGAAAGAAGACTAGAGGTAATGGAAGAAATAGTTTGGCTTGTGAAGAAGTTGAGGAATTATCTAATGAACCAGAACATGGTGAGAACTTGATGCTCAGAAGGATCTTCTGGAATGAAGAACCTGATGACGAACCTATTCTGAGGAAAAGTTTGTTTAGAACTAGACATAAGATCACTAACAAATGTTGCAAGGCAATCATTGATAGTGGAAGTTTTGATAATTTGGCATCCGAAGAGCTGGTTAACAAATTGTAGTTGCAGAGATTGAGACATCCTAAGCCTTACCATATTGCCTGGATCCAAAAGGAGCATAAACTACTTGTAAGTGAACAATGCCTTGTTAAATTAAAAATTGGGAATTAGCATGATGAAGTCTTGTGTGATATTATGCCTATGGATTGTTGTCATATTATTTTGGGTAGACCTTGGCAGTATGATAGGAAAGCTTTACATGATGGTAGATTGAATCTATATATGATTTGGATGGATGTAAAGAAATAAGTATTATTGTCTTTAGTAGAGAAGTTTGATGAAGGTCACTGTACTACAGTCAAAGTATGCTTGGTTGATGGTAAAAAGTTTTCAAGAGAAATGAAAGAACATAATGTTTGTTTTTCTTTAATTCCAAGGAAAACTAAGAAACAAGATGAGTTAGAACATGTATATGAGGTTAAACCTTTGTTGACTAAATTTCATGACATCATTTCTGATAATGTACCTAATGGTTTACTGCCTATGAGAAGTATAAGTCACTGTATGGATTTGATACCTAGAGCTAGTTTGCCTAATAAAGCACCACATAGGTTAACACCTGATGAAAAGAGTGAGTTGAATAGACAAGTGCAATAATTTCTTGAGAGAGGTTTGATTAGAGAAATTTTGAGTCCTTGTGCAGTACCTATTGTGTTAGCACCGAAAAAGAATGGAGAATGGAGAATGTGCACTAATTCTAGAGCTATAAACAAGATAACAGTAAAGTATAGATTTCCTTTGCCTAGGATGGGTGACATAATGGATAGTTTGAGTGGAGTGAAGTATTTCACAAAGATTGATTTGAAAAGTGGATATCATCATATTAGGATTAGAGAAGGGGATGAATGGAAAACTTCTTTTAAGACTAATGAAGGTTTGTATGAATGGTTGGTTATGCCTTTTGGTTTGACTAATGCACCTAGTACTTTCATGAGGCTGATGAATGAATTTTTGAAAAGATTCTTGGGTAAGTTTGTAATTGTGTATCTTGATGACATTTTGATATTTAGTGACAGTAAGGAAGAACATCTTCAACATATCAGACAATTATTGCAAAGATTGAAAGAAGAAAGGTTGTTGATTAACTTGAAGAAATGTTCATTTATGAAAGAAGAGATTTTGTACCTTGGTTTTGTAATTTTAGCTGATGGATTAAAGTTGGATCCTGAGAAAGTAAGAGTTATACTTGATTGGCCTACACCAAAGAATGTTGGAGAGGTAAGATCATTTCATGGATTGGAAAAAAAATTTATAGGAAGTTCATCATAAATTTTAGTTATATTTGTAATGCTATGACTAAAACCATGATAGGAGATAAAAGGGATTTCAAGTGGACACATAGAGCACAAAAGAGTTTTGAAACATTGAAACAAAGAATTGCAGAGTTGCCTACACTTGCTTTGCCTGATTTTAGTAAAGTTTTTCAAATTGAATGTGATGCTAGTGGAAGTGCAATTGGAGCTATTTTGAGTCTAGAAGGAAGACTTGTAGCTTTCTTTAGTGAAAAGTTGAATGATGCTAAGATAAAATATTTAGTTTATGACCAAGAATTCTATGCTATTGTTCAAGATTTGAAGAAATGGAGACATTATTTGATGCCTAAAGATTTTGTGTTGTATACTGACCATAAAGCTTTGTAGTATTTGGGAAGTCAGAATAAATTGAATCAGAGACATATGAAGTGGGTTGAGTTCTTGCAGAATTTTTCCTTTTCATTGAAGCATAAGAGTAGACAGTTGAATAAAGTTGATGATGCCTTGAGTCGAAGAAGAAGTTTGCTGACAAAGATGAAAGTTGAGGTACTTGGTTTTGATGATTTGAAATATTTTTATGATACTAACATTGATTTTGTAGAATGTTGGAAAGCTTGTAAGGAACAAATAGTAAGTGATAAGTGGACTGATTATTTCATTCAAGAAGACATGTTGTTTAAAGGAGTTTAGTTGTGCATACCTAGAGGATCTATGAGGGAGAACATAATAAAGGAGAAGCATAGTGGTAGACTTGCTGGACATTTTGGGATTGATAAGACTGTGAATTTGATTTTGGAAAGATACTTTTGGCCACAGATTTATAGAGATGTATAGAGAATGGTTAGAAGTTGCAGAATTTGTCAAGTAGCAAAAGGAACTAGTCAGAATTTGGGATTGTATACACCTTTGCATGTACCTAATAGACCTTGTGAAGATGTGAGTATGGATTTTGTTCTTAGATTGCCTAAAACTTAGAGAGGTAATGATTCTATTTTTGTAGTGGTTGACAGATTTTCAAAGATGGCTCATTTCATACCTTGTAAGAAGACATTTAATGCATTATATGTAGCTGAATTATTTTTCAAGGAAGTAGTAAGATTGCATGGTTTTCCTAAGTCTATTGTTTTAGACAGATATACTAAGTTTACTAGTTACTTTTGGAGAACACTTTTGAAAAATATGAATACTAAGTTGAATTTTAGTTCTACATTTCACCCTTAGACAGATGGACAGACTAAAGTTGTGAACAGAAGTTTGGGAAACTTGTTGAGATGTTTAGTTGGGGATAATCCTGCCAATTGGGATTTAGTTTTAGCACAAGAAGAGTTTGCATATAATAATTCTATGAATAGAAGTACTAAGAGAACACCATTTGAGATTGTTACTAGATTTCATCCTAAAGGAACCATAGAGTTGAGAGATTTATCTACTGAGACCAAAAGAAGTGTTGAAGCTAAGAATTTTGTAGTATACATGAGAAATTTTCATGATGAAGTTAAAAGGAATTTGGAGGACAATAATCCGAA
Organism: Chamaecyparis obtusa; assembly: GCA_027943335.1. Taxonomy (NCBI): domain Eukaryota; kingdom Viridiplantae; phylum Streptophyta; class Pinopsida; order Cupressales; family Cupressaceae; genus Chamaecyparis; species Chamaecyparis obtusa. Next base: position 1,825,645 of record BSBK01004998.1, read on the forward strand.
ATATAAACAGAGAGCAGATAAGAGAAGGAGACATAAATCTTTTGAAGTTGGAGATAAAGTTATGATTCATTTGAAGAATAATAGATTCCTAGTTGGTAACTACTACAAGCTAGAAATGAAGAAATTTGGAACTTGTAAGATTCTGAAGAAGTTTAACAATGGAAATGCTTATGAAGTGGAATTACCAGAGGACATGGACATGTCACCTGTATTCAACATTGTTGATATCTTTGAGTACTTTGAATCAACTGATGAGACTAAAGATTATCTGAATTATCCTAAGAAGAATAATGACAGCATTGAGAAGATCTCTAATAGTAGAGTGAGCAAGAGTACAAGAGGAAAAGACTACATGGAATATCTAGTTCAATGGAAAGATAAGCCAGTTGAAGATAGTTCATGGATTACACAAGCTGAGTTGGATATTTATGATTCAAGTTAGAATATGAGCAGTGCCTAATGTGGGCATTAGTTCTTTTTTTACCCCAAGTGTCTGATGCAGGAGCATCTTGGGTCTTGAGAAATCTTGCATCACCAAAAATATTTTGTGTTTTCCTGTACCTATCTGATGTTTGTTTTATAGCCATTGTTGTTGTTGGTTTCTTGCCTTGCAAAGTTAATGTGGTTTTGAAGACCTATTCTTGAGCATTCTCCTAAGAGTGCACATCCTAATTCATTTGGACCTGGAAGTTATTACCATTTTCCTCGGGCATCAATTCACCGCCAGTTTCACATGAAATGTGTGGTATTTTGTCTTGCGCGGTTCCGTGTGGGGAAATTGGATCTTGTGAAGTTTTGGATATGTTATTGGATCATGTATGGACCTAAATGTGGCTTCATAGCATGTTTTTCTATTTCTTTCTTTAGTTTTGGTTTCTCTTCCTAAGTGGACCTATAATGTAATTAAATTCCTGACTGGCCAACTTGTGGCTTTGCTGGCTATATATTTGGAGCTTGGGTTGTTTAGTTGGCATGGATTTATAGTTCTAGGTAGTTCTAGTTAGAGGATGGTAGAATAGAAGATTGAGTGTGAGTTGTGATTCTAATTTCATAATTCTCATTGTATAAGGTCAAAACCCGGAAGGCCTCACAGTCGGGCATGTTGAAATATTTAATAGAATTGCACCAGTGTTGTTACCAGTTGCTTGTCTCATATTTAATGTGTTTTTACTGATTTCATGTGGTTTTTATATTGCTTCCATGTGTAACTCTTCATAGGGCTTGTTAGTAGGTTTAAGCAGTCTCAATTAACCCCGATTCTACTTGCCTCTGCCCTACCCTTGCATCACAGGGTCGGACCATTTCCCCATTTACATGCAAGTTGGTTTTTCATCGATGAATCAAGGTTTTCAGCATAATCCATCCTTTAAATTTGAAATAATGTGGCTTCATCATCCAACCTTCTTGCCCCTTATCAGACAATGGTGGGTTAGTGCACCTTACAATGATGGATCCAAAATGCATCAGTTTGCATCCAAATTGAAATACGCCAAGTCACAGATTAAAAAATGGAATGAAGTGGTGTTCAAAAATATTTTTAAAGAGAAAGAGATTGTTAAACAAAAATTGGAAATCATTCTTAACAAGATCATCAAGAAAGGTATGGATAATGACACTTATGCTAGTCAAAAAACTCTTCAGCTAGAATGGGAAGAATTATGTAGTAGAGAAGAGGAATATTGGAGGCAAAAATTGCAAGAATTGTGGCTGAGGGAGGGAGATAAGAACACAAAATATTTTCATGCATCAGCAAAATAGAAAGTAGCTACAAACTGGATATTTTCCATTAATAATGAAGACACTGGTAACCCAATAACTGATGCTCAAAGAATTCAAGAGGAAGGAGTTAGGTTCTTTAAAAATTTGTTAGCCCCATCTAATCTGCCCAGTTCAGTGGACCTCCCAGTGAATGACTTCCTAGATGCTACTCCTACAATAGTGATAGAATCTGATAATTTGAAATTAATGGTGCCTTTTACAATTCGGGAACTTAGAAAGGTAGTCTTCTCATTACCTCCAAATAAAGCACCTAGTCTAGATGGATTTACAGCATTATTCTTTAAATCACGTTGGGACTTTATTGGATGGGATTTACTTAGTGTAATAGAAGAATCTAGGAATAGTAAATCCATGCTAAAATACTTCAATACCACTAACATAGCTATCATACCTAAAGTAAAGTCACCCAAAACTTTTGTAGAATTTCGCCCAATCTCATTATGTAATACAATCTATAAGATAATAAAAAAGGCAATATATCTTAGAATACATTATTTGATTCCAAGTCTTGTATCACAACCACAAGGAGGATTTTTCCCTAGTCAAGAAATAATGGAAGGGGCACTAGTGGCTCATGAAGCCCTTCATTCTATCAATTGTAATAAATCTCCAAATTTTGTCATTAAGCTTGACATGATGAAGGCATATGATAGAGTTTGCTGGGAATTTTGATTTAAAGTACTACATAAGTTTGGGTTTTCCAAAGGCTAGTGTAAATAGGTTAGAGCCTGTATATTGGATGAATGGTTGTCAGTATTGATAAATGGAGTGCCAGCGGGTTTCTTTTCATCTACACAAGGGATTCGACAAGGTGATCCTTTGTCACTAGTTCTCTTCATACTCATGGCTAAAACTTTCAGCGGACATATTCAAAAAAAGTAGGCATTAGGTTGTTGGCAAGGATTAAATATAGGGGAGGCAAATATTTTAGTGACACATTCCCTATTTGTAGATGATACTTTTCTTTTCGAAGCATCTAATGTTTCTGAAGCAAGGCAAATCAAACAAACTCTAGATTTGTACACTTTAGTCTCAAGTTAAAAATTTAACCCTCATAAATCAAAAATCTATTTGTTCAACACTAATTAGATTATTTCCAATAGGATTTTCAGTTGACTTCCTATCATCTGTATATCTTGGCATTCCCTTTTTTATTGGGGCAAATAAAACAATCTACTAGATGCCCATCATTGATAGAATCAAGTCAAGAATAGTGTCCTGGAAAGAAAGATGGCTATCACTATTAGGCAAAATTCTACTTGCTAAAACAATGTTTTCAACTATTCCTAATTATTTATCAGTACATAAAGTTCCTTCATCAATAATCCAAACTATTCAGAAGCTTTTGAGAGAATTTTTATGGATAGGAAATATGAATGGGGCAAAGAAAATTCCATTGGTTTCACTTGATAAAATGGCACAGGTAAAACAACTAGGTGGAGCTGGATTACATGACTTGTAAAAATGAAATAAGGCTTTTAGAGGTAAATTAGTATGGTAGATGTACACCAAACCACAAAATATTTGGTGTCAAATTATTGAACAAAAGTACTTAGACAATAATTGTCCATCAAGAATTTTTACTATATTAGATCCCCCCTAAAGGATCAATAATATGGGATTTCATGATGTCTTCAAGAGAGATAGTAGCTAAGTACATTTCTTAGGAAGTGAACAACGGTCAACAAGTGAAGTTTTGGCATGACTCATGGAATGGTACGCCACCCTTGTCCTATCAAGAAGCAATAGATGACATTGTTTCATCCTCAGAAAACATTTGGGGTATTTACTTGGCCGATTATGTTTCAACAATATGCTTGTTTTCTAGGAAAGTGATCTAGAAAGATCCAAATGACTTGCCTCTCTCCCCCTAGGATAGAAAGTGATTGGAAAATATATTTTTAGAAAAAGTGGTCTATCTATTAGGAATGGAGGATAAGCTTTTTTGGGCTCCTGGGAAAGATGGAAACTTCACTATTAAAGAAGGATACAAACTTATTCAGCAGTAGGAGGCTATTTCAACACCTTTTCATGCCTTCTCATTTTGCTGGAATCATATAACCCTTCCTAAGGTTGGGTGCTTTGCTTGGAGAGCATTGAAAAAGAGGGCTTTAACAAGTGATCAACTTCATAAATTACATATTTTGCAACCTTTTAGTTGTCTGATGTGTGGCCTACATAATGAAGATGTGGATCACTTATTTCTGAATTGTCTTTTTGCACAACAATGTTGGTTATTTTTTCTTGGGAAATTACACTACTCCACTCCATTTCCCAATAAACTATGGGACCTATTTCAGTCATGGCCAAAATTATACACCAATTCCCTATTCTATGCATTGTGGAAATGTATTCTGGCATTGGTAGTATGGGTAATATGGTGGGAATGCAACAAAAGAATTTTTCTCAAAGTTTCTTCTTCTATTCAAGTCGTTCTTTCATATATGCAAAGATCAATCTCTGAAATGGTGAATACTAGTCATTCAAAACTCAAATGCAATCTAGTCATGTCAAATTGGGACAGTGTTATTTCTCATGAATGGAAAGGCATTCATGTGCCAATTGGATGGTGTCATCAATCAACACCAGCACATGTTCATGACCAATCTTCAGTTTGTTGGCTTCCTCCTAGTTAAGGGATTGTTAAAATTAACTTTAATGGATCCTCAAGAGGAAATTTGGGTAAATCAGGGGCTGGAGTTTGCATTCGAGATCACCAAGGTACAATGTTAGCTATAAAATCTTGTACTCTTCCCCAATGCACAAACAATATGCCAGAGGCTCAAGCCATCTTTGTTGGCCTTGTTTTGGCTAAATCTAGAGGATTTCAACATATTCAAGTGGAAGGTGATTCGATGGTTATTATTAATGCCTTCATTAAATGAGAATCTCATCATTGGAAACTAGCATACATATTACAACAAATATGGCATCTTCTTGACACTTTTAAAGAAGTATACATCTCTCATACACTACGCGAAGGCAATGTACTAGTAGACTATTTAGCCAATATGGGTTGTGATGGACATGATTTTATGTCCTTGACACCATATCTAATCATTAATCAGGATAATAAATTTCAAAGCTTGATATTAATGGATATGAAATCTAATGTAAGTTTGAACTCAGTATTATGAAATTGAATGGGGTTTTTGTTAGATGCTCCCACGGGCTGATTATCAGATGGGTTATCAGTTGCTTATGTTGCACTTGTGTGGAATTCATTGTCATTTGCAAGGATGTGGAACAGGTTCATTGCTTCCCACATGTTGATGTACACAAATGCTATGACGTTGCTGAACAAATGTGTGAAGTACAAATTATACATTCATTGGGATTTTATTTTTAAAATAATGTGGATAGTGAGCCGTCAAAACAAATTTTCTTTCACATGTACACACAGATGGCATGCATGGATTGAGTATTGTATATTTTAAATGTACTTCACATGTTTGATAATAGGGCATTTTGTGTGAATTATTATTTCCAATGGCCGGATGTGCATTATAGTTTCACAAATTAAAGATGACATACGATTTTGTCTTAAATGAATTATGTACCCATTCAAGTTCCATGATTTTAAATACCATGTCTTCTTAATAACAATGCATTTATGTTTCAATTCTAAATACTTGAAAGAATGGAGTCGGTGCAAGAGATGTGCATAAAATGTTTGCAATGTGGGAGATATCATTATGAGATCATGCCAAGAAATTATAGAATTCATCTACAACCCAATATAATGGAGGAAGACTTGTTGTTGCAGATTGATGATTTGGCATTGGCAAACATGTTTGATTGTCACTCATAGGTGATTAGGGTTGCAGTTCGACAAGTGATTGGAGAAGAAATTCTTTCACCCCAAACGAAGCACTTCATTTACCCATCGCAGATAGTGACTATATTTCTTTCCAACGTTATGGACCTTCTACAGTCGGTGCAACTATTGGAGATACTTGCCAATAAAGTGGTCAAACCACAATTTTTGCAAGATAATATGCTCAAGAGGGCTATGCAAAACTACGACCTCTATTGTGGCCATGCACTGGTCGGTGGATTATTTTCTCAGCATATCTTGCTCACCAATCATGACTCCATGGTGGTTTATGACAGTATCAAACGTTCTCTGGAGAAGCAGAGTATCTAGTATATTGAGTATACCCTACACACCTTGAGCAGAAGTTTGGGTCATGCGTTGGCAGAAAAAATTAGGGCTAAGGTAAATGCTCTCTTGGATTTGCTAGAATACCCAAATACTCTAGCAAGAATGTGCAGCTCTTCTCACGTTCATGTTCTCCCTATCTGTGTTCATTCAACTAGGAAGTTGGATGGTGTCCCCGATTTAAATGATCAACCATCTAAATTGGATGGATGGTCCCAGCCATGTATACAAAGGGAGCTCATTATTGGTTGGGGTGACTTGGGCTCTCTTGGTTGGGATGTGATCAAACAAGATGATGTTAATGCTCAAGGATGGAATGTGGATGCTTTTGGTTGGTCTCCACGTTCCCAACCAGATGTGGTAGGTCGGGGATCTAGCGGCATGGAAGACAAATCGAAGACTATAATCTCAAATTTTGATACTTATGTCTTCTGGCTATATATATCTGGTATCAAGCCAAATTTTGTAATATCTTGGGGTAATTTTGGTGTTTATATTTTGTGAAAATCTATAGCCCCAAGTTATATCGGGCAAATTGTATTTGGTAAGGATATCAGGTTTTCTTATTGGTTCTTTCCCGATTGAGCCTTTGAACCAGTTTTTTATATCAATAATATATACATTGGATAATCCACTTTTGTTTAAAAAATAATAATTCTAATATTATTTTAAAAATTTGGTTATATAAACATAATTTGTTGTGAAAATAACTTCTTAATTATAATAAACATTAATAATTATTAGAATAACAATATACATAATTAGAATAAAAATCTTTGTTAACAAAAAAAGAATTACAATATACATAAATATAATTGTAGTATTATTTTAAAATTATTTCTATTTTATAAAATATAAAATATAATATCATTCAAAATTTATGAATATCATAAATTATTAATTTTAAAATAATTATTTCTTAAAAATTATAATTATTTCGTAATTACTATAATTTTTTAAACAATAATTAATAGATTATATTTTGTATTTTATATTTTTTTAATCCTAAAATGTAATAATTGTTAAGAAAACATAGTCTAATCAGAACGTCGTAATTAATGAAAGTCAGAAGAAATCATGATAAAAAAAAGTAGTTTCAATGTTTGTGTATAATTTTTTACATTTTTCACTATCATTTCTAACTTGCTCTTCCCCTGTATTTTTTAACACATTAATTTCCTTGTTTTTTTGTCATCTCATAATTACGAGTTTTGTCAATGATGATATCATTCTCTATTGAGCATTTAGGTTTTCCAAGTCTAGCATTTATGAAATGCTATCGGTGTTTAAAACTGCTTGGAGAATCTTATCACCGGGCTTCGATGCAAATAGCATTTTAGCAAGGAGTACATCCCCAAGATTCAAGCTCCACAACCTCACAGTCGATCCATCCCCAAAATTCTAAATACTAGCAATGGCACCTTGGTGTGCAATACGTACACTGAAGATATGTGAAGGGTAGTATAAAATGTGTATTTTTGTAAGTTTTGTAGAGTTTGTGATTTTGTCCAATTGTCATTATTTATGCAATATATTTAGATTGTATTTAGTATATTAATCAACAATTATATTAATTTTGTATTTGTGTTAATTAAATTTTATGTATAAAATGTATTCTTACTTAATATAAATGATATAAATAGAATTATATTATATTGGTCAACTTGGTAGAACATGTAGTTTTTAATGCTTTTTAACATGAAAATTCTTGTTGCCCAAAAATTTGGCCCCCATTTAAAATTTAAAAAAAATAAAATTATGCATATCGTTAAACGCACATTCGTGATCGAGCATGTCAAGTTTATGTTACTATATCTCATGTTGCATCTAAAGAGATAAGGACAAAATACTACGAAAAGGAGTTGCAATTTCTAAAAGTTGGGAATTGTAGCTGAGAGGTGTGATTTCTGACTATCGGTAATTGTAGCTGAGAGGTGTGATTTCTAACTTTTGAGAATTGTAGTTGAGAGGCGTGATTTCTGTCGATAAAAAGCCAAAAATTATCAGGCCAGGAAGTTCAAAAAATTGTCACACGGGAAGATTCAAAAATCTAAAATGAGAAGTGTCTTTTCATTTGGGAGTATATTTACAAGTTATTGTTCAATGCTATTAGTCTAAAACTCTATTAGAATAGCGGAGAGGGGGGTGAATCAGTTATCCATAGTTCCAATCACAAAATGTATATCCAAAAACAATTTACTAAAACTTTTGCAACTCGGTAACATAAAGTAGTATTATGTCTGTGCTTTTACCGATTACCAATTAATAACATAGTGATTACTGATCAAATCCAATATGTAACCTATAAAGTATGACAACAAACAATCATCACAGTCAACACATAACACAAGAGATTTAACGTGGAAACCCTGTAAAGGGAAAAACCACCTGGGACCGACAACCCAAAAATTGTTCACTCTTTTGAATTGAGGTCAGTGAAGACCCAACCCTGTTAAAGGTTACAAACACACTGTGAGGTGTGACCTTGTTAGATTATTTTAGACCAACAGTTATTGTCCAACCAGCATTCACTATGGGGTTGATAGGATAACAAATGTACACTCTATGAATGACATTACAAGACTTTCTAGTCCACTCTGTTAAGAGATATATCTGTTTACAATGGTTAAAATGTAACAATAGGTGATCTGATTACAACATAACTTCAATTACAGATTATCAAATCTATGTTAAGCTCATTCAAATCCTCTGATCAATATATCAATTTTGTTTCAATCAATATTTAGTAACTTACTGTCACTCGGTAATAGCTTCCTGATGCTTGGTAATCTCTGCAATTTGGTTCTCCTTAACCAGTCTGATCAGGCATGCATGAAGCTTGTTCATGTGATATCTCTATAGTCTCCTTCTTTCAGCATGAGTTTTGTAATGAAACCCTAGTCTCTTAAATAGACAAGTATACCATTTTAATTTCATCCATCAAATGTTGCCGCTTAATCTCCTTTATTGATTTTTCTGCTTTAAACCTTCCTCAGTTGATGTGTAAATAACATGTTTTATTTCAAATCCCTTAGATCTTCTTTGAATTATGCTATTTGTAGATCTTCATAAAAAACATTATCTTCAACTCCGATCACGAGGTACTTTTCAGCTCATCAACTTTTGTCAGCTAAACTAGTCATTTAGTTCTTTTATCCTACTCAATCAACAAAGAAATGCATCGGTGAACGCAAGCTCAATTTATATTGTTCTTGGTATACACTACACTGCGTCGGTGTATACTGAAATGCTTCTTTAATCGACCACACTGCTTTGTGCATTTTGCTCTATCCTTCATCATAGATGAATGCAACATAATCAAGTCAATAACATAAGGTCATAGACTCATTCATAAGTTACCCAATGTATTCCTTATCCTCATCTATCATATCCATCTTCCTCATGTCGATATATATGTTCTTCATCTCTTTTCTTCTTCTTTCTACAAATGTTTGGATATAGTAAGTTACAAGATAAGTATTGTCAAAACTAGTTGACATCAATGACAACATATTACTTATTTAATCATCTTACATATCTAATCAGCAACTTAGTGATCTCAAATCATAGATCTTCAAGTCATACAATTTATTCAAATCAGTTGTAGTTCATCAATCTCTCCCTTTGGCATTGATGGCAACACAAGCAATATGAAATATGCCATACACATACCAAACATGTATTCTACAACTCTGTCAACAAATGTTGTAACTTAGTACAATCTCTCCCTAGCTTAATATGTTTAATGACTACGTTACATAAAATAATTTTCAAGTGCAGACTAACTTCTGCATATATGATCTTTTCAACTCGCATATTTTCTTTTGTTCTCAGTAACTGGTCTTCAATGCTCTCCCTTTTCTGTATCTCTCTCCCTTTGTCTTTGGCTTCATATTGAGATCTCTCTCCCTTTGACAACAATACCAAAGAGCAATAGAAACATACAGCTCTATAGTAGTCATGTAACTCTTTATTGTCTGGTGCATTCTCTATATCTCAATATACTGATGTGCAAATCTGCTCCAGTTCTTCAACCTTTCACAACCTTAGACAAAAGTCCAAAGTGTGAACTCTTCTGCATCAACATGTATGATCTTCTGATAAGATTAGGTTGATGCAACCTCCAGATCACCTTAGTGACCGGTAGACAGGGGAAGGACCCCAAGTCTAGTCCTCAAGTATTCATATGTATCCTTCGGTAGAGGCTTTTTGAAAATATCAACAAGTTGTTCTTTTGATGTAACAAATTCTAGCTTCACTTGCTTCTCCTGTACTTGTTCCCTTAAGTAGTGATACTTAATAGATATGTTCTCTTTTTTTTTAGTGCATCATTGGATTCTTTGAAATATTAATTGCACTAGTGTTGTCACAATATATAATCATTGGCTCAGTGATTACCTCATTCATACCTTCCAACACTTGCTTGATATAAGCAATATTTGAATAGTTAGTAACAGGAGCAGCATACTCTGCTTCAGCTATAGACTGGGAAATGCAAGATTGTTTCTTACTTGTCCATGTAACAAGTCTTTCACCAAAGAAGAATGCTCCTCTGATGGTACTCTTTCTATCATCCACATTTCCAGCCCAATCAGCATCGGTGTATACCTTAAGTTCAAACTTGCCTTTCTTAGGATACCATAGTCCATAATCTTTAGTTTTCTTTAGGTATCTTAAGATTATCTTTGTAGCAACCGTGTGTGACTCTCTAGGGTTTGCAGAAAATCTAGCAACTATTCCAATAGCATGTGCTATATCAAGTCTACTGTGAACTACATACATTAACTTACCAATCATGGATCGGTACAGTGTCTAGTTTACTTCAGTAGTTCCATCTTCTTTAGTCAATTTACATCTAGTAGCCATCGATGTACCCACAGTTTTAGCATCTTCCATGCCAAATGTCTTCAATACTTCCTTTATATATTTAGATTGCGTGATGAATATACCATCATTCTATTGAATCACTTGTAAGCCTAGAAAGAACTTAATCTCTCCAAAAATAGACATTTCAAATTCACTTCTCATTTCATCAACAAATGACTTATAGATTTGATATTGTCCTCCAAATATTATTTCATCCACAAATATCTCAGCAATCAAGATGGTATCATCAGAATTTCCTTTCATGTACAGATTGCTATTCTCACTAGTTCTAACAAATCCAATACTCAGCAAATAGTTATGTAGCCTCTCATACCAGGCTCTTGGTGCTTGCTTTAAACCATATAAAGCTTTATATAGTCTACATACCATATCTTTGTTTTCTGGATCAACGAACCCTTCATGTTGTTCTATGTAGACTTCTTCTTCAAGTATTCCATTCAGAAAAGTAGATTTAACATCCATTTGGTAAACTTTGAACTTCTTGTGTGCAGCATATGCAAGTAACATTCTAACTCCTAATCTAGAAACAGGTGCAAAAGTTTCACCATAATCTATTCCTTCCTCCTTTGCGTATCCCTTGTATACTAACCTAGCTTTGTTCCTTGTTACCTCTCCATTCTCATTAAACTTGTTTCTGAATATCCACTTAGTACCGATAAAATTCTTGTCCTTAGGTCTAGGTACTAAACTCTAGGTTTTTTTCTTCTCTATCTGTTCTATTTCCTCTTTCATTGCATTAACCCATTCATAATTTTCTAATGCAACTTTTACATTCTTCGGTTCATATTCACAAACTAGACATGTACCTTATCTTGCTTTACTTCTTGTTTGCATGCCAACTTGTCTATCTCCAATGATTTGTGTCTCGGGATGATATCTTCTGACAAATCTTTCTAGTATCTGATCTCTTCTTTCTTGTTCATCCTATGCAGGTTCATTTTCTTGCTCGATAGGTCCTTCCTACTCGTCGGTTTCTCTTTCCTATCCATCTGTATTATTTTCATACTAACCGGTTGTCACTGTCTGTGGCATCAGTAGGCACTCTGGTTGTTCAATGTAGGTGAATCTATCATAGTCTTCTATTTCCTTTGTGCTTTCCTCTACATTCTTATCATCAAACTCATTAACCCGAAAATTAGTACTTTCAATCATTTTATTAGTTACTTTGTTAAGACACTTGTATGCTTTACTTTTAGTGGAATATCCTAGAAATATCCCTTCATCACCTTTTGAGTCAAACTTCCCATTTCTTTCATCTTTCAAAATAAAGCATTTACTTCCAAAAACTCTAAAATAACTTACAGTGGGTTTGTGGCCAAACCATAACTCATAGGGTGTCTTATTAATGTCCTTCTTTAGTTGTACTCAATTTAGAACATAAACAGTTGTGCTAACTACTTCTCTCCAATATGTCTAAGCAACATTCTTTTTTAACATCAGTGTCCTTGTGCAGTCAATAATTGACCTATTTCTCCTTTTAGCTATTCCATTTTGTTGAGGTGTCCTTAGTACAGAGACCTATCTTTTAATACCATGCTCATTACAAATGTTAGTAAATTCATTAGAAATAAATTCACCACCTCTGTCAGATCTCAAACATTTCAATTCTTTACCAGTCTCTTTCTCAACTTTTTCTTTATACCATTTGAACATCTTAAATGCCTCTGATTTTTCTTTCAACAACATGACTGTCATTAATCTAGTGTAATCATCAACAAAAATAATAAAATATATGTCTCCATAGTAACTTTGAGTTATCATAGGACCACATAGGTCGGTATGCACTAACTCAAGTAATTTCTTTATTGAATAATCTTTTCTTTTGAAACTAGATTTTGTCAGTTTACCTTTCTGACATTCATGACACATAACATGATCAGGCTTTGATAAGTTAGGTAGACCTCTAACCTTTTTCTTTTTACTAATCTTAATCATGTTATCAAAATTTACATGACATAAACTTTTATGCCACAACCATGCATCTTCACCTTTCATCATTAAACAAGAAAACTGATCATTATCAAGATAAAACAAATTACCTCTCGATTGTGTTCCAGTTCCAACAAGTCTTCCTCCATCATCAAATATCTTCACTTTCTTGCTCTCAAAAGAAACTTAGTGGCCTGAATTGTTCAGTTGTGCCATACTTAGCAAATTATAGTTTAGTCCTTTTACCCAATAAGCATTGTCACATCTAATTTTATCATTTATCATCAGGGATCCTTTTCCTCTAGCCATACAAGGTGCATCATTACCCATTCTCATAGATCCTCCATTGTGTTCTTCAAGATGATAAAATTTTTCTTCATCACCAGTCATGTGATGTGTATAGCCACTATCTATGATCCATGTATCATTTTTATTAACCTTAGAGATAAGTGTTGTCTCTACATACCTTTCATCTTCCTCTGAGTCATCCTTCATTGCAACAAATACTACCTCCACATCTTCATCAGTGTCGATATTGGTGACATCTTCTTCTGCAATGTAGCACACCTTCTTGCCTTTATCATTATTGTCTCGATTGTCTCTGTTGTAGTGTCGATAACTTTTGTTGCCACTTCTCCCATAGCTTCCTTCACTAGATCGGTCTTTGTTTCTATCATCATCTTTCCTGTGTGGACATCTAGCAGCAATATGACCAACATCTTTATAGTTAAAGCATGCTAAAATTAATTTATCTCTATATCTTCCTTTACCTTTAGGTAATCTTCTGGCCATAAGAGCTTCAAGTTCATCAAGTTCATCATTAGTATTGTTATCACTATCATCATTCTTATTTCTTCTACCAAACTTACCAATCTTCAGAGAAGACATAAAAGCATATTCAATAGATGGTACAACACTATTATCAAAGTTTTTTAGTTCAAAGGTTGTAAGCTTACCAATCAAATTATCAAGAGTAAGGTTGTTGCCAGATGCAGACCTAGTTTCATGAATTGTAGATATTCAAATTTCATAAACCGGCAATAAGGGTTCTGAGAACTTTGCTTACCACTATCTCTTCGTCAATAACACCATCAAATCCTCTAATAGCATGAACTACCTCTTTTAGTTTGTTTGTGTACTGCATAATATTTTCTCCTTCCTTCATTTTCATACCATCGAATCTTCCCCTTAAGCTTTCAGCTCTGGCTCTTTTGACATTCACATCACCACTATAAACTTGAGAAAGTTTATCCCACATCTACTTAGTAGTAGTACAATCCTTGATATCTTCAAATTTGGCATTTGTACAGGCAACAACAATCTCCATCATAGTAACATTATGCTCATGCATGTCTCTTAGTTGATCAAGGGTCAAGAGACCAGTGGATGGTGCAAGGTATCCAATCTCCATTAGTGTGAGGGAAGAATTCCCAATTCCAGATACATGCAGCTTCATTCATCTTTGCCATATTGTGAAGTTATCCTTGTTTAGCTTTGGCACTTCCCTCTTGTACATTTTGAGATCTTTGTGCTAAAGTCCTTAAAACCCTATTCCAAGCAACCAACGCTCTGATACCAATTATTAGAATAACTGTGAGGGGGTGAATCAGTTATCCATAATCCCAATTACAAAATGTATATCCAAAAACAATTTACTAAAACTTCTGTAGCTCAGTAACATAAAGTAGTATTATGTATGTGCTTTTACCGATTACCAGTTAATAACATATAGTAATTACCGATCAAATCCAATATGCAACATGTAAAGCATGACAACAAACAATCATCATAGTCAACACATAACACAAGAGATTTAACGTGGAAACCCTATAAAGGGAAAAACCACCTGGGACTGGCAACCCAAAAATTGTTCACTCTTCTGAAGTGAGGTCGGTGAAGACCTAACCCTATTAAAGGTTACAAACACACTGTGAGGTATGACCTTTTTAGAGGATTTTAGACCAATCGTTATCATCCAACCAGCATTCACTATAGGGTTGACAGGATAACAAATGTACACTCTATGAATGACATTACAAGACTTTCTAGTCCACTCTGTTAAGAGATTTATCTATTTATAATGGTTAAAATGTAACAGCAAGTGATCTGATTACAACACAACTTCAATTGCAGATTATCAAATCTATGTTAAGCTCATTCAAATCCTCTGATCAATATATCAATTTTTTTTCAATCAATATTCAGTAACTTACTGTCGCTCGGTAATAGCTTTTTGACACTCAGTAATCTCTACAATTCGGTTCTCCTTAACCAGTCTGATCAGGCATGCATGAAGCTTGTTCACGCAATATCTCTGTGGTCTCCTTCTTCCGGCATGAGTTTCATAATGAAACCCTAGTCTCTTAAATAGACAAGTAAACTATTTTAATTCCATCCATCAGATCTTGCCACTTAATCTCCTTTGTTGATTTTGCTGCTTTAAACCTTCCTCAGCTGATGTGTCAATAACACATTTTATTTCAAATCCAATAGATCTTCTTAAAATTATGCTAGCTGTAGATCTTCGTAACAAACATTATCTTCAACTCTGATCACGAGGTACTTTCCATCTCATCAACTTCTGTCAGTTAAACTAGTCATTTAGTTCTTTTCTCCTGCTCGGTTAATAAAGAAATGTGTCAGTGAACGCAAGCTTGGTTTATATTGTTCTCAGTATACACTACACTACGTCAGTGTATACTGAAATACTTCTTTAACCGACCGCACTGCTTTGTGTATTTTTCTCTATCCTTCATCATAGATGAATGCAACATAATCAATTCAATAACATAAGGTCATAGACTCATTCATAAGTTACCCAATGTATTCCTTATCCTCATCTATCATATCCATCTTCCTCATGTACATATATCTGTTCTTCTTCTTTCTATAGATGTTTGGATATAGTAACTTACAAGATAAGTATTGTCAAAACTTGTTGACAACAATGACAACATATTACTAATTTAATCATCTTACATATCTAATCAGCAACTCAGTAATCTCAAATCACAGATCTTCAAGTTGTACAATTTATTCAAATCAGTTGTAGTTCATCAAACTCAACATTGAGGAGTTCGTTATGTAGTCATTGTTCTTAAGAAAATTGTCTAGTCACAGTCCATTACTCCAAGAGGGCTCATATTTATCCCAGCCTATAAATGGTTTTTCATAATCTATCTAGGTCTCTTCTTGAGGTAAGGGGTTTCTTGGTTTTTCCCTTTGTAAATAAAATTTTGGTTTTCTGTAGGTTGTAGGAAGTTTTGGGTTGTTTCTTTTTGCTTGTGCCGTGCTCCCCTCCACCCTCCCTGCAAGGGGAAATTTATTTTCTATGCTAAATCTATTTGACTCTATTGCCCAATGGATAAGGCACTGGTCTTTGCCATAGATTATAGAGTTCTCAGCTTTTCCTTTGCAAGAAAAAGTTATCCCCAATCAGAGCCAGTTGTTGCCCAAAAATTCGGCCCCCATTTAAAATTTTCAAATTTTTTATATGCCTATCGCTAAACCCATGTTCATGATTTAGCATGTCAAGTTTATGTTACTCTATCTCATGTTGCATCTGAAGAAATAAGGACAAAATACTACCAAAATGAGTTGCAATTTTTTAAAGTCAGGAATTATAGCTAAGAGGTGTGATTTCTGACTATCAGGAATTGTAGTTGGGAGGTGTGATTTCTGACTATCAAGAATTGTAGTTGAGAGGTGCGATTTTTTACTGTCAAGAATTATAGCTGAGAGGTGCATTTTCTGACTGTTAGGAATTGTAACTGAGAGGTGCGATTTCTTTCTATTAGGAATTGTAGCTGAGAGGTGCGAT
Organism: Chamaecyparis obtusa; assembly: GCA_027943335.1. Taxonomy (NCBI): domain Eukaryota; kingdom Viridiplantae; phylum Streptophyta; class Pinopsida; order Cupressales; family Cupressaceae; genus Chamaecyparis; species Chamaecyparis obtusa. The sequence goes on from BSBK01004998.1 coordinate 1,842,222, forward strand.
TTCTGACTGTGAAGAATTGGAGCTAAGATGTACGATTTTTGAAATTCTAATTAAAAAAAACTATAAATTATAAAAAATTGTGCATTTATTCTCATAACAAAAATGATGCAAATATTATAATATTTGATTTGTAAGCGATATATTGTATTAAGTTGAATAGAGATATGTTTGAATATATAAACTGATTCAGTTGGGCAGACATCATTTTAAATAATTATTATTCTTTTATACTTAATTTTAGCTTAATCTAGGGAAGAGGACCCACTTGTCATTTCTCTCTTCAACTTTTATTAACCTTTCCAACTATCAGGAATTGTAGCTGAGAGGTGTGATTTCTGACTGTTGGGAATTGTAGCTGAGATGTATGATTTTTGAAATTCTGATTAAAATCTATGAGTTAAATAAATTATTAAAAATTGTGCATTTATTCTCATAATAAAAATGATGCAAATATTATAATATTTGATTTGTAAGCGATATATTGTATTAAGTTGAATAGAGATATGTTTGAATATATAAACTGATTCAGTTGGGCAGGCATCATTTTAAATAATTATTATTGTTTTATACTTAATTTTAGCTTAATCTAGGGAAGAGGACCCACTTTTCATTTCTCTCTTCAACTTTTATTAACCATTCAATGTACTCAATAAAGCATATTATACATATCAAAACTGATGGGCACGTGCGTAAAATGGGGGAAATTTTCCCAAGCTGACGAATGACTGTGCACAAAAATCAAATTAGTGGACGTCAAAAAAACATTATGAGGTGTGTAATTTATTATCTTCACGATGAACGGATGAGATTCGTTCAATCATCTTGCATGCGTATAGAGGTTGAGATAGTCATTGATGGTCAAAGCCCAGGTCGATGTGTTTCATATATGAAACGCCTTCGGTGTAAAAATGCACCCAAGAAAACCAAATTACCTCTTGCTTTATGATAAGCTACATGAAGATAAAAACCAAATATAATGAAGCTCCCATTTTTCTTCTCTTTCATTATTTATGTTCATATTACATTGTTGACATAGGGTTATGAATTGTTATTATTTTAATTTTGAATCAAATTGAAAATATTTTCTTTTATTATTTATATATTGTGATTTTTAGATAGTTGCCAAATGGATATACAAATAGTTGCCAAGTGAATGATGTTCAATAGCATTGACAAAGATGTGAATGCATTAACTATTCAATTGTTGGTTTAGAATTCTCAATAATTATATTTGACATTGCATTTTGGATAGTTTACATTGAGATTCAAAGGATCAAATAATAGGTCGTACACCTTCACAAAAATTGATAAGATGATTTTAATTTTAAAAATCAAATATCACTTGTTGGTGAGTCTATAAATATAACTAGCCGATAGACTTCCCCTTTGAGTTTGCTTGCAACCGGAAGTTGTCTCACACCTGAAAACAATTTCCATTAAATGGTTTTGGGACTGTTAGTAAATAGTTTTGGGTGATGGTTACAAGAAAGCCTAGAATTTGACGGTCACCCTTGTCTGTCATATGAATTTTTTATGACGGTTTAATCATTTTAGTGCCTTTCATTTTACGTTCTAAGAAAAATATCGATTGTCAATTTTTTATGAGTTATTGTCAAATATTTTAATTTATGAATAATTTAATAAATTATTTTAAATTAAAATATTTTATCAATATAATTTATAATACATATATTAAATATAATAAATATTTTTATCCTTAAAAAAGTAGTGCAAAATAATCTAATTGTTATTTTAAAATATGTATTATTATATATAATTGAAACTAACTAATTTTTAAATAGAAATTATAATTTTTATAAAAATCACTCAAAAATATAACATAGAATAATCTAATCTAGAAGAAAGATTTGTTTTATTTTATCCATTGGAAATTAGGATACAAAACATAAAATAATAAAAACAATTAATATCAAAGGTCAAGAACTCTTCTTGACTTTGTGTTCTTTCATATCTAATATACTTCATTCCAATTTACATCATTTGTTTTAGATCAATTTAAAGATACTTTTATTAATGCATCTAGTGTATCCAAACCCAACTTTTGACTTTCTAACATCTTTGATGATATTTTGTTTTGATACAATTGTAAGTTGATAAGAAATGAAAATTCTTAGTGATGTGAATTATTTATATAGATATGAAAAATGTAAAATTAGAAAATAAGTATAAATTAGTAACACATGCAAAAATCTCAAATTTACAGGACCCAGTTTCTAAATTCATATATTTTATTTGAAAAAATTCTAAATGTAATAATAAAAAAATAAATATAAACTAGTCACATATTAAAAATTCTCAAATTAACTACTCATGTTTCTAAATCAATAATAATATACAATAAATCATAGAAGTTTTTATTTGTGATAAAAAGAATATAAAAACAAAAAAAAATATAAATTAGGACAACAAAAAACAACTGGTAGGAATTCTCAGACTTGAAATTTTGATTTTTTTTCTCCTCAAGTTGTTATTTTTTACTAGATTTCTATCCAATCAGGATAAGATTTGTGTGTGATTGGGAGAAGCTTGACACAAAAAGAGATTATTCACGGTGAATCAGAAACATAACCAATCAAAGAACAACCCAAAATGCAGTTCAAACCCATGTATGAATGTCAATGCCAATGCCCATGCCTTTCATATTCTTCATTTTTTGTATGTGTGTCTACATTTCTCTTCCTCAAACAAAAGAAACCCCTTTATTTCAAAACATTTCTTGCCTTTGTACAACTATAAAATTTGAAGGTCTAAAATCTCAAATTTATGTTGAGATGAGCTTAGTCTGTGGCACATTTTAACTGCCACCTGTCTTGAAATGCCTCAAGACTTTAGAATGGTGGGTTGGGTTTCCCACGCCATCAAGTCCATTGAGTATCCATTGTAATGGCGTGTTAGGTAAATGGCGTGTTAGGTATTCTCACTAAAAATGCCACCAAATTTAGAGGGAGTGGATTTGGTACAAATTTGCTCTCTTTGGAAATACTCTGTCACCTACCCCTATTTATTGTTTCTTCTTTTTTGCCTCCAATGGGGCCGTTTGGTTGCTGGAATTATAGAATGTTGGATTTTGTAATATTGCAATTTGCCAATTCAAGAAGTTTTAAATATGGAAAATGGTTTTGGGAATATGGCGTTAACTGTTTGGCTCACCTGGAAGATGATAAAAAATGGCCATTGGAATAAAAAATGACCATGCAAAGAGCAAATATAACCATGTTTTGATCAAAGACAGCCAGTAAAAGAAAATATGTAGAGACATTTAGCAAAATGACCATGAAACCTAGTCACCTAACTGGACTTTGAGATTTGAATATATCTGCATAATTGCGTTTGAGAAGAATTTTGGCAAATACCTGCAAATCAATCAATTGAGAGTCCTTTGCACAATGGTAAAACAACTAGAAAAACCTTCAAATATTTCAACTAGGAGACCTCTACACAAGGGAAAAACAACAAAATAACACGATCAGATATGTGGATGAGAGGCAAAAGATCAACGAAAAATTTGTGGACCCAAAAAATTATAAAATTTAATTTATCAAAAAGAGGAATTGGAATTGGTTTTCCAATTCCACCTTTTGAGGTGGAATATTTGTATGCTCATTTTGGGCCAAAATGAGAATTTGGAAAATCCTATTCCATTTTTCATTTTTTAAAAATAAATTGTGAATTCAAAAATTCCGGTATTTGAATTTCCCAATTCCAGCTCAATTCCAGCAACCAAATGGACCCTCAGTTCATCATTCATCACAAGTCCTTGGGAGTTGGGGATATTGATTTTATACAATTCTCGCTTTACTCTAGGGCCAAACTCCATAACATAATAATCTCTAACATTCAACGTGACAATTATTATATAAATGACCTTCCATGTAATATGCGATATATAAAGTTGGTTCACCATTGCCACCACTAAATAGTTTGCAAACATTGTTTTGTGTCTAAATGCTTAGTCAATAACATTCATCATATCAATCTTACATTTTGATTTTATTTATAATATTATATAATGAATGATATTTTTTTATTTATATACTTTTTAATTAAAGAAGGGTAAATATTATTGCTCTGGAGATATAAATTGATGAAGTCATTAAATGAAAGACCTCACCCCCATTTAAATATTCAAGGATAACATCCTAATATAATTTAAATCTTGATGACAAAACAACCAACATCACAACATGCCAATGACAACAATATAATTAAGTATACATAATTTATTTATTTATTTGTAAAAAGTGTTTGATTTAATTTTATATAAAATATATATTTATTTTTATTTTACATTAAAGAAAGTAACAAATATATAATGGAATGTAAGATCCTATGGGAAGATTTTTGTATCTTACTTTTATTGTGAGAGCATTTAAATGGAATGGAAAGAGGACGAATTGGATCTTACCTCATCTGAAATGAGTTTCACATATATAAGCATATAGTTTTAAGTCTCTATTGAATGAGAGGACTAAAAAGGTTAATGTGAGAATTTCAATGTAACTTTTTTAAAATTTTAGTTTTTATTATTATATAACTAATATGGTTTTTCATATAAAATACCTTATTTTTATTTAAAATCTCTTAATAAGGAAGAAATTAAGATTTTGTTAAACCCCTCAATTTAAAAAGAAATTTTTATTTTAAACAACTTAATTTTTTTTAGGTAGTCCTCCTTTGACATACCATAAACCTATTTATATAAGAGAGAGGTCTTGTAATAGTACGAGTTCTTATAATTGTTACAATATTTGATCATGTTGGCATTAGTAAATAAAACAATGTTATTTAAAATTTATTTGTAGTGTAAGTTTTTTCCCTTATAAGTTGAAATGTAAGGCATATCACGAAGGAGCTAATCAACCTTTAGAATTAAAATGTTCAATAAATTGAGTACACTTGTTTATAATTAGATAGGAGAATTTAATTTCATATAAGATTTTGTCAAATTAATGATATGACATAAAAATACTTCCTTACTATGTATGAGTTTCAAATGACATGTTCCATTCTCAGAGTAGATATGTAAAATCTATCATTAAATGTAACAAAGATATTTTCACTATTAACACTCAAATACAATTCATTTAACAATATATAATCTTTCAATACAATATTACATCTCAACAACTTCTTATCTTAGTATACCTAAGTATTAGTATATTTAATATGTTGAATGACCACAATAATTAAAAATATAGTGTAAAACTAATATTAAAGATTTCAAGCTTGCATTGCCCAAACTCACTCAATAATTCTTTAATTTTAAATGCATTGATCTTGATTTCCTCAAGTTAGCAAATGAATTGCAACAATATTCACTATCATCCAATCAAATGCAACCACACATATCAAAAAAAAATATCAAACGCTTAAGATGTCTATAAGATCACATTAAATGGTTTTCATCAATTCATTTTTGTAATTTCATAGAGTTTGTGCTTCTATCATTTACTACAACCTCATTTTTAATTGTATGTTTAAATATTTTCCTGGTCGTTTGTTTACACCAATTTTTGTTATAATATTTGGTTTTAAAAAACTGAGAGTAAAATGTAGAAAAGGTTAATGCTAATGAACTCTAATATATTAAGTTTTTTTAATCAATCAACAAACTTCGGGCATTCAATGATTTAATCACCTTGTAAATGTTTGAGATATTATAGAATTTGACACTTGCTAATGGTTTTCTTAGAATATTAATATGTTTAATCACACTTTGATCAGTGAAACTTACCCTACAAGATAATCCTATTTTGAAGATCGTATGTTGTTAAAATGAATTAGTATATCATAACTAAGAGTCTATTTGATTCATGTTATCATTATTCTAGTATATCTCATTATTAATTTCTTGTAATTGCAATAAGGATTTGGTACATTCTCACACATATATAAATGAAGAATAAAAGATGTGTAGATTAAACTTCAATTGTTGTCACATCTCATTTAATTAGCCTAGTTTAATAAGTGAATTATTGTGTATTAATTATTTAATAGAAAGTAATTAGGAAAAACATCTTGGTTATGTTAAGTTTCTTTTGAAGTATAATTAAGAATGATTATGTAGACACGAAAAATTGGTCAAAGGCTTAAATCAATCAAAAGGTGCATCAAATCATCAAAATAGTACGAAAAATCAATAAATGGAACAAATGCGATTCAAATCAAAGGAAAATTCAATTAAATGATTAAATGATTAAATAAAGCTTGAAAAGGGGAAAAACACTACGAAATTGATTAAATTCAATTAATGACATAGTTGTTGAAAGCAAAAATCAAAATGAACATCTTACCCTTCATGGCTAAATTTAATTACTTTAATTAATTAATAAATCTAATTTCCCTCAACAAAGCAAAAAAGGAGACAAAATGGACACAAATCACTCACTTTTGTTGAAATGGTCTAGCCTTTTGAAACCATTTCAATGATTGTCCCCTCCTTGTCCCCCCATTTATGGACAAAGCAAAGCCAATTGACCTTACCCAAGCATAACCATGGTTATCTCACTCTACCCCCTACCCTTGGGAAAATCTTATATATTGAAGGCATTTAGAGGCATAATTCATCCACTCCATATCTTTGAATTGCAGCAAAGCTCTGGCAATTTGCATCCACATCACTCACTTATCATTCTCATTGCTAATTAGCTTAAATTGCTTTGATCATAGTAGATTGTTCATCAAATAGAGCTAGAATTTGATAGAATAGATCTAAATTTGCATATCATATAGCTTAATTCTCATCTTTAGAGTGTCACTAGTGAGGATCATAGCTGAGAGCCTCATTTACCACTTTATTTTAGAGATCCATGAGATATTTAGATTAATTGTGCATTATTTAGATTAGTTTGCTTTGAATAGTGTAATTGTCTTTTAAATCTTGTTATTTCATGAAGGTGTAAATCACTCACACACAAATGGCACCCACCGTGGGGCTCTAGGCCTCAAATTCATCATTATTTCCACGTTATTTGCAAAATTTAGGCTAGAATTGCATGAATTTGCTTGTTGTTTGCAGGTTACAGAGAAGAAATCACGCCTACAAGTAAAGAAGTCACACCTAAAGTAAAGAAATGTCACGGATGCCAAATTAAATATCGCCTATAGTCTGAACTCTTACGCATTTTAGCCTGCAAAATCACGCTTTTGTGAAAGAAATCACGCTTTCAGAAATTAAACTCTCACGTTTTGGAGAAAGGATTGATGCCTTTGGTCATTTAAATGTCGCTTAATCAGACTTAAAAAGCCATGGCTGAGGAATCATTTTACGTCTGGTGTGAAGGGAGTACTCTGCCTTATCGATTTAATTTCTCGCATTCTTTATTTTAAATGTCGCCTTTGATAAATTAGATATCACTTTTATAGCATCAGTTTGTCGCGGTCTTGTAAAGATTTCACGCGTAGTTAAAATTTGATATCGCACCTAGTTATTTTAATCTCGCTTGAGCCCCACAAGGTGACACTCGTGGTTAAAGTAATCATGTCTTTACCAAATTAGATCTCGCGTATAGTCTAAACAATGTCGCCTGACTGCACTTTTATATTTTATCAAAATAATGACTGTTGTCACATCTGGTAAAGATTTTACGCGTAGGTAAAATTTGATATCACACTGAGTTATTTTAATCTTGCTTGAGCCCCTTATGGAGACCCTCGTGGTTAAAGTAATCACGTCCTTGTTAAATTAGATCTCGCGTACAGTCTGGACAATGTCACGTGGTTGTACTTTTTATATTTTATCAAAAGTGTTAAAATGATGACTGTATTCTGACTTCATGTCCATTTTCTCTCTGTCTCAGGAGTATGGTCTGTCATAAGAAAGTTCAAAAACTAGAGAGAAGGCATAACTTAGAGGAGAAATTGATCGCTAAGAGGATAAGAAAGGAAAATCGGGTACACACTACCTTTGTTCTCAACAATGACTTAGAAAGGGATGTAGAGTTATATGCTAAATACATTGTTGTTGTAGATGCTTACAAACAGAAATATGTATCATTAAATTGGGAGTTTAGTCCCTAAGTTGGTAAAAATTTTGCAAATTTTGAAGAAAAAGAAAGCATAAAAAGCATAATCAAAATTGTAGCATTCTAAGCATTGATTTTGGTTTCTCCTCACTTTGTTTGTTTGTGCCGACTAATTTGCTGGTGGAGGGAACATTCATTAAGGTAAGGGAAGGATTTGGAGAGAAAATGAGAAAATCTACTACTTAAAAATGCGCCTAGCCTTTGCTAGCATCGTTTGAGGTATTTCTCTCATCAAGCTTGCAAACTTCCCTTAAATTATGGCATTTTCAAAGTTCAAAACATAGTTTAATCATAAAAGGAAAAGAACAAACATTTCAGTTCTAAGAACCCCTTTGTCACAGGGTTAAAAAAGAACCAAATTGATTGAGAGTGTTTGGGATAAGGGAAAAGCAATAGGGATATGCTCTTCACTCTTTCAATGAATCAAATTCCCAAACTTGCTCTACCAAATCCACTTTTCATGCTTTCAAATGAACATGTTTAAAACTTAGTGGGCTCGCCTCCCGAGATTACCTTAAAAGGGCCGATGAGAGGGACAGCCCAAAGTGGGATACACTTGCTTTTGCCGCGAGAATTCGACCCACTATAAAAAGAAACGCGTGTATCCTTAATGGGGTGCATGATAAAAGGATTTTAGCTCTTTCAAACTTCCTCTAGTAGTCTTAACAGATTGCGCAAAATCGTGCTTCAGTGCGTGTGGGAAGCCCCTTAACATACTTGGGGGATGAAAGGCTAAGATCTATTTTGAATGGAAAACTTACTACATAATGGTAAAATAGCAAAACTACCTATTAGAGCCATGTTTATGAACCAATTATGTGCTAGGTAGATTGCGTGGAAGCTATTCTTGTGTTTCAACCTGTGAAAACATTCAAAAATACACACATTAGAGCATTCTAGGGATATGGTACCAAATTGATGTGTGTGTTGACATTGTTTTTATATTTTCAAACAAGATATTCCAAATTTATTGATCAAAACATCATTAAGATTCTAAACCATTTAAAATTGATCAAAAACCTTTACCTTATTCCAAAAAACCAGCTTATCAAAAGAAGAAGCCAACATACCATTAAAGTTTGTTCATGCCTGTTCTTACAAGATCACATTCTATAAAGAAAACATTACAAACAGACGGGACCTACAAACGAGAAGAGCTCCCATTTTCGGAGGACACTTTCATTACTTCACGAGTGATTGAAAAACCCGCTAAGGCAAAGGACACTAACAAGATGTTTAGCGGCACCCTAGGAAATACCGATCCTAACAACCAAGGAAACAACATGAATGGGCGTATGGATCCTAACAATAATCAAGGAAATTCTAATAATGGAGGAAGAGATCCTAATTCCCAAGAAGCAAATTCACAAGGCAACAACTTACCTCCTCCTCATAATACAAACCTACCCCCAACTGCGGAAGACACCACGGATGAAAGAGCATTAGAGGCAAGACAATGTCCTTATTTCATTGAACTAATGAAAAAGACCATGCTTATGGATAAAGAAAAACACTTCATGGACTTGATACAAATGGGGGTAAAGCTACCTAAAGATTTTGACATAGAACAACTAAAGCCCAAGGAAATAGAAGACCCTATGGAAGCAATAAGGGAACAATTCAAGGCATTACAAATGGAAATTGACAATTTGAAACAAAACGGGGCTCCTAAGCCTTTCTCTATTGAAACATTATGTCCTTTTCCATTCGATAAGAGTTTGGTCATGGTGCCTTTTCCCATTAATGTTACATTTCCTAAGTATGATAGGTATGAAGGAACATCTGACCCACATGATCATCTTTGGGGGTTTTGTGCATTGAGTCTTGAATTCATGCATGATACAACCTATTTAATGAGACTATTCCCAAGAAGCTTGGGAGGAATGGCCATGGATTGGTTTTCAAAACTACCATCTGGCATCAAAACCTTTGAAGAATTAGCTTCTAAATTTGTGACTCATTACTCCTATAACATCAAACATGAGGTCACAATGATAACATTATGTAACACGAAACAACAAGATGGAGAAGCCTTCCTCACATTCTTGCAAAGATGGAGGATTGCATTTGCTAGATATCCAAGAAGTGTACCGGAAAAAGAGAAAATGGATATCTTTATTAACGGTTTAAGCAGCGAATTAAATTATAGACTAAGGATGCAATGTCCTAAAACCTTCCAAGATTTGATTGATAATGGAATTACAACGGAAGAAGTGTTGATTAAGAGTGGAGAGCTGAAATTGTACAAGGAAAATAAGAACAACTCTAACTCCAACAAAAACAATAACAACAATCAAAATAAAGGTTGGTACAATAACAATAGCCGTTATGCTGCAAAAAATAACAACAAAGGCATTGTTAATGATGGTGTAGTGGAATCTAGCAACTTGAAGGTGATTCCATTTGCCCTTACAAAGACACCAAATCAAGTGAATAATACTAATCAAGCATATAATGCACCTTCCAACAATAACAACAATGCCAACAAGAATAATCAAGGAAACAAGGATCAAAACAGCAAGTATGATAAGTATTTGAAGCCCACTCCTTCAAGACACTTTACACCCCTAGGAGAATCACTTGAAACTGCATTAAAGGCTCTCATGGCTAACAATGTTATTACATTACCTGCTATTAAGCCTTATGAACCAGACCACAAGCCGGGCTGGTGGGATGCTAAGAATCATTGTGAATATCATAGGATTCGGGGACACACTACAAATGAATGTCTACAATTAAAGAATGTGGTGCAAGATTTGATAGATAATAACATAATCACCGTTGATGGACCCCAAAATAATGAAGATCATACGGCCTTCAAACAACCTTTTTACAAACATGATAAAGGTGAGTCATCAAATGGCAAGAAATAAAGTGCCAATAATCTCAACTGTGTGCCATCATATGATCATATTGTTAATGCTATAACAATTAATGAACAATCTCACAAGGAAGCAACAAATGTCATTACAAGAGGGAAGAATTCTAGAATGACTTTACAAGGGATAGTCCCTCAAAACACCAATATCCCACAATCCAACATTGTGGTCAAACAACCTCCTACAATAGCAAGGCCTTATAGTTTGGTGGATCAATTGCAACGTACTCCAACACAAATCTCAATCTTAGAGTTATTGAAGTTGTCACCAAATCATAAAGAGATTTTAGAAAAAGCTTTAGAAGAGACACATGTTTCTACTACCTTAGGGGAAGAAAAGTTTCAAAATATGGTAGGACATATCATGGCTCCTCATTGTCTTTCATTTTTCAATCAAGACGACATGTCTATAACTCATCCTCAAAATTTGCCATTACATATAGAGGTTTTGACCGAAAGGCATAGAGTCAAAAGAGCCCTTATTGATGGAGGGGCTGGTCTTAACATCTGCACATTAAGTCTTGTAAAATCCTTAGGTTTATCTGAGTCTTGCATTGACCCTACAAAGAAAATCACCATAAAAGCTTACGATGAAGCTGAAAGAGCTTCTAAAGGCATGATTGTATTGCCTATCCAAGTGGGACTAGTCAAGAAGGAAACCAAGTGTCAAGTGTTGGACATGAAATTAACCTATAACATCTTATTGGGAAGACCATGGATTCATGAGATGTAAGCCGTCCCATCCACATACCACTAATGCATCAAGTTTCCATACATGGGTGAAGAAATCACGGTTGGAGGAGACTCAAATCCATTCCAATATTGTAATGCACTCAAACCCTTGCATGAATTATACATTCCACATAATCATGAAGGAGTTATTCCAAGAATCACCAATGAAGATACACAAAATCCTCTTCAAGCTAGCTCAACTACATCAACTAAGGGCAAGGAAAAAGTGAGCTACGAGGGTCCAAATGTAATGGAAAGTCCATATTTAGCACCTAAATTGGAGACAGTGATCTACAAACCTACGAAAGAGGAAAAGGAACAAGCTAAAGAAGATCATTACCAACACATGAGTGAGATGATGAACAAATTTGACAAACAATGCAAGATTAGTTCAAAAGGAGTAGGAGAATATTCAGTTTCTCTATTTGACATGCCCATATCTCCCAAATCACATGGTAAACCCTCAAAAGAACATCTTCCACATAAGTATAATTCTTATTTTGTGAGGGAAGATATAAAAGAAACATGGGATAAGGAAGAAGATGAAGTCCTTCAATGGCTTTATCATGATGAGGATGATACCTTAGACACTCCCATGGAAAGAATTCAGCATGTCAATATACAAACCGAACAATATGGGAAAGGATTTGATATTATACAAAAGATGGGATGCAAAGGAAGAGGACCCCTAGGCCAAAGAAATAGAGGGTTATTAGAGCCTATTGAACCTATTTGGAGGGCAAGTCATGAAAAATCCGGAGTAGGTTTCCAATACAAAGGAGAAAGTTCAAGTCCAATGCATGATTTTCATCCTCAAATAAATGCATTAGAATCCGAAGGAGATAGTGATGACTCTCAGGATTATGAATGGGATACTTTATCAGAGGAGTCATGTCAAGATAAAGAAGTCATTGCTATACATACTTATGCAAAAATCTCAAAACAAGATGCTTCAATTAATGAAGAACCTCCTATTCAAAGGCCTAATATAGAACAAGCATCTAATAGTGGAGCATGGATAGAAACATTTTGGACACCTTCAGAGGAGGGAAATTCAAACGTTAGTTTTAACCCACTTGTGTCTTTTCCCACATTGTTTCCCGTAGAGGTTGACGAGGATTCGAGCGAAGGGGACTTTGACCCTGCTTCCATGGATCATCTTGAGGAAGTGCACATCATAGATCTAAACGATACAATGTATGAACCCTCAAATGAAGTCATGTCCATTAATCCTATTGATGATACCTTACCCAATAATTCCTTAATTTTGATGCACCCAGACCTCATTGATTGGGATCAAACCGAACCACATGACTTAGTTTACTTCCCAAATGACCAAGCAACAAACCAATACCTCAATGTGGTTGAACCCTCTTTCACCAATGAACTCAATGTGGACATAATGACAACAGCAAGGGTCCAATCTCTTAGTCAAAAAATGAAAAAAATGAAAAAAAAATAAAAAAATGAGAAGTTCTATTGGTGAAAACCCAACTGTGGCACCATTAGAACCAAAAATAATGAAAATAAAAGATGTTTCTTTTGGTGAAAACCCAACTGTGGCACCATTAGAAGAGAGATTGGATACTTTGCCTGAACATGAAGAAGAAAGGTCATCTATTCTTATAGAACCAATAGAAAAAGTTAACATTGGCACGGAAGTAGATCCAAAGGTCATACACTTGGCTACATCACTTACATCCCTTGAAAGAGAGGACTTTATCAAATTCTTCCAAGAACAATAAGTGAATTTTGCATGGTCATATGCCAACATGCCCGGACTGGATCCTGATTTCATAATGCACCATTTGAATGTTAGACTCGGAGTTAAACCTGTGAAGCAAAAACTAAGGAAAATGCACCCACATGTGGCTCTCCTAGTCAAGGTAGAATTGGAAAAATTGTTAAAGGTGGGGTTCATAAGAACAATAGCATACGATGATTGGATCTCTAACATTGTGTCGGTTACTAAGCATGATAAATCTATCCGTGTGTGTACGGATTTTAGAGATTTAAACCTTGCATGTCCCAAAGATGACTTCCCATTGCCAAGCATAGACACCATAGTGGATCTGACAGCAGGTCACGCAATGTACTCATTAATGGATGGATTTAGTGGCTACAATCAAATAAAGATTGCTCCCAAAGACCAAGAAAAGATAGCATTTACTTGCCCTTGGGGTACTTTTTGTTGGAATGTCATGCCCTTCGGTCTTAAAAACGCTGGAGCTACATATCAAAGGGCCATGACAACTATTTTCCACGACATGATGCACACTATCTTAGAAGATTATGTGGACGACATTCTAGCAAAGTCCCATAATAGAGAAGAACATTTACAAATCCTAAGAAAAATATTCATTCGGTTAGAACAATTCAAAGTTAGATTAAACCCAAAGAAGTGTGCCTTTGGTGTCCAATCCGGCAAGTTATTGGGTTATATAGTATCAGCAAAAGGAATTGAAGTTGATCCTGAAAAAGTACAAGCCATTCTAGAGATGGAAATTCCAAGAAACATTAGTCAAATGAGATCACTACAAGGAAAGATTCAATCAATAAGGAGATTTATATCTCAATTAGCAGAAAAGTGTCACTCCTTCACCAGATTGCTACACAAGGACACTACATTTATGTGGGATGAAGAATGTGATAAGGCCTTCGCTATTTTGAAGACTTATTTGATAAACCCACCTATTCTTATGTCACCTATCAAGGGCAAAGAACTGTTGTTATACATATCAGCCACAGAAAGGTCTCTAGGCATATTGTTGGCACAAGAAGATGAGCAAGGAAAAGAAAGGGCAATCTACTATCTTAGTAGAACCTTAATAAAATATGAACTAAATTATTCATTCATGGAAAGAGCATGTCTAGCAGTGGTCTTTGCATCTCAACAACTAAGACATTATATGTTGATGCATAAGATCAAATTAATTGCCAAGATTGATCCTCTCAAATACTTGCTAAGTAAAACTACCTTAACAAGTAGAATAGCAAAATGGGTCATGATCCTAAGTGAATTCGACATTGAATATGTTGATAGAAGAGCAATTAAAGGACAAGTGATAGCAGATCACTTAGCAGATAACCCAATGGAGTCTACACAAGCCATTCAAATTGAATTTTCAAATGCAACAATTGTCAACATAGAAGCAAAGATGTGGAAATTATATTTTGATGGATCTTATACACAAGGAGGTTCTGGAGCAGGTATATTATTGGTTACTCCTCAAGGGTACACCATTCCAAAGTCCTATAAACTCTTATTTCCGTGCACCAATAACATAGCGGAATATGAGGCATTAGTCATTGGCATCAAAATGGCTTTGGAATGGAATATTGTAGAATTACAAGTGTATGGGGATTCCCAACTCATAATCAATCAGGTTAATAATGAATACAATACCAAAGATATAAAATTGATGAAATATAAAACCTTGATTGATGGATGGAAGAAATACTTTGCTTTGATCACATTTGAACAGATTCCAAGAGAAAAGAATAGAGTAGCAGATGCCATGGCTACCTTGGCTTCCTTATTACAAAAACCAAATCAAAATGAGAAGTATGAGTTCTTGGTGGAAGAGTTGGTAAAATCAGCATTCAACCTTCCTGACACCCAAATTGTTTCTCTTTTACATGGACATGACTCTCCTTGGTATGGACCCATCTATACTTACCTTAAAGACCAAGTACTCCCCATAGACCAAACTCGTGCCCAAAAATGTAACTTCATACGCCAAGCCACCCGTTACCTAATCCTTTCAGACACATTGTATCGTAAGGGTCTTGATGGGACGTTACTTAGATGTTTAGAGGAAGAAGAGTCTAAGTTAGCTTTACGCGAGGTCCGCGAAGGCATTTGTGGGTCACACTCAAGCGGTCTTAATCTAGCTAAGAAAATCCTTCATTTAGGGTACTTTTGGACAACATTAGAAAAGGATGCTTGTCAATTTGTGAAGACATGCAGCAAATGTCAATATCACGGTAACATGATACATGCACCGGCTCAAGAATTACACCCATTTATTACACCATTGCCTTTTTATCAATGGGGTTTTGACTTGATTGGAATCATACATCCTCCATCTTCAAACGGACACAAGTATATCATCACAGCAACAGAATACTTCACCAAATGGGTAGAAGCAGTTCCATTAACAACAGAAACCGGCAAACAAATTTCAATGTTCATATTGAACCACATAATTTGCCGCTATGGTATTCCACATGCCATTATCACGGATAATGGGAAACAATTCAAAAATTAGGATATTGATGAAATTTGCATGACATTCCACATTACACATCATTCGTCATCCATTTATTATCCACAAGGCAATGGACAAGCTGAAGCAACAAACAAAAATATCCTCAAGATATTAAAAAGATCAGTTAACAAATCAGGAAGAGATTGGCACGTGCAAATAAATCCTGCACTATGGGCTTACAGAACTAGTATCAGAACACCTACAGGAGCCACCCCATTCTCTTTAGTTTGTGGAACCGAAGTAGTTCTACCATTAGAAGTTGAAATTCCATCTCTACGGGTTTCATTAAGAGGATTGATCACTGATGAGGATTATAGGATTGCCAGACTGCAACAATTGGAATTGTTAGAGGAACACCAGACTCAATCTTATGAGCATTTAAGAGTTTATCAAAATAGGATTTCACGCAATTACAATAAACACATCAAACCAAGAAATTTTCAAGTAGGAGACTTGGTATTAAGAGAAAATCCCAAAAATCAAGCTGAAAGGGAAAAGAAAGGAAAGTGGGAAGCTAATTGGATAGGCCCATTTGTGATAGTGTCATCCTTTGGAATTGGAACATATAAGTTATCAGATTGTAATGGTGAAGAGTTACAAGAACCCATAAATAGCATTCATTTGAAGAGGTTCTACACCTAAAGTAGATGAAAGAGTATACAGAGTATCGGATGAGAGAGCATCATAATTATTGTACATAGTTGAAAAGAGATCTTGAAAATACAAAAAATATTTGAAAATAGAAAATCCAAAAACATTGGAAATGAGGAAAGATAAAAAATAGTGGAAAATTGAGCATGAAGAAAGCAAAAACAATTGAAAAACTATCTCTTGGTGAAAACCTAGCAATAGGCACCAAGGTGATAAGGAAAAATACAAAAAATGAAAAATACAAAAAAAAAAGCACCCAAAGGTGAAAACTTGGCAACAAGCATTTTTGGTTTCCTTAAGTCATTTCTTTCCTAGTCACATGTGTACATAATGCATCTCATCATCCCATTTGTCCAAACCTTCATTGCATCTATCATTTGTACATAGTCATAATAACATTTTTAGCATCATCCTTTGCATTGCCCAAAAAGTTGTCAAAACTGATACATCAAACACTTGGGGGCAGCATAAAATAGATCAGAAAGTAGGTACCTCAAAAAGGATTCAAACGAGCAACATTCAGTCACAAGCAGAAAGGGATCAACATTTTCAGAAGAGAGATCAAATTTTTGTAAACCTTTGATTGATATCATTGTTTACTAACCAAGAAGTTGACTACCACAACAAATCCTTGAGCCTAAATTGACTCATTATTCAGGATTAAAAATCAAACATCATTCCATGATCAAAACACTTGGAAATATTATTTGAAGATCAGAAAACAATGCAAAACACCTAGATAGATTCTTTTGAAAAGTTGATTACAAATCTGTTTACTTACATTAATTCAATTTGTATCAAGTCTTTTTAGCTAATCAATGATGTTTCGATTAGATTGGCAATGATGGAGACATGATATTTTTCTTGACTATGAAGTGAATGTTTGGAGGAAGATTCATTGCCTTATGAGAATTCATCTAAAGACATGGTCATCAAAGAACCATCGAGGATTATCTTATAAAATAATGAGTTAACTTTTGTTTGTTTATGCAACCGGATACCTTGGATATTTAGATTCTTCATATCTAAATGCCAAAATCCACTTGCAACATAGAATCTGACAAAATCGGTATTCATACTCTCATGATTGTTTGTAATCAATGATAGTCGTATCGACGAGACCGATGTGAAAGTAAAACGGAGGTTACCATATGAGCAATAAAAAGTGATATTCATATCATCATGTCAGTGGGCAGTGGTGATTGTATCGACTTTCCGGTCCCAAGTGCTCAATGATGAAAATATATCCTCAAGGCATTTCTTTGCTAAAAACTAGTGACACTTAGGTTAAAATGCATTCATAGAAAAGATAATTGCATTCATAGAAAGGTTAAAATTCATTCTCATGTTAGAATAATTGCACATGCATTTTTTTCCCAAGGGCTTCATTTCGCATCAAAAAAGGGGGTACATAACATCATCAACAAGGTCAAATCAGCAAGGACAACATCACCTCAATATCATCTTTCTACAATAAAAACATGAGATTATACTTTTTGCATTCATTCCATACCATTAATCATTACATAGATATACCATCGAGGAAAAGAAGGAAATAACCATTCACATGTGCGTACATCTAGACAGCGATACAGATTGCATACATGAGCAAATAACACAAAAAAAAAAATTGCACCCATACAGGAAGAAAGAAATGCATCCATCTATCTATATCATACATAAGATACATTGCATCCATAGACACATCCATCCAAAACAAATGCATTAGATAAACACATATAGCAGCATCTAAAGGTAATCTCATATATCATCAAGTTAAAAATAGGAAAGATCATAAATGTCCTCATATCACACGTCTACTCAAAACTCAACGCATCCAGTATAACAATGATATCATAAATCAATTCTATAATCGCCCATCAACAGGGGCATCAATGTCAAACAAGTATCAAAGTACAACTGGAAGGGTAACACCAAGGTCACAAGAATATGATACAACATCAAGTATCTCAACATCAATACACAACTGATCAACAAGAATACTCATAGCTCAACTCTTGTCACTACTGGGAGGAGGTCTTGGAGGAGGCTATGGAGGAGGCTGTGATGGAGGCTGCTGAGGCAACTGAAGAGGCGTCTGACCAACCATAGCAACAAGGAGAGGAACCAATGGAGCCAGACCTGACACTAACTGCTAAATCATAGAAGACATCTGTGATACCTCTATCCGTAATGCTCCCACATCTGCTCGCAGCTGAATAGTACTAGAACTCTCACCAACCTCATAGTTACTCTGAGGATCACCGGTATCTATAGGAGCCTTCCCCTGATCACGAGAAAAAGCTGCTGGCATCTGCTATGCACCTGTATCCTGACCATCCATGGTAGCCTGCGGTAATCCTGCTCCCGTATCTTATCCTGACACTGAATCCTGCCTAGCAGCCCTCACATGGTCCTGACGATCTATTCTCTATCTCTGTGCTACTGCAGGAGGAGAAGGAGGAGGAGGTGGTGCCTGTATATGTATATCTCTCACTCATCCTCTGAGTCTAATCACCACCCTACCTCATGGTCTACCTCTGCATCTCCTCCCACCACTGACACCATCGCCATCATCATCTCTCCTAGGCACTGGCTTTGCAGGGTCTGTAAATCGAGGCATAGGATGCTCCATCAACCAATCCAGATACTCCTAAGTAACCCTGGCATCTCTAATATGTAATCTCATATCCCAGTCCATAAAACCAAGCTACGATATCTGCTCAATAGCATCATCATATGAAGGCATGTGTCCCCAAGTAGCCCTCTCTGCACTTGAATGAGCATAAACTATAGATCCCTGAGGCATAGGCTGAATCCGCCCAAAATGTCATAGTACTCTACTTGCCAAAAATCTCTCAAGGACATAATTGATCCTGCCGATCATCCATCAAGGAGTAAACATGTACGGTAACTCCAAGCTATCCTCTCTCCAATCCTCAACATCGACATATGGTCTCCAATAGACCTCATCCATATCATCAATCTATCGTTGCCAATACTCCAAATGTCCCAAGTGATGCTGTGTCACCATCCCAGTGTACTGCCATGCAAAAGGATACCCTAAAGGTCGGTCTCACTCTGATATCAGATGACTAACTGGTAAATGCTCCCATATCCAAAGCTGCAAAATGTGAATCCCAGCAGATAAAGCAGCTGATCTCCTATAAACCACCTCATGCAGATCATGGTATAGCTGTGCAAGCACACAAGATCCCCAATCAAATCATCGAGGCTGATGAAGCAAGTCCTCGATAATCCTGCCCCAACCCACTGAAAACCCATGACCTCGATGATCAGGTAGTAACACACCACCAATAATAGCACCTAACATCACTGGTAAAATAGGAAATGAAGCAAACTGAGGCCATAGGATGCAATCATCACCAATAGAAGGATCTTTGAATACTCACCGACAATAGGTCCCATCATACACTGCATCATAATATTCTATCTCCCCATGTGTCAGGATCTGCAGCAACCTATACACATCCTCAGGAGTGATAGTCATCTCTCCCTGTGGCAGCCAAAAAGTGTTTGTCTTAGAGTGCCAACGCTCTGCGATAGCGGTAATCAAACCTCGGTTCATCTGGAACCGAGGAAGCTCTAATACACATAACAAACCACAGCGCCTAATCAATCACCTCTTGGCATCAGTCAATTACTCTCTAAGCTCCATCACCCAATGTGGTACGGTCTGGAGGTACAAAATAGGGACATCCTCCTATTTAATCAAAATAATGGAATCACATGAGTAACCTAATGTCAGGAAATCAAACAATCAATCATAGTCATCAATTTAAATATACCTATCAGACCTACTAATCCTAACTCTAAGCATTGAGGAAGGATGATCCTAGTTTTATGTCTCTAAGCATTTGAGAATAAAATGAATGGACAATTAGACCCATGACCTATCATTCGTGATGAAGATTGATTTACATTATCCTTCGATATCATAGTTACCAATGTCCTAATTCATTGTTGAAATCAAACAAGGGGAACACCCTAATTGAACATTCGATCAAATTCATTGAAGTGATTGATATCAATCAGGTTGACGCAATCAAGCAATCAGACGTCATAACAAAGTTTCAAGCAACGTAAAAAAAAAATTTCACTTACACGACTTTTCTTTCAGGCGTAATTTCTTTTACCAAAGGTGACATCTAATTTGTCATACACATGATTTTAATCATCCACATGATTTCATTTGACAAACGCGATATAAGATGTACCCAAGGCGACATTTTATTATCTAGGGTTTTTCACGCGACAAATAATTAAAATGTTTAAACCCTAAGCGATATTAAATTTTCCGCACGTGATATAAGATTTTCTATAGGCGTAAACAGAGCTACGAAAGGTGATACTAAATTTTCAAGAGGCGACATTTTATTTTTTCAGGCGTGACTAAATTGCACGGAGGCGACATTTATTTTCTAAAATGCAGAATCAAAATTTTAAAACGCATTAAATGAAGTCATAAATGCAATTTTAGAAACACGAGGAAAATTTGAATGACATATCGGAGGACCATAGTTCGCTCTCCGACTGAACCGGCGCACTCTCTCAAACTGATGCTCACTATGTGGGACCACCATCGTGTAAAAAGGGCTAAAATCAGAGCTAAAAATCTCAAAAGGGAACGGTGAAAATGAATAGTAAAATGAGGGGTTTTACCCTATTTAAGGTGAAATTGGCCCTAACAAAGACTTAAAAATGCACTTTTGATCTATTATATGACATCTTCATTAGCCGGGGCATAAGTCAAACTTGTCTATTTCTTTATAACGGTATCAGAAATCAAAACATATTCTAACTAATCAAAATTTTTCAAATCAAGGAATTAATATGTTTTATTTCTGAGGGGGCATCAGAGTATCAATTTGGCATCACATCAAAAACATTTATCAGTGGGGCATATCATATCAAGTTATCATATCATATCATATCATATCAGTTTCATATCAGGAGGCAAATCAGTATCAGATCAGTTTAAAATATCATATCAAACCTATCAACATATCAGCAATCAATAAACCCAAGACCTTTATCAATGAACCCAGGACCTTTATCAGTGAACCTAGGACCCATATCATATCAGAGGCATCAGAATCATATCAGCACCATCATCAGAGGCACATCATCATCATCAGGAAGTACATCAATCAGAACGATCAGAGGCATATCAAAACCAGGACCTGAATCAGATCATCATACTAAGGGAATCTTTGAATCGGTGTTCTTCGCACATCGACTCAAAGAGGGGAATTTGTAGACATGAAAAATTGGTCAAAGGCTTAAATCAATCAAAAGGTGCATCAAATCATCAAAATAGTACGAAAAATCAATAAATGGAACAAATGCGATTCAAATCAAAGGAAAATTCAATTAAATGATTAAATGATTAAATAAAGCTTGAAAAGGGGAAAAACACTACGAAATTGATTAAATTCAATTAATGACATAGTTGTTGAAAGCAAAAATCAAAATGAACATCTTACCCTTCATGGCTAAATTTAATTACTTTAATTAATTAATAAATCTAATTTCCCTCAACAAAGCAAAAAAGGAGACAAAATGGGCACAAATCACTCACTTTTGTTGAAATGGTCTAGCCTTTTGAAACCATTTAAATGATTTTCCCCTCCTTGTCCCCCCATTTATAGACAAAGCAAAGCCAATTGACCTTACCCAAGCATAACCATGGTTATCTCACTCTACCCCCTACCCTTGGGAAAATCTTATATATTGAAGGCATTTAGAGGCATAATTCATCCACTCCATATCTTTGAATTGCAGCAAAGCTCTGGAAATTTGCATCCACATCACTCACTTATCATTCTCATTGCTAATTAGCTTAAATTGCTTTGATCATAGTAGATTGTTCATCAAATAGAGCTAGAATTTGATAGAATAGATCTAAATTTGCATATCATATAGCTTAATTCTCATCTTTAGAGTGTCACTAGTGAGGATCATAGCTGAGAGCCTCATTTACCACTTTATTTTAGAGATCCATGAGATATTTAGATTAATTGTGCATTATTTAGATTAGTTTGCTTTGAATAGTGTAATTGTCTTTTAAATCTTGTTATTTCATAAAGGTGTAAATCACTCACACACAGCTTATTATGACAATTACTAATTATATGTTTGGTTTCCATGAGTGTGTCATAAATTAAGAGTGAACCAATAGCTACTGTGAAACTTAACATGGTTTTGTTAAATTAGTGTGGAGTCTATATCAATAATTTCTTAATTTAGAATGAATTTGTAGAAGGTTTTTTAAAATTCTTGTTGAATCAGTATGGATGAACTTGAATTAAGACATGTTTTTATCAAATTGGGATCCCTTACTATAAATAGAAAATAGATCTTATTTGAATTTGTGTACTTTGATTATCAGGGCAATGACTAGCTTTATTTTATTATTATTTTTGAACAGGTACATTCGACATTATCTAAAGAAGGAAGAAAAAAACTTTGCAATACAATCAATTACCATAAAATTTCTTTTGAAGCAAGTAATCTTATTGTTCTTGAAGCAAGTAAGCTCATTGCTCAAAATCCTCAATTTCCATCAAGAATAGTTGTACATGTTCTCCTTAATCAACAAGACAAGATTAGAAGCATGCTAGATAGCCATTACACCAAAGGTTTAGAATCCTCTCATTTCAGTAATCACAAGAGGATGTATATTCCCCAAGAATAAGTTGTTAGTGACATTTCCTTTTATTATGTACAACTTCATTTGTGATTTTAAATCAAACACCTATCGATGTATCCCTTGCACCTCTTTTGGGTGCAAGTGCTAGTTACTAGCACTTGCACCTATAGGCAGTTCAAGAGAAAGCCGATAGGAAATTAAATATTAAAGGTAAATATTTTGTAATGTAAAATAGTTATATTGTGCATGACCAAAACATAAATATTACTTGATATGTTAAGGATTGGAGTATAGAAAATTTGTATGGGTGTGATATAAGGAAGACATTCATCTCTTGTAATCATTAGTAATAAAAAAAATCTTCTTATAATTAAGGATATTATATTTTGGATAGTCACATGGAAAATGACTCCCCACATAAGCATCAAAAAAATTGAACTTGCAAGGCTTACCACCCAAAAACATATTTAGTAAATAAATTCGTCTAATTAAGAAAATTAATGTTGTCAACAAATTATAAATATCAAAGACTAATTTACTATACCTTTATTATGACTTGTCCATTGTCTCAAAAGTGGCCTAAAATTCTTCTACATCCCGTATTTAAAAAAAAATCTTTAAACTTGAAAGGCACAAAAGGAGAGTCAATTGGAACTTGGATACAAAATGTTTCAACTACAATATTTATTAAATTTCTTGCAAAACTATCCAATTTAAGAACTTAAAGATGCTACATAATAGTGAAAGGTATGGAAATTTAGAATTTATATATTAATGGGAAAGGCATAATATAATGCTATGGAGCCATGAGCTTAATAAATTAGAGCTTAAAGTATGAGGTTTATAGAGGGCATGCAAATAAGAGGTTTTCTAGATTTCTTAACTATTGTGAAAGGGAAATTTATAAAGTTTTAGTATCAATAATTACACCCTAAAAATATTGAAAAGAAAACATCTAATCCCAAAATTTAAAAAATTACTTGTAATGTAGTTGAATTGCTTTAAAGTTTTATCTTTACAAAGCAAGTGAGCACACAAAAAATCTACAAGTTGCACATGTGAGAGTTAAGTCAAAGTTTTATAATTAAGAGTTTAAAGCCAAAATTATTATTAAATTAGAAATAAATATAAAGGAAGTAGAACACTTTAGATCATGCATGTTCAATTATTTTCCTGCAAAAGGATTTCAAGTAATTGACATTTTTTGTTAATCAAATTAATTAAATTCAAATTTTATATCTAATGATCATTGTTGTTGATTGAAATGGGTCTAATTGGGTTTTTTGCAATTTTGATGCAAAATAGAAAATGTTAAGGGAGGAATCTTTAAAAATTGCCAAAGTTTTCTAAATTATAGGCATTCTTTACAAGTGTTAGTAGCTTGAGATCCTAAAGAATTAACAACATTGTGATAGACATATGCATAGTGTGACAATATACTATGGCATGCCCCTCCAATATTGTTCTCTTATGGTAGGAGGGCCAAAATCTCTATGTACGAAGAAATTAGTGTCATTGTCTGGGTTTCCAATTGAATTATTCATGTTGGAATGAAGAATATCAAACATGTTGACCATCAGTAAAATATTTGAGCCAACTAATGGATGAGACTAGATGAAAACCTATCCATAACAAGATACCAAAACCATCTAATGAACTACAAGAGTGTCTAGGTAGTAGGAACACCTGGAGGAACATTATAAGCATAGTAGTCAACAAGTACCGACAAAAACTCCAACCAAATCCACTTAGTGAAACATATAGATGTACCAGAAGATGTATTCCATTTGTAGAAATAAGTACACATGGCACCATACATCAAAACTGCACATATTCAAGTTATTTAGCATGTAAAACTGAAACTTTGATATCATACCAACACTATACCAACAACCAAAAGCATCCAACTGATACTGCCAACAACCAACCAATATGGAGGTTTTGACATCAATGAAAATAATGCCAAGAACATCTCAATATGTTTAACAATCTCCCCCTTTGGCATTGATGGTAAAATAACAAAAACACAAAAAAACTTGAAATCCAAAAACTCACCCTGAGTAGATACTTCATTAATGTTTTTCTTTTTCTACTTTCTCTCCCCCTTTTTACTACAATAGAAAGGGCCAGAAACCAAAACTTATAAAATTCAAACAAATACAACAATCTACATAGTAAAAACCTTTTTGTACCTTTCTTTAATGATCAAAATCTTATTTTTTCACTCAGCAACAACAATACCCATCTGTGCGCACAGGCTATCATGCTCTACTAACATATCAAAAGATGAGATCCAGTCTAAAGATTGAAACTAACATTCATAACTCTCTACATTAGCAAGAATACTAGAGACATATTCCAACCAAACCTCAACCATTACATTTACCAGCCAGATTGTCTTCGCCAGATATTATCCTTGTCTCTATAACTACAACATTTCACCTTGTGGATGACCAACTCTTATCCTTTATTTTACTTCTTTGTCCTTGAAATAAGCATATGTATTTCCCAACTCATTTAATTATGTCTCAATAGCTTCAATTCTACCTTTGAAATTGTCAACAACAGCAAGCCACCAAAGATAATACATGTACATAAATGAAATTTCCTTTATACAATCCTCGGCCTCATTGATTAGTCTAGAAAACTGTTTAGGCTTAGAATTGTTACCTCTATCAGGCAATAAGGCTAACAATAATTCTAGTTGACAATGGAAACCTCTCCTAGCTGTGGGTAGACTATGATTAGAGAGGAATCTCTGGATTCTAGGCCGGTTCCTATAAAATATTGGCTATCACTTTACTAACCTGAAAAACTTGATGGGAAAAGGGTAAAGGGAACTTTAAAACTTAGAAAATAAAGGTGATACACCAATGACTGATTCAGAAATCAGAAAAGAAAAACAACTCCAGACCTAGTTCACTATGAAATTTAGATGTTTGGAACACTTTTCACCATATAGACTAATGAATTTGATAATCTGGGATTAACCACAAATTACTAAACTCTTAGCAACATACATTTCTCAAATAAGGTTTGATTAATCAAATTTATCAATCTAGAAGGAACAATGAAACATTCACTTCCAAAATCAAAATAAAAAATATGAACACTTACTAAAGAAGATGGAAAGGAATGATAATCTGAACACAAAAATGACCTGTAATCTGGTATATTTCCTTCACAATTTCTGCAAAAATGGTTGCAAAAGTGGCTTGAAAAACATCTAGGAACAATACGTTCACTAAAATGCCCTCTTTTCAAAATCTGCAACCCTTAGTAAAGAAAATCTTCTTTCCTAAAAAGGCCTCCAAAACCCTAATCCGGGAATGCCTATCCCTTACAAAAATGCCCTATCTTGGCCATAAATCATGCCAAATAATTAGACCACATGTCCTTAAAAAGTCTATCTTCCCTAAATTTTGGCTTTAATAAGGAATAAAAATTCCTTTTACAAAATGATAATGCCAAAATTTTATCTATCTTTTTAATAAAAATGGCTTAAAATAAGGAATTTTCAAAAAATCCCTCTACAATATATGATGCCAAATTTATTAAAAGAAAATAAATATTAAAAAGACTTTAATATTTATTGATGCCAAAAGACTATAAAACAAATAAACCTAACCTACCCATCAAATACATTTTAACTTAGACAAAGCTAAGTGTATGAAATAAGGCATAGTAGGGAGTCGACATGACTACAACCCACTTTCCATATACGATGTGAAAAATGTACTAAAATGCAAGGTGGCACTCTGTTTGTGATATTCGAGATGTAAGGTGGCATTTTGTGGTCATATTGAATGTCTGACAGTCCCTCTCTTCTCGCGGATTCCAAATTATATTTGTTTCATTTTGGGCACTTTGTCTCTGACATACGAACTTGGCATTTTGATAAGGGAATCAAACCCTAGTTCTCTGTCTGTCGAACTATCTGGAGAAACTTGGCATATTTGTTGAAAATTTTCCTGCAAGAATTCAAGGAATCGTACCCTAATAAATAGGAAGAACTTGGCATGCATCTGATGAAACTGTAAGTCTCCCCTTTCGGATCTCTGTTAATGCTTTATTGCAAAAAAAAGTGTGGCCATTATTTCTGAATAATTTGTAGCTTCATCTCTACATAATATATGTTTTTTTGTTCATTAATGCTATTGATCGACAGGAAGATGAAGTGTGTGTTCTCTATTTGAACCCTCTATTAACATTTTTAGAAAATGTGCCATGATTTTTTGCATAAAATGTGCTTTAATCTGCTGGAAACGTGGCTTCTCTGATGCTTTACTGATTTAGTGCATACGCACTGTTTGTTCCATATTTGTTGAAAAATAAAGCACAAACGTGCCCTCTTTTTTCTGCATAATGTGTTGAAATTTACTGTCCGATACACAAGCAGATTTAGCATATACAATCACGGTTTTGATCAAAACATTACACAGTTTCATTGCATAAATGGTGAGTTTTTATGAATAATGGGGTTTCAAACTTGAGAAAACCTTGCTGAACATATAGCTTGATTCACGGTTTGAACTTGCTATTTTGACATTTTTGGATTAAAATCTTCAGTTGGCATTCTACCTTCAGACATATACTTGAGCATCTATAGTAAAACATGCTCTTTTGTCTGCAATAATAATAAGGATTAGAACTGAGAGTCTTGGAACATTTCTTCACTCTAATGTTCAACATATGAACTCACTATTTTTCTTTTCAAATACCTTTGCATCTTCACTGCTATTTTTACTATTGTGAGTTTGCATTTTACTGATAACAGCAAGTTGGTTCATGGCATTGTTCGCCTCTTTTTAGTAAGCTTTGAATGTATACCATAATGATACACTGTAGCCTAGTTTCAACAAGAAACTCATGGTTAACACTCTCCTTTTGTTTAATAATGCCATTATCCTTATGTTGATAACCAATACTTAAGAACATTGCTGAGCTTTTTCCTTGAATGAAATCATGCCATAATATAAAAGTTGACCTCTCCAATACTTAAGAAACTGTAGATGCACTTGTTGACTATAAGCATTGATAAATTTATGATCATGACAGAGCATATCATTTCCTTTTTTTGCACTCTATGTTCTTAACAAGAAATTTGTCAATACATTTTTTTTTTTATTAAGTTACAAAGAAATGCACATTATCAATTGAACCTGAGGCTCTCGGTTTCAAATAGAAATTTGAGTTTGAAATAAGCTTTTGAACTTGCATTCTCTATCCTTTTCACCAGTCTTTATTTGAAACATTAACTGTCATTGTTCCTTTAGTTGTGGACAACTTTGACAAGAAAATATATTAAAGAATCTCATTTATCTCTTCAGCATAAGTTCACCATTATGAACTTGAGTTCAAATTTCAAATTTTGATCAGCATTCCAGCATTATTACCTGACATGTCTCTTGTCAACAATTCTGAATATGAACCAGCTTTCTAATTTCTGATAAGCACTGTAAAAATGTGATCAATTTAGCATTCTAAAGCTAATATCACCAGTATTTATTGTAGCTCCTGTAGCAGATTATTGTACACTTCCTTTTGATACTGAATTGACAATTCATATTATGAAGTACAACAAGATGTAAATGTTTATTATTCTTGTTAATGAAGTTCGAGCATGGGCTCGTGACACTCAATAACAACAAAATGTTAATGATTGAGGTTCGAACACGGGTTCATGACACCCAGTCATAACATTTTGTTAACATTTATATTATGATTCAACCTTGAAGTACTTGAAAATATTCAGCATTAAAATCATTGAAAGTTTCTGAAAATGTACTCTGTTTGTGATGAAATCCGCATTAAGGAGATCAGCAACTTGGAACTTCCTGTAGCATGGGAAACCAGCTTGTTCAGCATCTTCAAAATATGACTGAAAAAGTGAACTAGTCCACTGTTATCTGCAAAACACTTGTTAATTACATGCAATATCAATAAGAAACATATTCTGAAAAAGGTTTCTTAATTCAGGAATACAATTAAGTCCCTTTCATTCAGATTCTTTAGTTGTCCAAAATGAAATCACACACCACAATAGGTACTAAAAGTGAAAGGTTTCACATTCTAGAACATGTCCCTTTAACACTTTCTCGTAGTGATAGTTTTCATTTACTTGCTACATTTGTTCTTAGATTGATATGCAGATAGTATCAGATAGTTGATGTATGTAACTGTTTTCCTTGTATTGCTTAGATCCGACAGGATCTAACAATTATTTATTTTCTTTTTTCAGGTGATGCTACCTTAAGGACCGAAATGTAGATGGAGACCCAGGTATGACTTAGATGCAGGGACCTGACAGATACCAGCAAAACCAACACAAATATGAGGCAATGCATGGGAACCTTTTACACACTTTAGTTTTCTGCTCTAATTTGCAAATGTACTCTGATTATTGAATCATGTAATATGAATCAAATGACATTTGTACTACATTCTTATGGATGCACAATGTAATGATCAATGATAAATTTTCTGATTTTGTAATAATTTGATCAATACTTAGAGTACAAAAGTAAAATTTGATAACAAATGTAGTAAGTAGATGCAAACTAACAGAACCTACAAGATAGTGTAATTAGACAACTTGAATGTGTAAAATTCTTTTAGTGCCTATTGTGTTGTGTGGTTAGATTTTGGATAACAATAACCTCTATTTTGCATTGTTAAACTTCTTCTCAATAGACTCCTTGATATTTCAACAATCAGCTCCACTTTTCCATAATCTTCTTTCAATATCTTTGACCAACTCAACTGGTAGCATACCAAACACACTAGAAACAATGATCTTCTTACTAATCAAGTGATCAATCAATAATTCATCTATCTTAGTTCTTATAAAAGACACTCTTCCAAGTGTAATATAAAAATTAAATGTCACTTTCATGTTATCATATATAGCTTGAGTACTTATGTTTACCTCATCATCCTCGCTAACTTTAGGTTCACTATTTTTATGTTTAACATTTTTTTGTAGAAGAGTGTAATATTTAATCTATATGTGATTACATAGACATATTTTTAATGTCACTTTTACTATGGTGTATTTATTATCATGATTCTCATCAAAATATTTACAACACACTTATTTATGGTCAACTTACATATTAAAATAATATTAATTATTTCTTGATTAGTACCAGTTATACCTATCTACCAAATTGGATATATACAATGCTACATGTTTATCATTTACCCTATGATTAATATATATACAAGTTGTCATCTTATTCATGCATGATTAATCTTACCATTTAGGGAAACATTAGGAAATCTTTTCACCTCCTAATTTTATATATTTACATGATATCATTTCATTCTTATTACTTGTTTTTCATGTGATTCTTACTCATTGCATGGTTATTCATGCTTATATATGATCAATAATCTTAATTTTTCTATTATTAAATTAATAATGATCATTACAATATGTTTCTTTTGCTCTCATTAAATTACTTGCATCCGTTTATATAACCAATAAATCGGGCCCTATACTGTCATTAATGATTTTCATGGTAAAGATTTTAGATACAAACTCATGCTAGATATAGAATAATCATTACTTCACAATAAATCTCTACTACATTACACACCTGCATGCACCAAGATCTATCATATCCCTA
The DNA here is from genome assembly GCA_027943335.1 of Chamaecyparis obtusa. Classification (NCBI taxonomy): domain Eukaryota; kingdom Viridiplantae; phylum Streptophyta; class Pinopsida; order Cupressales; family Cupressaceae; genus Chamaecyparis; species Chamaecyparis obtusa. The sequence continues at coordinate 1,873,103 of BSBK01004998.1, forward strand.
TATTGCATTAAATGATTACATTGTTTAGATATTTAGCATACTATCATATCACATAGAGATTTGATAGGCCAAAACTAAGGTAGATTTTGAGAAAAATTTAGTGCTTGGTAACTAATTTTAGTTTGGTTTAGGTGTCAATCTTGGAATGTAAACTTATGAAAGGTGTCATGGATATTATAGACGTCTAAAAACATCCTTTGACATCTTTATTCTCCATTAATTAATTAATTAAAATTAATTAACATCCCCTAATCCATATAGTTGATTTTAATTAATTAATTATATTTACCCACTTCCTTAACCTATTTAATTAAGTTGATAGGTTCATTATTCCTTCTTGTCCTAAAGTATTTAAATTTTATTTGAATACAATCCATCTTATATATTAAATCCTATTTGATACATTTATCCCTTTCGTCCATCCTATTTAAATAAATATCTTATTTAAAACCCCTTTCTTCTTAACCCATGATTTAATTAAATCGACTTTAATTTAATCTTAATTATATCCTAAAACCCTAATTATCCCATCACCATCATCCTTAAACCTACCTTTTGAGTTAAACCTAAATTAATTAATCTAATTTATGTGATTCCTAAAAATTTTAGCCTAAGTGGTTGCTCACACATGTGTGAGCAACCCTTCCCAAGGTGGTCCAACCACTTTGCCTTAAAAGGCCCCAACCATAAGCCTTACATCTTGTTCCCTCTTTCCTCTTTCAAGTTGCTCACACATGTGTGAGAAAACTTGATCCTTTTAAGGGCTTCCACCTTTCCCTCCCTCCTTCATTGAGCCACCACTTTCAAACTTTCTCACACATGTGTGACCAAGTCATGCTCTTTGCATGGTCATCCCCTTTAGCCTATATGTATGTTATGTGGCTTCCACATAAGCTCAACCTCATCCAAGCCCTCAACTCCCTCCAAAAATCTATAAATAGGAGCCTCACTCCTTTGAAAATCATCCATTTTAGTTACATTATTATCTTTCCATTTTGATTTCAATTATCTCTAGCATAGTAATATTGTCATGTTAGTTTGAATCATTGGCATAATCTTAGCTTAATTTGAATCATTCTAGTTTTAGCTTTACATATCATCATCATTGATCTTAATTTGAATCATTGTTCTTCATCATTTGAATCCATTATCTCCATTATAGTGCATTGTAGCTTCACTTTAATCAATTTAGTAAGTTTTCATTATCCTTGGGGATTCTATATTGTGTTTAGGAGAGCATATCCACATTCTCCTCAAGAGAGCAAATCAAACGGATCTTAGGTGCCCCGTTTTGGCTCTATCAAAGGTATGTATTAATATTTTATGTATTGTATAGATTTTAACAAATATTTGACATGGTTAAGCCCGACTACACATATTAGATTTACACATATATATATTTTGGCATACCAAGTGGGACCCATGCCCCTATTTTCTAACATTTTTTGTCAATATTTTGTGCACACACAAGTCCAACTTGCAAAATTACATCTCCATCTAACGTAAAAATATCTTTTTAGATCATCATCTCCACCTATGAATCAACATCTCCGCTTATGTAAAGCTAACACATGTTTACAGAATTGGAATAACTTGGTTTTTAACATTTTTGTGGTTTTTAGTGATTTTTTATTCAATTTTCTAAAAATTGATGACTTTTATGAAAGTAAATGTTGCTAAATATTTAAATTTCACTAACCATAAGTAAATTGTCATCTCTATAGATCATTGTCTCTGCAAATTGATGTATGTGCCTGTAAATCATCACCTCTGCTTAGTAAGTACAAGTGAATTCTTCTGACATGTATCAATTCATTTTCTATATTCTATTTTATTTGATTAAAACTTAAATCAACATCTCCTTTGATCCATATCTATGTGAATCGACGTCTCTGCCTGGTTTCAATGTCTCTGCTTTGTTTGTAGTTTTTGAATTTTTTCCTTGTTTTTTCCTTATCACTAACACTTGGTGCGGCTCTTATAGCATGTCAAAGACAAAAGAAAACAAAAATTACTAATATTTTATGAGTTTTACCTTGTGTGTGATTATTTTTATTGGTTTCATGTGTCTTATTTAACTTAATGCACCTATTTTTTTTTAATTAGCTTCAATTTGGAAATAACCATTGTCTTGTGTGTCTTTAAAAACCTTGTTGATGGAGGTATTCCCTTCAAGGCTTCTCATCTTTATCTAGCATTAAAATCTTGTTAATTATATGATGAAAAGGTAGAACAAGAAGTATCCTCTTCTCTCACCATCATGGATCTTATGTGTAAGAGAAAACCACTTCTACCTTTTTCCTCTAGAGAGGCCTACTTGGAGATTTCATTGAGTCCAAGGAATGACCTCAAACTAGGAAATCCTTCCGACCGGTATACAAACAAGACATGGGGTAAACCCTAGAATGTCTTATACCTAACCAAGCTCAGTGAGGTGTGTGGATGATATTTTAGACTGGGCCTATATGCATAAGGAGATGAAGTGGTCCACTAGAGACTTAAGTATCTTACACATGCACAAATCGATTGGGAAGGCACCACAGATCTTATTAGACACCTAGTTTAGCAACCACTCATTATCCTTGGTATATCACTTTTAATGCAAGAGGATTGTGTTATCCTCTAAATTTACTCACCATATGTACACATTGGGTTGCAAGGTGTGAATGTTTTTGGATATCATCACTAAAAGTTGGGTGAGCCCCCACAAGGGGATCCCCTATTCACCCACACCTTTAAGGTTTGTTGAAGTGTATAATTTTCCATTCATCTTTACATCATCTTACCTCTTTTATAAAGGAGGACACAAAGCATGAGGGATAGGTGTATCCAGTTCAGATTTTACTCCGTGTATGAGGGCTTACAAGTGATATATTACAGCCTTTCCTTAGGTAGAATGTGTTTGATCATTGTTCAAGCCTATATAAAAAATAAAATTAAAAAAAATTTAAAGTAAATATTATGATTCTTCAAATGTTCTTCATGTTTTTCTTGTTCTTGCCTTGAACATATCAAAATCAAACCAATCAAATTAGTCAAACCTAGGTCAAACTTCCAAATTTTGCAAATTTTTCCTTAAACCTAGATTAGTGTCTCCGCCTTTAAATGCGCATCTGAGTTGATTGATGTCTCCACTAGGTGAATCAGCATCTTTGCCTCTCTAGACTGAGACAAAATTAATTGATTGGAAACTTGAAATTTTAAACCTGCATCTATGCCTTCCAATCAAAATCTATGCAAATTGGCATATCCACCCTAGAACATTGTCTCCACCAAAAAATAGTGAGTTACTAAACCTTTCCAAAATCTGTCATTTTAAACTTCCTAGAGATACATCAAGTCAGTTTTTCAACATCATCCCTCTAGACTATCAAAATTGTAATTTTGTTTATAGCTAATGTCAAATCCAAGGAAAGACAAAAAGGTCAAGGTCCAATTACCCCCTATTTATAGAGAAAAGAAAGAGGTTTATAGAACCATTAGAAAAGAATAATGTGTTATTAGAGAAACACAAGATAGTGCACGCAAATTTGAGAAATATAAGATGATGCTCTATAACAACAAATTCATAAACTATATCGTTAGTTATCATGTTGATACCAACTTCATCAACTACTCTAGAGATAATTATTAAGACCAACATTATACCTTTTTCTTCCTTAATTTCATCAAGTTCTTTCACAAAATCAAGTCATCCATATTTTGTCAACCTTTCATCCTTGGACTTAGGAGTACCATCATTATTTGGACTTTAATCTATTTATCTTGATTGAACCACATCCAAATCAAGATCAAGATTAATCAAATCAAATCAAACAATCAAACCAATCATTCATACCTTTATCAAGATTCTATCACAATCTTTAGGTTGAAAGATTTATCAAAGTATCGGGATTCTTATCTTTAGCCAAAAACCCTATTTAAGTCTTATTACTTGAGAACATTGTTTGTCTTAAGTGGTTGATTTAGCTAGGCATATCATATCCTTTCTTGATAACTTATCCTATCTCAAGTAGGAGAAATATATCATCCAAATCCATGTTTTTGTTCTTTCATATAATCTTATTTCACTAAGGTTATCTAAAACCTTCATCAATTTATCCAAATCAAATCAAATCAAATCCAACCTTGAGGCCCTACCCTCATAGTCCAACATCAAAATCCAAAAATATTTGAGGCATTTCCCTAACAATAAAAACAAATTCCAAATATCTACTCCTAGTCTCAAGATCATCCATCATCAAATATTTCATCAAATACATTTGTAGACTTTATTTTTCATCATTCATCTTTCAAAAGATCACATTTGTATGGTCGTAACTTGCTCACAAGCTAAAAGATGAAGAGGTTTTCATGAAAAACAAACACAAAGGATGAGCCTCCTTTTTTCAAATCCTTCTTTGTGGATACTAGAGTTTGCATTTCAGATATCACCAATGACATCGAAGATGTTAAATTTTTCAATCAACCTGATACCACACCTAATGCCAATGAGTTCCTTAAGGATTCTTACAATCTAGAGATGGTTGAGAAATCTATTTGATAAAATAAAGCCAAAATATTCATGAACCTTATCATAGATAGAATCATAGTACGTACTAATTTTGATGACTCCTTACACTACTACAATGTTTTAAAGGCTAATGCTACCACATCCCAAGTGAACACTACATACAATAAAGATAGAGGGAAGGATACTTCTAGTGGACCTTCTACATCATCATCATAACCTGCACAAACTATTGAATTGACAACTAAGACTATTCAAAAGATTCTTAGTGTCATTCCTAATTTGACCTCCCATGCTAGTACTCACGCTACAATAATAATCACATATAAATAGCATGGATATAAGTGCTCTAAACATTGGTTATTCTTCAATCCTACTTTCTACACATCAATGCTCAACATCACTCATCACAATCCCATCAAGTGCTTTGAAGACATGTATCCCCACATCATCACAAGCATATCATTATACACCTCCTCCTTCATCGGGACTTATATTAAAGGGATTCACATCATCACAACTTGGTGGGGGACATAATTTTGAACCTACTTTTACTCATCATAATGCTCTTGAGTTAGCTCAGCAAGTAAATGAACTCAAAATCCTTGTGCATAACATGAAAAATGGAGGTAAAAGGGGTTTTCCTTTGATTAAATTTGTACCTACCCATTTGATAAATCAATCACCATGAAACCATTCCCCCAAAACTTCAAAATTCCTAAATTTGATAAATACAAAGGGAAAACGTGTCTAGTCCAACATCTCAAGGAGTTTTATGTTGCATGCCAAGAGGTCCCCTATAATGAGAATTATCTTAAAAGAATTTTCACTAGAAGTCTTGAAGGCCCCATCCTTGAGTGGTTCATGAACCTCCCTCATGGGTCTATATATACCTTCTTTGATCTCACAGAGAAGTTTGTTGCACAATACTCCTGTAACATCGAATATCAAGCAACACTAAGTGATTTGTGTAACACCAAGAAAAGGAATGGTAAAACCTTTGCAAATTTCCTACAAAGGTGGAGACACCTTGCAAAAAAATGTCATGGAAGATACTAGAACAACATTTAATCAAAATCTTAACAAGAAACCTAGTACCTCAAATGTCATTCTAAATGAAAATGGCTTCTCGAATACTTTTGATTTTTTTGTTAAGAAAGGGAAGAACATTGAAGATGGTCTCTTGTAAAAATGTAGGTCATTAAACATAACACATCCTCATCAAATGAAAATCCTAATTTTTGGACCAAGAATGAAGGTGTTATAAATCATGGAGTGATTGATCCTAAACATGTCCAAAATGTCCAAACATCCAATAATCATAATAACCAAAATAAAAACAACAATCAGAAGAATCGAAACAATCATTAGAAACACCAACAACAACCATAACAACAAAAAAATCATAATCAATCCAACAATAATCTCTTCCTATGCAACAATAAATCCAATACTTTTTAATATCATCTATACACTTCGCTTGTTGAACCTCTCAATGTCATATTACATTATCCTGTTGACCAAAACATGATGGAGTTTCCTATCACTAGACCTTTTTACGACTATCAACCCAAGCCTAATTGGTATAAGGACAAAGATTATTGTGATTATCATCATGTTAAAGGACATGACACCAAAAACTATATGAAATTAAAGAACTTTTTTTAAGACCTTATTGACAACTGGAGGATTGAGGTTGAAGGACAAAAACCCTATCATCATCCAATGTGAAACTAAAGATCTATAACATACCTTTCCCTAAGCATGATCAAAATAATGCATCATCATCAAAGATTGTGCCTTATGACTACAACACAAACAATATCATGGTATTTGATTCCTTATGTGAAAATATTGAAGGGAATGATAATTGTGGCTTTGGTTCCTTGTGTGGTAGCATTGAAGAAATTGATAACCATGTAAACACTCTTAATCTTAAGGGTGTTGATTGCAATGCCACCACTCATAGAGAAAGAGTTCTCTTCCAAGCTGGGACTCCACTAGTTGTACCATCCACTTACACTCAACCCACTTCATGATATGATCTCCTTGGACAACTTGGGAAGACTCCAACATAGATATCCATCCTTGAGATTCTCTACACATCTCTTGTACATAAGGATATCCTTGAGCAATCCCTTCTAGAGTTGCATGTTCCTGATAACATCAATTTATCACAATTCCAAGCCATGATTGGGAACCTAGCCACATAGCAACAACTTGTGTTCATAGATAGGGACTTATGTGCTCCTGATTTGTATCACAATAAACCCTTACATATCGAAGCCCCCATCCATCATCATGAAATTAAAAGGGTCCTTATAGATGGTGGATCTAGTTTAAATCTTTGTACCTTGAAAATGATGAGACACTTGGGAATCCCTGATGACCTTCTGGATGTTATAAAGAGAAACACAATCAAGGCCTATAATGACAAAGAAAGAGAATCCAAAGGTTTGATCATACTCCCTCTTTGGGTGGGCCTTGCATTGATTGTAACAACATGTCAAGTACTTGATTTAGACTTTCCATATAATATTATCCTTGGTAGGCCAAAAAACATGATATTTTAGGTGTACCCTCTACATTCCACCAATTTATGAAATTCCTACATCAAGGTAGAGAAGTAACTATCCCTGGAGATCCATAACCCTTCCAATATTACAGATGATTGGAAGGTAAGAAAACCTACTTCTTCTTGTTGAATGAGTTTTTCAAACCTATCACCAAGAAAACACCTAAGGAGCCTATCAATCCATCTAATGAAGATATTTCTAAGCCTTCTACCAAATAATTTGTCAAACTATCCACTAACAAAGCCTCTACATCTGAAGTTCCTAAATAGAAAGCAAAGAACATTGAATAAAATATCCTTGAATCTGACAAGAATTGTTAGAGTAAAGTATTAATTATATTAATTAACTTTACTCCCTTCTTAAGATGTCAACACTTTTATTTTTAGTTGTTTATATTTAAACACACATGCACTAGTTGATTCAAACTTATGCACTAGTTGTTTTAAATATAAACTTGCATGCATTAGTCTTGTAATAATTTAACTAATTATTACATGCACTTCTTCTTTTTAGGTTTTCCTTTCAAGGCTTTCAATCTCCTTTATAAGGATGATCCATTGTATATTTTATTCATTCATTATTTTCTTTTTCAAAAAAAAAAGTGTTGGTGTTAGTTAATTCCAACTGCCACTCCAGATCATACAGTGATTTACAAGTAAACTTTAGTTATATTTTATCTAATCCATGATTCATGGTTGACAGTTTGTTTAACTATTCATGTTGATTGGTGATAACTGAAACTCTTCACCGTAATGTGCTCTTACAAATGGTAGTTTAGTTCTGTATAAATCATGCACTATGTGCATATTGTAATCAAATTTTTTTTGAATCATAGAATGAGAGATAGAATTTCATTGTTGATCTATTTTGTTTTTATTCTATTTTTGCAAGCTGTCATTTTTCTTATTTCCTAGCTAGATCTATGCTAAAAATTCTACATGGTATCAGAGCTTAGGTCCTAGGAAGGAGAAATGCAAGTCTTTTTTTTTAGGTTCTACAGTTCAGATCGGTTGCAAAGAATGGATTTTTCATCCTCTGTTCTTCTCATGCCATTCAACTATTTCAAATGCATGTCATAGATTCTTCTTTGGCCCACAAGTAGAGGCTTGTATCAAACAGTTATGGAAATAGAGGCTAAGCTAGATTTTGCATCAGAGATAGGTCAAGGTCATGCTCTCTTCGCATGGGCCTTGCCTTCTTTTCCTCTTTAGTGACACCATGTCAGTGGACCTGTCATGCCTCTCTTTTCAACATTATGGAGGTATTTTCTACTGTTCGTGTTGATGATTCTTTGCTTCCATAGTTGATCAGTTGTATAGATAATTGACACCTGTATTTTCATCCAGCACTTTATTCTTGTATAGTTGAGTAGTGTCGATAGAGTCACTCATACAAATTTATGTGTCATCTGCATCCTTGAATGATAGATGTTTTGCCTTTGTTTGCCATCTATTCATTGTTTAGGAGCACATATGCAGATTATTGTCTTTTGTATCTTTGATTGACAAATGTTCTGACTTTGTTTGCCATCTATTCTTGGTTCGAGAAGTGTTGCTGGGGGCACTCATATAGAATGATTCTGATCTTCATTTTGGTTTTAGAGGAATCTCTTCATTCAGCACTATGGTAGCTATCATTTGACATATGTCCACATTTTTTCTTGTCACAAAGGATTTTTAGCTGCATCTTTTATTTCTTTAGTTTTTATTCTCCTTAGTTGGAATTAAGGGGGGGTGTTGGTGTTAGTTAATTCCAACTACCAATCCAGATTATATGGTGATTTACAAGTAAACTTTAGTTATCTTTTATCTAATCCATGATTCATGGTTGACAGTTTGTTTAACTGTTCATGTTGATTGGTGATAACTGAAACTCTTCACCGTAATGTGCTCTTGTAAACGGTAGTTTAGTTTTGTATAAATCATGCACTATGTGCATATTGTAATCAAATTTTTTTTTAATCATAGAATGAGAGATAGAATTTCATTATTGATCTACTCTATTTTTATTCTATTTTTGCAAGCTGTCATTTTTCTTATTTCCTAGCTAGATCTATGCTAAAAATTCTACAAGAATGTTAAGTTTTTACTAATCAAGGTAGAGGAGAATACAAATTTGAGAATTCCTTTTATGTTGGTGAACTCCCTCTATCCCCAAAGACCTATGGTAGACCCTCACAACTATTTCCCAAGAAAGGCAAAGATACCATGGAATGCAAAAAGACCACCTTTGAACATTGGTTATCCCTTGAGTATGAACATATAGAGGATGATGTTATATCATGGCTCTCTAAAGATGGCCAAGACAAGCCTATTCACATCCTGAAAGGAAAATGCATTAAAGTAACTCCCATAGTTGAAAGTATGGGTTATCATGGAACAAGCTTGTGAAAAACAAAAGGTATGAAAGTGCCCATCAAAGAAATTGATTATCCCCATTGTAGAGGACTAGGCTCCCTAGAGACTAAGGTGCCCTTTACTAATGATTATAAGGTTTCTTCTGATTCAAACTTTGAGGAGGAATTATTCAACATTCCCTCTAAATACATTGAAAATGATCTCATCAATACCAACCATGTCCCTGCCATCACTGAAGTTGACCTTTCATCATCTATCCTCCCACTCAAACATCCTCAACTCATTGATTGGGACCAACAAGACTCATCACCGACATTGGACATATGCAATTCAAGTGAGGTAGTACTAGATATCTTTGGCCTAAGAAATTTCCAAGACTATGAGCATAAAATACATATGAATATCAATCCTACTTTGGTATCCAATTCAACTCTCTTAGTCACAAAAGTGAAAATCTAAATAAAAATAAAAAAGAAAATAAAGAATCACCTAGTGAAAACCTTTCTAAGGCACCTTTGGATGAAGAAAAAGAGAAAATAAAGGACACATCTTCTATTGAAAACCTTTCTAAGGTACTAGAAGAGGGAGAAGTTGACTTGCCTTTTATGTCTCCACCTTGAGAAAAATCTTCTATCCTAATCAAAGATGCAATTGAAATAAACCATGGAATAGATGAAGAACCTAAGATCACATTTATCACAACATCCTTGAGTGACAAGGAAAAATAAGACATGACTAAGTTTCTCTGAAAATCACAAAAGATCTTTGCTTGAACTTACAAAGATATGCCTGGACTGAACCCTGATCTAGTCGCACATCACCTTGTAGTAGACCCTAAAGTAAAACATGTCAAACAAAAGCTACGTAAGATGCATCCACATGTAGCCTTGTTAGTAAAAGAAGAGTTTCAAAAGATTCTTGATGCTAAATTGATCAAACTTATAGACTATCCTTAATGGGTCTCAAACATTGTGCTAATACGTAAAGCTAATGGGGGCATACACATCTATTGTGACTTTAAAGACTTGAATCTAAAATTTCCAAAGGATAGTTTTACACTACCCAGCATTGACATCATAGTGGATTTGAAGGGAGGAAATGAGATTCTATCTCTTATGGATGTATTTTCTAGTTACAATGAGATCAGAATTACAAAAAAATATCAACATACGACTATATTTACTACACCTTGGGGTACCTTTTTCTATCAATTCATGCCTTTTGGACTCAAGAACATTGAATCCACCTATCAATGTAATATGATGACTATCTTTCATGATCTCTTGCATGATATCGTGGAAGAATATGTTGATGACATCTTAGGAAAATCAAAGACTAGATAAAAATACATAGTCATACTCACAACAATCTTTGATCGATGAGGGAAGTATAAAGTCTGGTTGAATCCCAAGAAGTGTGTCTTTGGGGTACAATAAAGAAATTTTTTGGGCTATATTGTGTCCCATAGATGAATTGAGGTGGATCCAAATAAAGTGAAAGCTATCTTAGAGATGCCTCCTCCTAAGACATTGAAAAAACTCTATAGCCTACAATGAAGACTTCAATCCATCCACAAATTTGTCTCTCATCTTGTAGATAAGGCTTACCCTTTCTCTCACTTGTTGAGGAAATATATCAAGTTCCTATGAGATTTCCTATGTCAAAAATCATTTGAACAAATCAAGCAATATCTAGCTAATGCACCAATGTTGGTCATGTATATTACAGGCTGACCCTTGATCCTATACATTTATACTACTATTGTTACATTAGGTGCTCTCTTAGAACATCTAGATGGTAATGGAAAGGAATGAGAAATCTACTACCTAAGTAAAATACTAGTTGGATATGAGTGGAACTACACATCTATAAAGTGAGCATGCTTGGCCATTTTCTTCTATACATAGAAACTCCATCATTACATGCTTAATCACAAGACCCAACTCATCACAAAGATCGATATATTTAAGTACCTATTATCTATAGTTTGTCTCACTGGTCGTACTGCTAAGTGGGTTATGATCCTGAGTGAGTTTGACATTGAGTGTGTAGACAGAAAATCCATAAAAGGACAAGTGATCTTAGATCAGCTAGTAGAATCCCATATCCCATTAGATCAATTATTGGAAACTGCAATTGAAACAATTGTTGTATTGTCATTGATGTCAAACCTTAACTGGTAAGACAGTTGCTATCTAAGAAAGTGCTATATCTATTGATTGATGAAAAGGATTAGGGCAAGAGAGATAACAAGAGAACCTAGGGAAAGGTTGAGTTATTTGATACTTCAATGAGTACTTGATTATTTGGTGCATTGATAAGATAATGTATTATTTATCTAAGTAAGAAGAAACACTGAAGAAGTAGGCTTAACCGAGCAAAAGTGAAGAAATCTAGTTTAAGCTGAGTGATGTTAGTGTCGACCAAGCACCAGTATATGCTGAGTAAATTTAGTGTTAATTGAACATCAGTTTATGTCGAGCGATGGGAAATTACCGAGCAAGACAGTGTTAGCCGAGGAAGATAGTTTGTAGAGATGACTGAGTTATGCAGTGATGATTGAGGAGATGAACATAGTATTGACCGAGTGTCAGTAATTTACATTTGGAGAAAGAATTCAGATTCCCAGCCGGCATAGTTGAATTCTTGGGTTATGTAAATCATGTTGACTTTATTAATTGATTGTATGGAGAATTTAATGCATGGTAAATCATTTTATTGTGGATTCAATGAGAATTTTGAAGATGTATCTAGAAGGAAGGATGAAGAACTTAAATGTTGGAAGGATTCGATGAATTTGACCGAACCTAAGATCTATAGAGGAGATTAAGCGGCAAAAGATGTATCTACCTAACTGAAGAGGTATATAGGAAAACCTAAGTGTGAGGTTACAGAGTATGCTGAAGTTGTTGATGTTATTGACTGATAAGTCTAAGAAGAAGGTTGAAGGTGAAGGAGTTGATTAGAGTTGTGATTTCTTGAAGTGAATTCCAAGCAGATCAAAGATGGAGATGGAAATGGAACTTAGTCATTAAATCAACATATATGTGCGAATTGGATCTATTATTTGCAAAGTGAGTTGTATGTTTTTCAGATTAGAAACTACTGCTACTTTCTAACCATTGTATTAGTCTAAATCCTTTAATCAAGGTTGACCTAACAGTCATTATTTAAATCCTTTAATCAAGGTGGCATTCTAATGGAATGTACTTAAATCCTTTAACCAGGTCACTTTTGATAGAGTGTTTAAATCCTTTAGCAGGGTCACACCTAGCAGTGTGTTTGTAAACCTTTAACAAGTTTGGCTTCTCACAGAGCTCACTTTAGAAGAGTGAAAATATCAAGAATATGCTACAAAGTGGTTTTTCCCAAGTTGGGTTTCCACTATAAATCCTGGTGTTATACTTGTGTGAATGTTTTGATGTGAATGTTTCTATATTCTACAAGTTAATTACTTTTGGATAGTGGATTGCATGTTATATGTTTTTGGTATATATTCTTTAGAGACTGAGTTGTGTTGGTGATTAGATATGAGATTGTTGAATTGTTTAAAACTTCAATTGGTACATCTGGACTTGAGAACAACTGATTCACTCCCCCTCTCTATTGTTCTAAATAATATTAACAAGATCATCCTATCATCTCAGATTTCCTGATGAATCCATCATGACTATCACCCCAAGCATACAATGTATGCTCTATTTTGATGGATCTTTTACACAAAAGTGATTAGGGGTGGGAGTTTTGTTTATGACACCACAGGGATATTTCATCCTGAAACCCTCTAAGTTGACATTTGCATGCACAAATAACATTGTGGAATACAAGGCCTTGGTAACAATACTTTGTTTACTTGTCTGATGGAAAATCACTAGTCTACTTATCTTTGGTGACTCTTAGTTAGTTATCAGGAAATTTAACATGAACATTAGATAAAGGATGACAAACTTCTTCCCTATTTCAGAATAGTTGAGGATATGAAACAACACTTCATAAAAATTGTGTTCAAATATATCCTTGAAATGAATAACAAAGCTACTGATGCAATGGCCACCATTGGTCCTCTGATTTCTATGCCCAAATAGAGTCATCGGTGTGATTTGTTGAGAACCTTATGGTCCTTGCCTATGACATGATAGAATCCAAAATGGTGTGTGATGTTGTTGGTATCAATTCCCCCTAGTATCATTACTAAGGACATAAGCCTTATTCCCAATCTTTACTATAAGATATATTTTCTATCCTTCTTACCAATCTCTCCTTCCCCTAAAAAATAACTACTACTCTAATTATATACAAGATCACTAGCCACAAGTTGGCCTATCTAATCAACAATCTCCAAGATAAAGGAAATGTATTACAACATATAGGTCAAGATCTAAATCCATAAGAACACCCCAAAATAGATAGATCATGACACACAAGCATGCAAGTAGATCATCCATGTGTATAAGAACATGGTAAGATGCACCATGAAGCTTCACATAATGTGAATCTCCATCGTAAGCTGAACCTTGCCAATATCGACCGTTAGAAAAGGAAATAAGATAGGACCAGAACTTTCATAAGATAACTTCATCTGGAAACATCAGATCAAGAAGTGAACCTAGACATAGGATTTTCATGACTTATAGATCACATCATAAGGATCTCATAAGATAATGAGCCAACTGGAATGATCAATATCTAAAAGATAGAAAACTACCCAAATGGAATAGAATAGAAATCAAACTGAAAGAAATATTTTTGTTTGATGCAATATTGCTTCGAACCCAAGATGCTCCTACATCAAACACCCCAAGTGTATAGAATATGTTCCATAAGAGGAACTTATGAACATCTAACAGGATTCAAGACATAAATCCCATGCTCATTTGTTACCATTGTATCCTCTTTCTCTACAACCATCATATGTTGTGAATGGCTATGACTACTATCAAAATCCTTAAACCTACTAGTATGCAATCCATCATTAGGTACTACTCTTCTACTACTACTCTGATTATCCAACTTGCACCAATTGCTTCTGCTTTTGTCACTCCTACATTCAACAATTAATGTCTTCTTCCTCCTTTGTTGCTTGACTCCACCTCTGATATCAGTTAATAACTTCCATCTTTATGATACATCCACAAGATCATGTTGCTCATATGATACTGTAATACCCCAAAATTGGCACCTATTTAATTTCATCAATTTTGGTGCATTATCTTGATTTTACATCATCAAAGTCCTAGTTCACTAGGCAATTTTATCTCTTCTACCTGACTTAATTTGACTTGATGTCAATTGCAAAGACCATAAATTGCAATAATCAAACACTAAAATTAATTCCTAAAGTCCTTGACTTTAATTAGCTAAATTACCTCTATGATAATTTAATTTAGTTCTAAAGTCCTAAGCACTTTGAATTAAATTACAATCTACCCCTTTGGCTAATTACACATCAAAAAGGAATTAGTAATTACTTGATATTCGAATCGACACACTTTTTTGAATTGATAATTCAAGATATTCGAAAGGTCACCTATGTGGCATTTTCCATTCTTTTTATTAAGTAATTCTTGCATTTTTGTCTCAATGTGGGATTGAAGAGTCACGAGTTTCGAATCAAGAAACTCTTCATTCCTCTTCTGGCTTGGTCTATTTAATGAGCCTCTTTTTCTCATTCATAGAGAGCAATTTTTGAGAGCATCTACACTATAGCATTTTTTAGTTTCATATCTCATTATTTTCAAAGCTCATTTATTGCATTATCTAGTTTAATTTCTCATATTAGTGTAATTGCATTTCACATTTAGATTAAATTTGCTTACTTGTTCTTAGTCTAATATCATCTTTATTTCAAAATCAAATAAAAATTTGCATTTCATATTTCTTTCAAAGTTTTCTAGATTAATTGCATTCATTCTTAGCTTAGTTTCATTTTGCTCATATTTGCTTTCAAATCCTCCATTGTTGAATTGGTCTCCCGGCTGTTGGCTCTCGTTCTGAGAGTATTCAAACACCCCATTCACATAGGAGGCAATAGGTCGCCTCACCATGGAATTTGGATTGAGTTCTTCATACTCTCTCCCAAATTCTATCAAGTGAATAATGACCATGTTGTGTTGTGCCTGATTTAGAGGTCACATTCAGTCACATACAGATACCATTTTGGTAATCCATTTTTGAAACATTATCTTATCATCCTCAGCCTTCAACTCCACCTATTTAGGTTCATTCATCAAATCCTTCAGCAATTGAACAACCTTAGAAACCCTCTAAGCCACTTGCTACAAATATATCACCTTTTGACCCAAAGTAGTATGATCTCCTAAGGTGTAAGTACTCATTACACTTAGACTCTTAGCCTTCGTTCCCTCTTTCAAAGGAATTAAAGTGAATTTCATGTCATCTTCATTATAGACACAATATTCCTTCAAAAATTATGAATAGCTCCAACATCATACTACCAAGATCTTCTAAGAAAAACATGACAAGCACTCATGTTAACCACATCACATAATACCTTATCCTAATATGGTCCAATATTGAATTTAACCCAACACTATTCTTAAACCTCCACCATATGGTATTCCTGAAAGCAACTTATCACATATAGACAAGGGTGTTTAAGTCTCCTAAGTCCAAGTTTTTGTACCATATCCTCTGATAAAAGGTTTTTATTATTACCATTGTCCATTATCACCTTACAACATTTATTTTCTAATTTACAAACTATTCAGAATAATTGTATTCTCTAAACATACTCAAGTTCCTTCTTACTCAACATAACTCTCTAGAACATTAGAGTTTCTCCCATCTTAGGTGCAACCTCTCTTTCAATAGGTTCATCCTCAACTTTCTCCTCATGTTCCATCAAGTTCTATTTTCCTTTACTTCTACTAGAATTTTCAAAACATTGGGAAGCCCTATGACTAACTAGTATGTCTCTTCCCTTATGGTTTCCTTATCTTTTCTTCAACTTGTCTTCTTCCTTCAGGGAATATTGACAATCATCTTCAATTGCACTAATCCTCATCATACTCAACTCATCTTGAATGTTAAGTCTCATACCATTGATATATCTATCCACCTTCTTTTTAGATGACTCTCGATGTCCATGTATGATTTGCATCTTGTAGAATTCCTTAGTGTACTCCTTGATAGTCGAATCCTTTTGCTTCATATTCTATAATTTCTTAAACAATTCCAATTCATAATCCTCTAGTATGAACTTGGCCTTAAGTTTATAAATCATAACACTCCACCTAGTGATCTTAGGTTCACCGTTATCTTCCCTATCTTTCTACAATTCCTTCCACCATAAGGTATCATGACCCTTCAACTTCTCTTGTGCTACCCTAACCCTTTATGGATCCTTAATACTTCATGCTCAAAGTAATCTTCTAATTCACTAATCCAATCTATCAAATCCTTAGGATGTAATGAACCATATAAATTAGAAACATCAAGTCTATGACTCTTATGCATTTGTGTCATAACTCTTAGTAATCTTTCTTCATCTACATGGATCTCAACCTCAGGTGTCTCAAGATCTTCAGTAACTTTTTCATATTCATCTTTAGTTTCAAGGTTCCTTTTGATCCCAAACAAAGTATTTTGGATTTCAATCCTCATCTCATTCTTGAATTCTTCTATCATTTTCTCTATCCTTATAGGGTTCATTCTTCTAGGTGGAATTCTTGCATACTTAAGGAATCAATTTCTCAAATTTCTCAGCTTCGAAGATCTAATCACCAGTGTTGATTGACCTAACATAATCAAGAAATCTACCAACACCCACAATCTACCTCAAATAATCTATCTATAATGAAAATCACCAACTTGCATCTCAACCGATCCTCTGACTCTTCTTGCGGCCCCCTTCATACAATCCACTATAAGTGTAGGTCAGATCTAACTTTTTCCACCCCACAACTAGGATCTTAAGGGTTCACAATATCTAAGATTCAATCTGATCAATCCTTTTGCTAAAACTTCTTATGTCATGCTCAATCACCAATAAATCCTATTTCTGATCACCTTGTGCAAGCCATCAATTGATGTAGGTTATATCCTCAGTTCTGCCATCCCACAAACAACAAGTTTGAAACTTGACAAGCTCAAAAATTTAGATCTGCAACCTCATGAAATACAAATGTTCTCTAATACCACTTGACATAGTCAACGGAGGATAATTCCCTAATGGATATGTCCAAACTTGTATCTAGAGATTACATAGAGGAAAAGATAAAACAAAACAATAATCAACACTAGAAAATAAGGAATAATGCTCTTCAATTATCATCAAGTTGGCTTGAAAATGCATATTACAAATTTCTTTCAACATACATGCCTCATTACTGAGGATATAGTCCTTATTCTTGATCTTTACTATCAGACATATTGGCTATCCTTCTTACCAATGTCCCCTTCCCCTAAACAATAACTACTACCCTACTGTGTTGTCTCTACAAAAGGTACTAATAACTAGGTCCATGAATCATCTTGGGAATTGAATATTTTATCCAAGTAGCTACTTTCTTATTGTGGAGACACATTTAAATATCGATCCAGGGACATGTACTTGAATTGGTGCAACACTTTGTGTGCACTGAGTGCCTACTAAATCCATTCTAACATGAAGTTGTAGAAAGTAAATATTTGAAGTAACTATATTTTATGGTTACAGGAAATGAAATTATAGAAACTACTTAACTTTAATACTCTACAAAATAAAGTACTAATTTAAAATCTTAGAGTTAAGAAAAATAAAGCTCATTTTGCATCAGGAAAGGACTAATTTTCCTGTCATGTTTGTAGGAACAGTTACAAGGAATGAACTCCAGTGGCTGCAGGAACAATCCAACACCAAGACTTAAAACTATAGAATGTTGAAAAGAAAACTACTCTAACTGGAAATTATTCACTAAGTAGGCTCCCTCACCAAGTATCCAAAATTTAGTTACTCAAGATAGATTCTCAAAAATTCATCATTTTATTCATCAAAACTAATTTCATTACATGCACAGCTGAATTGAACTTCAAGAAAACTATTACAATTCTAACTTGATCTCTATTATGGCTACTTTTTCACAAAGGAGTATCTCTTTATTTATAACAAGAAAATAAACTATCAACTAACTAATCACACCACAAGAAAATGGGTGAATCATAATTACATCCTAAAAAGAAGGAACATAATTACTCCTACAATAATGAACAAGAAACTCCCTCAACATCAAAATAAATAAATATAGCATCAATGCATTCCTAGATTTCATCATCATTAAGATTTCATCCTTCTGACTTGATCAAACTGGACTTGTGTCATCATTCTCTTGTAGGTTGCTCCAAGTAACGACTTCTACTACAAGACTAGGTCCTACAACTACTTAACCACTTTGCCGCATGACCAGGCTTACAATAGCTTTAATCACTCCTTTCCTTAATCATAAATGGTTATAGGTGTACACACTAAAATGGTGCACTTCTATGAACCATTACATGCAAGGTTTCTCAACAATGAGGCCTCACAAAGCGGCTCATAGCTCTCTATGCATGGAGTTGCAAAGGACTTATGAGTTTTGCTCTCAGCTAGAGCTACAAGAATGTGACCTTGCTAGTCAACCATGCAATGAGAGATTCAAGTGAAGACAAGGGCAAGAGTGCCAATGTCCCCAAGAATCTAAATGAAAAATGCAATGCCAATGCAACTAGTATGAATGTGCAAGACTAATCTATCAAATGAAGTGCAAACTAAGCTATGAAAAGAAGTACAATAGATTTCAAGCCCCTAATTAAGCTATGTGAGATCTATTCTATTGCATAAAAGGAAATCTAATCTATGATGCCATGATCATGCAACTAAGAAAATAAATATAAACTAGATGATGAAAGCAACAATTCTTCAATGTCTTCAAACTTCAAATGCACCTAAAACCTGCAGCATAACATTAGCATAAAACATGGATATGCAAATGGAGGAGAGAGCTCTCCTTTTATAAGAAATGAGGTGAAATGGACCATTGAGATTAAGAGGCAAAAAGTCCTAATCAGCGGTGGAGCTTGAAAGAGGAGCAATCCATGTGCACAAGTACCCTCCAATGAGAGTGAAGTGTTGACTTTTGAGCCTCATGTGAGACAAAAGTGCTTTTTCCCTTTTTTATAAAATAGGAATAATGCTTTACTTGTGCAACTTAGGATAAGAGGAAAGTGGGGGCTTTTTATTTAATTAAAAGGGGAGGAAATATTCCTTTTAGGTAAATAAAAACTTAGGATAAATGGTTACCCCATAGGATAAAAATCCAATATATGATCGAAATTAAGACTTGATCAAGAAATTGATAATGTTCAAAATATTGATTATTGATAAAAATGATTCAGGATTGATAAATCAAATAAATGGGGCCCAAAGTCTAGGCGACCATTTTTGGGTGCATACATTTGCCCCTCTTTGACTAATGTGTGATCGATTTGGGAACACATGCAGTCAAAGAAGAATTGAAATGTGAGATCAATCTGGGATCACAAAACAACTCAGATGTGAGGTCGATTCAAGATCACACCCGGACAAACTTAAACAAAGGCCTTTGAACATGAGGTCGATTCGGGATCACATTCAAAGTAAGAGATAAGAATCTCAAATTTGAGTAGAAGCTCACAAAAGATGTCTGAATCAAGAGAATCAAAGAAATCAGGGATGAGAATCCCATAGGTACTGCCCCCTCGGAATCGAAATCAAAATCAAGTAGAGAGGAGAACAGTGAATTGATAAGGATTTGATCAAATCACAATGAAATCACAATCGAATGTAAGGGTCAAATAGGGTAACCATTAGGCAATGAAACATGCCCCAGTGAGGAAGTAGAAGAATAGAAATAGAAGACTAGAAAAGTGGATGAAAGACTAGAAAATTAGAGAGACATGGAAGGAAGAAATTCCACCAAAAATCAAATTATGCCTCAAAAGGTCAGTCAACTGCGTAGAAGAATGAGAAAATTTTGGAGACACGACTCAGATTTCGATTTCGAGTCTGAAAATGGATAGAAAATGATGTGATATGAAAGACCAAAAATGAAAGATATGATCAAGAAGAACTAGAAAATGAGCACAGTTGACCAAATAGTCCGTAGATGATAAAAAAAGAGAGAGCTCTCTCCATATGCAAGATGCAAAAAACTAAGAATGCAAGCTACTATGAAAGTGGTTGACTTGCAAGGTCACAACACTTATAGACATCTAATTATCATCATCGAGCTTTATTGGTAGTGTCGTAAGATCATACAATGCACACTAGCATAACTATGTGGATATGAATATGATCTTTATCAGATAGAAATGTGGAAATCCCACCTAGGCATCAAAGACATGTAGGTCCAGATGACTAATGCAGTGAGATCACCTAAGTTTGATATGGTGAGATTATGCTTGTATCAAGACACATGAAAAGTCAGGATAACTAGAAGTATGCACTCGCACAACAGTCAAGGATAATATCTTGTCAATCCATAGTGTCAAGTAAGACCAGCATAAATGCTCATAACAGTTAGGATCAACAAAATATACCCACAATCAAATAAAAAAAGAAAACATGTTCTCATTCCCTCAGTCTTCTAGCTATGCATCATCAAAAACTTCTCAGGGAGAGACCACTCATCAAAGAAATCCTCATAGACAGCACACAAAGAAAAATAAAGTCATCATATCATCATCGAGTTAATTGTTTAAGTGCGTGTGTGTTGGTCATAGAGTCAAATTCTGAGTATCATATCTGCAAATGAGAAATATTGCGTCATACGAGACTGTTTGGGTAAGACACCTGATAAGTGTTAAGAAACACTCGACGCAAGGGTAGTGTTGAAAAACACTATTTGGGTGGTGTTGAAAAACACCTGTTGTGAAATGCCCCAAGAGACAAACGCACCTAAAAGACCAATGCTAACAGTTATGCCCCCTAGGCAAAGACACAGACCAATTCCAGACTAAGCCAAGTAGGGTCAGGGTATGATGGAGAAAGGGTCAGTGTCGAGGATGCATGCTAACAAATAGGAGTGCAAAGGCCTCAAGTAGCACCTGTTTCCAGGTTTTCACCACTTGGAATCTTTTTTCATTTTTTTATTTTTTTGGATTTTTGCTACCAAGGTGCCTATTGTTAGGTTTTCACCAAGGCACTTTTTCTATATATTTTTTTTTTTAATTTTTGAATTTTTGGAATTTTTTTGTATTTTTTCAGGACTTTATATGCTTTTTAGGATTTTTTCAGCATCATATATCAATTTTTTTGGTATTTTTTCAGGATCAATAAGTATGTACAAAGGATGCCCCCAGACAAAAATGGGCATCAAACTCCGAAGCAAGATCACATCATGTAGTCCCAATGTCTAGGAAGGTGAGGGACAAGAGGGATCACCAAGCTGGTGAAAGAGATGGAAGACATGAGAATGAAGGAGAGTGAAGGGACGAAATCCTCAAGGTCAAACTCCTCAAGAGTACCCAGGCTAGGGAAAAAATTGTTATCATGTAAAGCGCATTTGGACAAGCAATGAAAGGATAGCATAGGATAAGCCTCAAAAGTGTAATGAAAAAGAAGGAAGGAATGCAGTCCAAAGGAGTAGACATGTCAAGAGACTTCATAACATCATATTTTACTCTTTTTATTAGATCAAGACCAAGGGGGAAAAGGATAGCGAAAGGCTAGAATGAATGAAGGAAAATACGAAGGCGAAACATGAAAGGAGTGAAAGCAAGATCATCGTAAGATAGCTCACAAAATAGCCAAATGTTCGTGTATAGATCAACATTGTCAAGATCAAAGAGAGAAGATGGAATGGATGAAAAATGTAGAAGAACTACGCATGATGCCTGATTGTCAGGTTTTCATCATGGTACTTATCCAAGGTGCCACAAGGGAGTGGTTTTCACCATAGGATGAATTTATTTCTCTTTACTTTTGCTACCAAGGCACCTGTTTCCAGGTTTTCACCATGGCACATTTTCAATTTTTTTATTTTTTCTTTCTTTTTTTCTTTTTTCTTTTTTTTATTTTTTTTGAATATTTTTTTTTAGAAGAAGGCAAGCTTTTCAGATAATGCTCCTTGAATGGATAAACCATAATATGCCAAGGATTCAAAATGATATGCTCAAAGATGCTGAAGGGGAAGGAAGACGCATGAGGAATAGGCAAATGAGGAAAAATGAAAGAAGGTAGAAGGATAATGAATGGAAGGAATGTGAAAAGATAGATGGAAAGAAAGGTAAGATCAACGTCAATACACACCTTGAAGGGTGACGAAAAAAATGGAGGAAATGTAAACCATATTC
This sequence comes from Chamaecyparis obtusa, assembly GCA_027943335.1. Taxonomy (NCBI): domain Eukaryota; kingdom Viridiplantae; phylum Streptophyta; class Pinopsida; order Cupressales; family Cupressaceae; genus Chamaecyparis; species Chamaecyparis obtusa. The sequence continues at coordinate 1,895,854 of BSBK01004998.1, forward strand.
TAGTCCAAATGCAAATCATATTCTGGTTCATTACTGCTATCTGACTCCTCAAAGAGAGGATTGGTGTGCTTGTTATAATTCTCAAATGGGAATGGAGAAATACGAGAAGGAATATGGCAAATGTTTAGCAGAGGTTGTGGTTTAGGCACATGGAATGGAAGAATGTTTTTGGAAAAAGATGAAGTGGAAGCCTTTGGAAGCTTGAATGTCAACTTCACTTTTTGCTCAACATGAGACTTTGGAATCCATATAGCCTTAGGCTTTTTATTTTCTTCTAATGTGTTAGAGAGAATATCTTCAATGATAAATTTTGGAACCCATACTTGTCTTGTAGTTTTCTTCTTAGATATCTCTTTTGACTTTATGCCCCCATGTCGATTAGAGGAGACATGGTGATCTTCTTTTTTAGATGGATTCTTATATTGTTTCTTTTTCTTGTATTGAACATTCAAGTTACTTCCAAAAGACTTGGGACTTGTGGAAGAAGAAGGACGATACGACTAGTTTAGATGGGTGGGTGGATGAAAAGGATTCAAGGGTATGTATCTATGTTGATCTTGAGGAAAGATAGGAGATGGAGGGACGTAAGGACCCAATATGGATGACGAATTAGGAGAATTAGGAGGGGAAAGTGAAGGGACATAAGGACCCAAGATGGAAGGAAGACATGAAGCCCTTAGTATTGGTGGAGGAGGTCCAAGGATGGACGTGGAAGATGCAAAAGGATAATCAATAAGTTCATCAACATGTATATGACAACCAAGGACATCAACATCTTTAGAGTGAGCATTAGGATTTGCAATAGGATCATGAACATCTTGAATAGGAGCAACTTCTTTGATAGAATCGTTCAAAGCTTGCGAAGACTTAGGAAGAGTAGAAAGTGGAAGCAAACATGGAGCGGTAGAACAAGAAGGTGGAAGACTTTGATCTTGACAAGGATCTTTGGATAACATAAGCGCATCATTTTTTTCTTGATTTTCAATAGGCTTAACATCAGAAGTAACAACACCATTTTTAATAACCTTAATGGAAACATCATCTTTGGAAAGCGCAAGTGTGGTAAGGTTATTTTGATTGTCAATAAGCTCAATGGTGTAAGTAGTAGCTTGATCTTGCTTAGGAGATGGTGGAATGAATGCGGAAGAGCGTAGAGGATCAAAAGAACCATGAAGCGGATCAGAGACATCATGAAAAGGATTGGATGACATGGAGGGTTCTTGATCTTGATCTTTTTTTATGTTCTTTTCTTTATCATTTTTAAGGTCCTCTTGACATGGAGCCACTTCTAAGGACAAGGAAGTAGGTTGGGATTGTATGGAAGACTTTGGAAGAGATGGTGAAGGACTAGCTAAAGTAGGCATTATAGCGCATGAAGGCTTGGGCTCTTTAGGCTTAGCATTATTGAAAGTATTTTCAGCCAAGTGAAGGTTATCTTGAGTATCTTTAAGAGGTGGCCCTTGAGGATAACTATAGGGAACCGCATGGAAAGTCTTAGGATCTTTGTTGGATGAAGGATTTGTGAAAGATTTGGATGACTCAGAAGCTTTAGGAAGTGTGTGGGTATTGGAGGAAGTGGTGGATGGAAGGGGACCATCACAAGACAAAGGTTCAGCATTAACATGATCTTGCTGGAGAGTGTAATCTTTATTTTCAGCATGAGAGTTTTTAGACAAGACATGCTCATAGTATCTTCGTTTATAATCAACACAGAAAGCTTTCTCTTCCTCAATAGAAGTAGATGTATCATATTTTTCACAACAAATATCATAATTTCTCTCAAAATCAGAATCATATGGATCACCATCACAATCTATCCAATAGGATGACCCTTTAGTAAGCCTAAGCACACGACGAGGAGGACTCTTAGGAATAGAGTTGTCATAAGTATTGCTACATTGTCCATTATCATAGTCATCATAGTCATCATAGTCATCAAAGGTAGGTGTGTCACTCTTTATGGAAGAGACATCACAAGGACTATCATGTTGCTCTTTATGGTATGTCTTCTGAAGAGAAGTAAGACTCTTAGGAGAAGTAGAAGAAGAATGAGATCGTGAAGAAGAGGAAATTGAAGACTTAGTGGAAGAAGAAGACTTGGATAATGAGGAATTTGAATAATGTTTAGGAGAGTCATGATAAGATTTGGAAGATGAAGAATGTGAATAGTGTTTAGAAGAATCATGATAAGACTTAGAAGATGAAGAATGAGAATGATGTCTAGAAGAGTCATGATAAGACTTGGAAGGTGAAGAAGAATGAGAAGATTTAGATGATGAAGAATGTTTGGAAGAAGAAGATCGTGATATGATCATGTTTATGATTCTAGAAAAGGCATCTGATTTAATCATCTTTTCTTTTATTTTTTCTATAAATTCATCACTCATGAGAATTTTGGAAGAACAACACTTTTTGAATATGTCAATGAGCTCAAAATCATCTATTCTTAAGAGAGGTTCCTTAACAAGATAGTCAAGATTCATGGTTATAGAAGAGGAGGAATCAAGCATGGAAGAAATGAATAGATGAATAGAAGAAGGTAGACTAGATAATAAGAGGAAAAGAATCAAGAAGAAGAAGAAGAATTTCCCATGGGAATAGAAGACTTTAGAAGAACATGGGAAATGGAGAAGAAAGAAGAAGACTAAGAGTCATCTTGTGTAATTGATACCATAATGTTCATTGAGATGTTGAGCAACATGACAACACCTAGGATCTAAGATTTGGACTAACCAAGGAAGACTGAAAATAGAAGACCCTTGGTAACAGGATGACCTCACAAAATGTCAACACCAAACTAGGATAATCAAAGTTCTCTATTGTCCAAAGAGAAATGAAAAGATAGAAGAAGGGGCTTTACCAACACTGTCAAAGAGGTGCTTCAAATCAAAGGGTGACTACCCTTGCACTTTTGAACCAGGAGGTTGGGCTAGGCCAAAAGATATTTGAAATTGAGATTAAATGAAAACTATTTGGACAATAAGAGTACGAGAATTTCCCAAGAATGTAGCTCATAATTTTAGAGATAAACTTTCTCACCAAAAACAACCTTCTAATGTGATATTTCTCTTTGGCTAATGTGATACTAATGTTGATCTTGACCAATTTGTGCAAAATTTTGAGTTTTTAAAGTCTAATTTCAAGTTTCCGAATGTGAGGGTGAAAATGTCTGATTTCAATCACAAATTCAACAGCATTTGGACAGGTTTGCAAACAGTAGAGGATCAAACATGTCTTCAAACACTTGAAACAAGGGCAAAAGCAACCTTGCCAAGACAAACACTTATGATATCAAAAATAAAATTGCACCCTATGAATGCTACCGATTGTTTGTATGTTGAGAATGTTTACACTGGTATCACACAATCGAAGACACTTCAAGCAATATCTACCTACAAGACAAGGCTCAATACTTACCAACTTAGCCCACAACTTGATGCTCCCTCACCTCACACCAAGTGGTTACCCACAAGAGATGTTGGCTTTGTCATGGAAATGTCAAATGACACAACCAAAGGGACACATATGGTGAGTATCTTAAGGTGATCCGGGTAAACCACTTGGATCAATCCTTGCACTAAGAAGATAAGCGGCTAAAAGAGGGTGGCTTCTATCTAATGGTTCTTAATAAGGATTTCCGTTCACAACACCCCTCTTGCTCCTCATAAAGGACTAGGACCTTGCGGCCTCAAGAGTACCTTAAGCATTCTTGTTCAATGTTTTCCCCATGGTCGCAATCCCATGAGCTACTCACATAAAACAAAGACAAGTGTTATGTCTATCAAGGTTTTTGGTGTCCTTGATAGCCTTGAGATTATAGTGAGTTGGAATCACTTGCCACCAAGGAAAATGATGACAAGGTTGTCCCCACTTGAGTCGTTCCTCTTGATTGCTCAAGAGCAGGCCCGCTAAAGGATTCCTAAACTAAACAAAAATGGATCAAATCTTGAGGTTCAAGGTTTTTGATTCACCATAAGGGTGAAGAGCATACTCCCCTATCTCAAGAATCTCTCCCAAACACACCAAGCAAAGAGCATACTCCCCACGGTGGGCGCCAGAAATGTACACACTAAAATGGTGCACTTCTATGAACCATTACATGCAAGGTTGCTCAACAATGAGGCCTCACAAAGTGGCTCATAGCTCTCTATGCATGGAGTTGCAAAGGACTTATGAGTTTTGCTCTCAGCTAGAGCTACAAGAATGTGACCTTGCTAGTCAACCATGCAATGAGAGATTCAAGTGAAGACAAGGGCAAGAGTGCCAATGTCCCCAAGAATCTAAATGAAAAATGCAATGCCAATGCAACTAGTATGAATGTGCAAGACTAATCTATCAAATGAAGTGCAAACTAAGCTATGAAAAGAAGTACAATAGATTTCAAGCCCCTAATTAAGCTATGTGAGATCTATTCTATTGCATAAAAGGAAATCTAATCTATGATGCCATGATCATGCAACTAAGAAAATAAATATAAACTAGATGATGAAAGCAACAAGTCTTCAATGTCTTCAAACTTCAAATGCACCTAAAACCTGCAGCATAACATTAGCATAAAACATGGATATGCAAATGGAGGAGAGAGCTCTCCTTTTATAAGAAATGAGGTGAAATGGACCATTGAGATTAAGAGGCAAAAAGTCTTAATCAGTGGTGGAGCTTGAAAGAGGAGCAATCCATGTGCACAAGTACCCTCCAAAGAGAGTGAAGTGTTGACTTTTGAGCCTCATGTGAGATAAAAGTGCTTTTTCCCTTTTTTATAAAATAGGAATAATGCTTTATTTGTGCAACTTAGGATAAGAGGAAAGTGGGGGCTTTTTATTTAATTAAAAGGGGAGGAAATATTCCTTTTAGGTAAATAAAAACTTAGGATAAATGGTTACCCCATAGGATAAAAATCCAATATATGATCGAAATTAAGACTTGATCAAGAAATTGATAATGTTCAAAATATTGATTATTGATAAAAATGATTCAGGATTGATAAATCAAATAAATGGGGCCCAAAGTCTAGGCGACCATTTTTGGGTGCATACAATAGGAACAAAGAACAACACATCGATGAGATATTCAACAAATATTCATTTATCAAATACCAAATTATCCATTAAAACATAATTATAAAGTACTGCATTATAGGCATATTTCTTAAAAGGTTTATAACATCTAAGTCATGAAATTTAGAGCTTATAAGGTTGTAGGATAGCCTTCCCAACCAAGTCAAAGTTAAAGACTAAAAACATGGAAAAAAAGACATAAAAGGAGTAAATATTAAGGACTAAGACACAACACTATATAAGATATGAGAAAAATTTTATGCTCGTCACTACTTATATACAAGATCGCCAACCACAAGCCAACCTATATGATCAACAATCTCCAAGATAAAGGAAATGTATCACAACATATAGGTTAGGACCTAAATCCATAAGAACACCCCCAAGTAGATAGATCATGCCATGCGAACATGTAAGGAGGTCAGACGCATGTATAAGAATATGGGAAGATGTGCCATGAAGCTTCGCATAATGTGAATATCCATCACAAGCTGAATCTCACCAATCCTGACCATTAGAACAGGAAAGAAATATAAGATTGGACCTTTCATAAGATAACTTCATCTGGAAACATTAGATCAAGCTTCAAACCTAGAAATAGGATGTTCATGATGTCTAGATCACATCATAAGGATCACATAAGATAATGAGCCAATTGGAACGATTGCTATCTAAAACATAGAAAACTACCCTACTATAACAAAATAACAAACAAACTGAAATAAATGTTTTTGGTTGATGCAATATTGCTCTAAACCCAAGATGCCCCTACATCATATCATTATGTGAAGAAATGTGTGCCTTGTCAGCAACACAAAGATTAGATACATGCAACATCCCAATCCCTCATTCTCACCATCACCCCATGGCCTTTTTCTCATTTGGGACTCAATCTTGTTGGACAAGTATATCCTAATTCCTCAAATAGCCATAAATAAATCCTTGTTGCCACTGAGTACTTTACTAAATGGGTTGAAGCCATTTTCCTCACTTACACTAATAGAAAACAAATATCAAATTTCATCCTCAATTACCTCATCTATCGCTATGGTATCCCACAAGACATCATTACTAATAATGGGTCCCTTTTTAAGAATAAGGATGTAATTGAATTATGTAAGAAGTGTGGTGTTAAGAAACATTGCTCATCTAGGTACTTCCCACAAGGTAATTTTCAAATAAAATGATTCAAGAAGAATAAGGATGTAACTGAATTATGTAATAATTTTGGTGTTAAGAAACATTGTGCATCTAGGTACTTCCCACAAGCTAATGTTCAAATAAAACCATCATTAAAGTCCTTAAGAAGGCAATCAATGACACTTGACACAACTGAAACCTCTAGTTGAATCCAACCCTCTGGGCCTACCACACTTCCATCTATACACCCATTGGAGCCACTCTATTTTCCCTTGTTTATGGTACTGAAGTCATTCTCCCTATCAAGATCGAGATCCCTTCCCTCTAAATCTCCTTTAATAATCAGTTATCTAATGAAGAATCTTGAGTTGCCTGCTTACAAGAGCTTCAACTCCTCAATCAATGTTGCTTCCATGCCCTAAACCATTTCCATGTGTATCAAAATTGCTTGCACTTGTAGTTTAACAAGAAGATCAAACCCTATGAGTTTGAAGTTGGTGACCTTGTCCTGCAACATAATCATAAGAACCTTTAGAATTGAGGAAAGAAAGGAAGGTTTGAGCCTATAAATTGGTTGGGCATGTTTGTGATCACAACTAAGTTTGGATTTGGAGCTTATTATCTCACATCACCAGAAGGAGATCCTATCCTCAATTCTATCAACATCATGCATCTAAAATGTTTCCATGCATAATGCATTAGGGAGTCCCATCCTGTTATATTAGAAAATACAAAAAAATACATTAAAAAAAAAAAAAAAGTAAAGAGAAAAAAGCATCCAATGGTGATTACTTGGTAATCAAGTGCCTTGTACAAGTACATGTCATGTGTAACAAATTTGGATCTACCATCTATCATGTTCACTTTTCCTTCCATCTCATCCATTATAGATTCCTTCACCCTATCCCCATGTCTATGTGGGAATCCTACCAAGCTCCACCCCTATCAACTATCCTACCATTTCATCCCTTGTTGACCACACCATCCATATAACCCTTCATGATGAGGCATTGTTCACCCATGTTTAGAATAAGGATCCAAAATCCTCTTCACCTTATTCCATCACATTGAACTTAATCATAGACATGTTGACCAAATAAGTTTTAAGGTCAAATCAATTTTGAGATTGAATTTCCTAGCTATTGTTCATTTCACATATATCTCCTATCAAATACCCATTCACATCACTCAATCTCTACCCTTCTGGATGCATCCTTCCTGATTTGGCCTATCAAATCTCACATCACACAATCTTGTTCATGGAAAGAACTGTGGATTGAATGACTGCTTGGTCACGAAGTCATTTTTTTTATTTTATCTTTTTGTTTCGATAGATCCTACTCAATATTGCCTTGATCTTCCATATCTTGGTGTATTTTGATTGATGTATATTGTTACATGTTGTCATTTGTGGTATGATCTACTTATGGGTAATTTAGTGCATATTTGTTGATTACTCAATTATGGTTATGTATGTCTTATTGAGGGCATGATCTTTTGCACTTCCACCAAGTCTCTAATCAAGATTTAGGTGTATTAAGGCCTCCCCATGTGTGTGCTATATTAGTTCCACCCTGATCATAAATCTACACATATGTTCCTAAATCTACCTTGTTCGTCTGAGTCTATTCCATGTAAAGGAACCATGTAATCCATGTTTTCTAGCATGTGATGCATACCTCCTTTTACAAAATCAAACTAGGGTATGCTCTCCAACATCAACGCGATAAAATCCCCAAATTCCCTTTTCATTTATTAGTTGCATTGTTAGGTTCATTTTGCATTTTTCATTGTGAGGCTCTTGTTTATTCTCCCCCCATCTCTACTAACTAAATGTCCCTCCCAATTCTTTTGATACACATAAAAACACTTTGCATTTAGAGGTTTAGTTGCATTAATTAGATTATCACATTGAATTAAGTTTCATTTCATTCTTAGTTGCATTTCATTAGGGGCATATTAATTGCATATTCCAATAGTTTCATCTTATACTTCATTTATTCATTAAAGCATTCCATTGCATTCATTATCATTCTATATTCATTCCATTTAGTTCATTAACCTTTCATTACATCATGTTAGGTTATCTTACCATAATATTACATTCATTATCATTTCATTGGGTATTTTCTTTTCATTAAATTAAGCATTTATCGCATCACAATCCATTCATTTCATTCAAAATTCTTTATTATCATTTCTTTAACCACATTCATTTACATTATTTCTTTATTATCATTTCTTTAACCATATTAATTTACATTAAGTTTAATTATCATTATTTCATTACATGATTAGTTGCATATTCATTATGCATTTATTTCATTAATTGCATTTCTTATCATTAATCACATCGTTTACATTTGTATTTCATATAATTTACACATCATTTTCATTTCCATTAATATGTATCATTACATGATCATATAGTTCATATCATAACATTTAGATCCACATCTATCACATATGCATTGTATATCCATTACATTTCACATAACTCATTACATCGCTTATTGCATAAATCACATCATATAGTATCTATCACATCAACATCAACATACATGTCCATACATCATGCATTCACAACTTGTAACATCCATTTTACATCACATACACCATATAAACATGTCCCATATAATGCCCTATGCATTCTTGCATCAAACGGGTTAGGATCACCATCATAATCATACAATATAGTATGCATCACATAAACACACACATCTTGCATCATAGAGCGTCAATATCATACACATGTGCATCATAAACATCATAAACATAAGTGCATCCATACATAATTAAATAGACATCATATAAAATCAACTACATCATCATCATATAGATCATAATAATAGAAATATCCATAGTCCATCATAAATGTCTGATAAACAATCCATCATAAATGTCTCATAAACAGTCCATCAAAGTGTCCCAAATCATATAGAGTACATTGAATAAGATACATCTCATCTCAAAAAAAAGAAAGTGTATCAAGGTATCTAGGCAGTGCTTATGTTGTTTTCTGGGATGACCCTCCCCCATCTTTCTACGATGGTGTAGGTGGTTCCATTCCTACTAAACCCTATGATCCACCTCCTATAGTCTGAGAGTGTATCCTCTCTGAGTATGTTGGGGCCCACTAGTCCTCTATCATTTCCTGATGGTAAAGTCCAATGTAATATGTGGCCTCCCGACCTGCCCTAACTACCTCCCTATGAGTTGCAAAGGCATCAATCACAATCTGGGCCATCCCCCCTGTCAAGGTTACGTGTCTGGCAATCTCGCATTTTGTACAGTACTGCTCTACCAACCTTTGTGCCTCATCCAGTTCAATTGTCAAGGTCACAATTTTCTCTTGGGAGTCATCAACACTAGAACATACCTCTATCCACTCCTCAACCTACTCTACTTGACCTACATCGACCCTACATTAGAGATCTGCTAAGGTCATATCTAGACTGGCATTATGCACCCTCTTTGTATCTAATATCCCATGTAGCTAGGCCACCTCTATCTAAAAACTATCTCAATTTGCCTTAGTGGTGTCTCTCTCAGCTATGATTGCATCTCTAGCCCTATCTGCATGAGTGACCTCAACCCTGATCTGATCATGATCCATGATAATAAAGTACAGTCTATCCTATAGACTATCATAATCTTCTCTAGGAATTGTATCAGGGGCCTGTTGCTATCATTGTGGCTATGGTACTCCATGTACCTGTCCCTATCCCTATGGATCTTGTACCTGAGCTCCTACACCCTATAGATGTGCTTGCACTCAAGGCACTTTCCATCAGGCTTATGCTCGAGGTATAATCTGTTGGGGCACTTGTGTGCTAAGGAAAGCACCTTGATAGGGTTAGTATCATCAATAAATCGAAATATGAATTAAATAGCCACAAAAATCAATCTAACTAAGAAAATTTAAAGATGATTGAGCACTCTATGGCTCTCTAATTAGGGATGCTAATGATGAGCTCTCAACAAGCTCTCACTAGTGACAATCCTAATATGAGAAATCAAATGATAAACAAGCTAAACAAGTTAATTCCCAAAAGAAATACTAATTAGCTCTAGATTCTCCTTTTCTAACTCAAATTTGCAAGAGGTTTAATGCTTCATAAAATTTTTGGATGATTATTGCTTCAATTATGCCTTGCTTTTATAGATTTTGGCAAGGTTAGGGGGTGTGGTTGATTTGATTATGGTTGAGTTTGAGTTAAGTTCGTGGTTCCACCTTTGGAGACCATTTAAATATTTTGTCCTCAAATCTTGGGACAAGAGGACAAAATGGGTGGACAATATGCTCTCTCCTTATGGGTGATGGAGATTCAATTTAATCTTAATCCATGTGAGCTTGATCCTTCAATACTATTGGTTGAGATATTTTCTCCCATTTGGTGGTTGAGGGAAAATAGGATTTTAATCAATTGAATTTAATTAATATCTTTAGCCATGTGTACCCCTTGAATAGATTGATTTGATTTCAATGAACTATGTAATTAATTATATTAATTACATAATTAATTGATTTATTTGATTTAAATTGAATTTATAGCTTTTGATTTTTAATGAAATTTGATTTATGGCTTGATTGCAATTTTGCTTTGATTCTAGCTTGATTTCATTTAATTGCTTTGACTTTTGCCTTAGTTGCTCACTTGATTGATCTTGTCTAATTTCAGGTGATTACAAATGCCCCTCTTTGAGTCGACATGCGAAGCGTATCGATTCAAAGAATGTCTTGATGATTTTTTATGCAAAGTCCTGATCAACTGATGTCTGATTTGATATGATAGAAGATGCAGAATCTAAAGATGAAGTTGATGTAGTTTTGATTGATTTGAAGGTCCTTGATGGTCGATCTAATGATAGGTTGTCTGATATGGTTCTTGATTTGATATGATTTGATGTTTGATGCCCCTTTTGATTGATAAGTGAAAAAAAAAATTAATAAAAGATTACGCTTTGATTTGATGGTCATGCCCCTAATTCGTTGATTAAGATGTCGGTCCTGATTATCGAGTGTATGCCCCCTCAGAAATGAAATGAAATTTGATCATTGTTGAAAGATATGATGTTTTAAGTCAAGTTTACGTGAATTAGGTCAATTAGTAATGATTTCAATTTCATTTCCAATAATGTATTCGCGATTGTTTCATGACAAATGCCCCTAATTTAGCAAAATGGGTGAAAATTTTGGGTCCCTAGTCATTTTTTGGTCAAAGATGCTCTTTTTAGGTCAAAATGGGCTATATAGGGCTAAAAGTCATTTTTACTATTCATTTTCACATTCACTTTTGTCTTTTTCTCTAACCCTTATGAGCTATTTCACGATGGTTATCCTGATTTGAGAGCATAAATTGGAGCAAGGGAGTCGATACTTGTGTCCACCAGGCTACAGACCTCTAGTATGTACCCCGACAACTCACTTTGTCATTTAAATACATTTAAATTTGAAAATTTTGTATTTTTACTAGAAAACCCTCTTTTTTTCTTTTTTTCTTTTTAAAATATGCATTTAATACTTTTAATAGCACGTACACAATTTCTCCAGTGCTTTTGTTATTTTCCATTGTGCAGCTGCTATTTTTAATAGTGTGTACAAACAGTAGAACTAGGGTATGAAATGCATTCGCCCTTTTCTGTTGCGCGTACAAATTAGTTTGTGCATAATAGTAATTTAGCTGCGCATATAGGTAAATCCTATAGCACATACTAAATTCCCTAGAGCGTACACATTAAAGTAGCACTTTTAATTATTTCTCCTGCGCATTTACCATTTTTAGTTGTGCTTTTGCCTTTTAGTGATTTTAAATAATTAAATAGCGTGTTTACCCTTTTAGGTTAAAATCAAAAACTACTGAGTCAGTTTTTCGAACCGTCTGGTGTTGTCAATCAGTCGATTGGTTTAAGTAACAAGTCTAATTTGATAGCGAGTCATATGATGTTAGTTTGAGTCAAGTTATTCTGAATGTTTGATTGTCAATCTTGATTTAGATGGTGGGTGATGATAAATTTTTTGTCCTCTCTGAGTAGAACCAGGAAAATTGATTGTGGTTTGATAATTTTAAATGTTTGATTGACTTAGGATGATCCAAAATATAATGATTTCAAATTTTGATGTGTTTAACTTTCTTTTTGCAGGCTGAGCTTAAATTGCTTAGGGTTAGAGGCTTGTATCCCTTGCCTTTTGAGATGATAGATGACCTAAGTGGTGTAGATAGTTGGGTGATTGGCAGATGCAGATTGATGTTCCTTCTTGTCCTTCCTCAAATCCATGTGAATCAAGGTCTTATTATAGCTATGGCAGAGCAATGGCATTTGACCATAACACATTTCACTTGTCGATGGGGGAGATGACCATTACTCCCGAGGATGTGTATCACATCCTTCACATCCCTACTCATGGAGAGTTGATATACTATGATCAGGTGGATGATGGGGCCACTTGTAGGTGAGTCTTTGGTGATGATACTATTGGAGATTATAATATTTAGTGGGCTCAGCTCCCTTCTTTCCCTATTCTTCTTGTTGTTCTTGGAGCACTAGTTGGTGGTTTCCTTGTTCCGGGTCGATGAGGACATGGCTTTATAGTTGGTTGGGGTCATATCCTTGAGGATATGATCATACAACCATGATGATTTGATTGGGGGACCTATGTACTTACACAGTTATATCATGAGCTGCATTCAGTTGTGTATCATCGCGGGGTGACTCTATTTGTAGGTGTGATCCTGTTACAACTATGGACATGGGAGCATATCCTTGTTACTAGACCTATTTATGTTTAGCACCGTGATCCAGGTTGGCCCTTTGCTTGGATGTATGAGGGGATGGTTTTATAGGCCCACTTAGGCAAGTTGGACTATTAGAGACAAGTCATCGACGACATCGATCAGGTCATATGGTGACCCTACATTGGTTGCGAGGCATGGCCTAAGGATGTGGTCAAGTTACCTTTCATGTGTATACCTCGGTGGATGATAGGGTAGACACCATTGATTATTCAGAGATTTTTCTTCTTGAGAGTCTTATGGTAGCATGGTCAAACACAAGGCATGCCATAGGGATTAGCTTTGTATGCCCAGGTATAGGTAGAGAGGTCACTCTGGGGGCCACAAATTGATTATCGAATGGCTCGCCAGGAGGTATTGCAACTGGCCCATCTTCCTTGGGATATGAGGGATCATGTTGTAGATGCTCACATGATAGATGACTATGCTGATTGGTTCACTCAGAACTCATTTCTGAGATTCATAGATCATGCAGAGCCAGTGTCTGATATAGAGGAGGACTCTAATGATGATGGTGGGGATGGGGATGGGGTGGTCAGAGAAGAGGTCATCAGGGATGATGGGGTAGATGAGTGATTAAAGGAGGTAGAGTTGTCATCCTGGTGATTGTTACTACATCGTTTCCTCCTAAGGATGGTATTTGTATGAGAGGTGGTTGGGTTAGAGTCTAAGGTGGTGATGTGGACAGAGCTCTGCATTAGGTTGTTGTGGATAGATTGGCTAGATGGGGCAAACACAGGGTTAGATTTCATAGGTAGGTGGATGCTTAGGTTGTGGCTAATGTGGATGCTCAGGCCGCATAGATTTTATTAGATCAGGTACATGGTATACCAGCACCTCCATAAGATCCTCCAATACATGCTCCTACTTCTTCTATGTCATCTTCTTCAATTCTTCCATTTTCTTCTTCTTTCATTCCATCTTTGTCTCAGTCCAATTCATCTTCTTCCATCCCATCTTCTTCTATGGCACCTCCACAAACTCCACCTATTTAGGCTCCACCGCAGGCTCCACCCACACAAGTTCCAGCACAGACTCCTGCACTAGCCTTAGCCTCAAATGTCAAATCATTGTAGTCTGAGATGTTACAGATGAGACAATAGGTTACCTAGCTGAGTTTGATGATGTAGACCTTCATGGTTTCTACGAGTCAGCATGGTTTATAGGCTAGCTTGAGTAGACCTCCAGATGTTGATCATGGTCCGAATGGTGCCGATGGTTCTAACAGTTGACTTGTTTTGAGATGATATGAGATACTTTATTCTTTGTTGTATATGATGATTCATTTTTTATCTCGAGACATTGGACTTAGTTTATTCTTTGATTAGTTGATGTTCCTTATGCTTTGATACTTGTTGATACTTTGATGGACTTCAATTCCTAGATGTTATTACTTTGATGATGATACCATGGATTTTGACAAATTTACTTTATATGATTTCATTATGTGTTAGACTTCATTTGTCAAGTGTTTCGATATGATATGCAGATCTATATGATTCTATCTCCTACATGCTTTGTTTTTAAGCTTTTTCAGATGTAGTTTATGATATGAATGCACATGTTCTATTTATGCTTACATGGTTGTCTTATTTATGACATAGAATAGATGAACGTATGTGATATGGATTTAATGATTTTGTATAATGATTAATGCTTTGATACATGATGCTTTATGGATGTATATGGTAACATGTTTTGTATGATGATGTAATCATTTAATGATTAATGTGATATGGTGGTATTTATGGATGCATCTATTTGATGATATGGATATATGTAATGGATATATGGTATATAAATGTGATGCAAAATGTGATGTACCTATATGATGTAATGAATGGATATTGTAATAATTAATGACTAATGTCATGATAGATGATATATAAATGTTATATGGATTAATGATGCTGATGATGCAAATGCAATGATATGTAATGTATGGATATGATGAATATGTATATGTAAATGCAATGATCTAATACACTTATACTTGAATATAAATCAATGTGTAAATGTAAGGAATCTTTAATGAGTGCACCTAAATGGATAATACAATGTGATATGAAATGCAATGTTTTTAATGAACTTAATGGAATTCAACTAAAATGTCTTAATGATGAAATTAGTGCTACTTAATAAGATGATTTGATGGATGCAATGCATGTCGCTTAATGTAATGTAATCGTAAATGAACTTAATGTTTTAAAAGGAATGGTTATTGAATGATATTAAAATAAATGCATCTAAATGAGATGGATTTAAAATGAATGCAAACTAATGCAATGCATCTAAATGAGACGGATTTAAAATGAATGCAAACTAATGCAATGCAGCTAAATGAACTTTAGTGAAAGTGATGTGAACTAATGCGATGAACTTAGATTAAAGTGAATGCAAACTAATGTAATGAATTTAAATGAACTTAGGGTAAAGTCCTAAATGAATGCAAGATATGATTATTTTTAACAAATGCAAGTGAACTAAGGCAATGCACCCTTGTTTTTTATTTTTCGATTTCCAACACACTCTATCATATGTAGTTTTTTTATGTGTGTTTGATTTTTTATTTAACTCCACCCCCTTTCTATTTTTCTCTTGAAAATTCATTTTTGGAGCTAAGAAAAGGAAAATACTTTAAATGCATTTAATCTAGGATGTATGCAACTAACTATCTGTATCACCTTAAAATGGAAGCACTTCCATGATAAGAGCATTTAGCCCTCCGAGTAAGTGGTTTGGGGTTATGTAAAGTGCCTTGATCAGGTCTTTGCATGTATCTGGCTTTTCCCCCTATTCTACTTTCCTCTGCACCCGATTTTCTCTTCATATCTCCATTTCCTAGCACTCTAGGACAAGATCCTGAGGTTTTTGACCATAAGGTCAAAGTCAACCTTATGGGTTCAAAGTTGACCTTGATCCTAACCAGGTCAAGATCAACCTTGATCCTGACCTAGTCAGGTTTGAGCTCGTCCTTGACCCTCCTATCCAAATTTCAATTTTCCTTGAATTTCAGGTGTCGAGTTTCGGGGATATTTCTTTTCCCACCTCCGGGTCGACCATTTCGAGTTTTAGAATGGTAAATCCTTAATTTTCATTTAATCTAGGTATATTTTCTAAAGGTTAGGACCTAATTGGTATTTAATTCTCCAAGGTGGCCCCTCTAGAGGATTGTGCCCTAGTTCACTATAAAAGGAGGCCTTCCTCTCTCATTTTCACATCCATTATTCACATCTCATCTCAAGAAATTTCATGAGAAATCTCTCAAGTGAAAGCAAGTGAATTCAAGAATTCAATAAAGTCTTCAAGCATTCAAGTGTTCAAGCATTCATCCATCAAGGAGATCTATTGTTAGCCATTAAAAGATTCAATCTCTTTGGAGCCCCCTTGAAGATCCATCCTTCTACATTCATCCAAGCCTCTTCATATTCAAAGATCAATTCAAGATTGGTGTTGAAGATCAAATTCCATTGACTGGAGACATCCTACATTCATTCTACATCCATTGAAGCATTCCTACTTGTGGATTTGAGGATTCAAATCCTCTACAAGGACTTCAACATAAGCGAGGTGAATTGTTTCAATTGCTTTGTTTATGCATACTACATTTCAATTCAATTTCAAGGTTAATTCGTAATGGGGTTTGACCAAGGCAAACCCCCCATACAAATAAAACCCCCATTTTCTTGTAGGTACAGGTGTGGAATTTTAGATCTGAGAGCAGATTTGGATACTCTTTTGGGTGAACTTCTGAGATCTGTGAACAAAGTTAGAATCGACCTTCAAATAAAGAATCTAGCCTTTGACCTTTTATGAGGGTCAAAGACTACCTGTCGTCAGAAAGATAAAAGATTTCTAGGTTTTCTTCGTCTCGGCATTTCCAATTTGAAACAAGTTGCATAATTGCCTAAAAGTACACACAAACATCAGAAATTGGCATTTTCAAGATTTTCCCTAATTTGAGGTTAGTATTTGTATTTCAATTATTTCATATTTCAAGCATAACTCTCCATAGGGAAATATAGGGTTTTTCTCTCTCTTTCATATTCTTCATAAATTGATTCAATTATGCATTGACCTTTTGGTTGATCAAATTGAATCTCTCCTTTGGGAATTTGGATTTAGGAGTGGATCTCATATTTCCCCCATACATCTATCCATTACACATTCTAAATAGAGGTGATTCCATTTTACCTCTATTCATTTTGGTGAACCCAACATACCTACTCTCTTTCTTTTTTGGTGTTAGATATCCCTTTGTCTTATACTTCATTTTATCTTGTTAGTATTAGATTTCTCCTTTGTGTTAGATCTTGCATGCTAATTAAATTTAAAAAATACAAAAATATTCATGCTTTATGTGTTCTTAGTTTAGTTCATTTGCATTACATTAGTTTATGAGCTTTACTACCACTAGTCCTACTTATAACATTCTGGTTAGAAGAAGTCATAGACTCATGGGTACCTTTGATCCGGAATCTTCTTCTCCTTTCCTTAGGATCCCGGATGATAACTTGATTCTTCATGATTCCAATCCTACAATGGATCAAAACTCTTCTCACTCATATCATGATGAGGATGACACTTTAAGAGTTCCTCCTGAACAAGTCCAAAAACTTTCCACTGAACTTGATAAAGTGGGTAATTGGCTTATTCAAGAGAACCATAATCAAGATTCCATTCAAGCTATAGAGGCTCTTAAGAAAGTTCTCCATGATAGTGATCAAGGTGTTAACCTCTTGTGTGGTATTACTCACCTTGTGCATTCAAATGTTAAACCTTTAGCTCAAGAAACTCAAGATTTAGGGTTGATTCCTCCTATCACTAGTGTTGAACCTCCTTCTAATCCTTTACCTAGTATTCCTACCTATACTCCTTCCTTGGTGACTATGACGGTTCCCTCTATTCAACCTAAAATGAAAACTCAACCTAACCCTCGACACCAACCTAAGAATAAAAGACCTCGAGAACTTTTGATTACCTTTGATGATTTTGAGACTATTAAAGCTCCTGATGGTCCCCTTTACATTTCTACTAGGATTTCTCAGAAACCTACTCGTGGTTGTCTTGTTGATCCTACATCCTTATTCAATGTTATTATTGAAGAAAATCTTTTTTTATGAAAAGCTTACAATGTGATTCTTATGATACATCAGATGTGTGGATTCAAACTTGTGGTTTTCTTTGTCCATCATTTGGTTCTATTACTTTACCGGTTGAACTTTGTGGAAAAATTATGAACACTACCTTTGTTGTTGTTCCTACTTCTGATCAATTTCAAGTTAAGCTAGGTTTGCCTTGGTTGTCTACATGCATGTTGTTGCTTCACCTATCCATAAGTGTCTTAAATTCATTTATGATGAAGAAGTGAAGATGATTAATCATAGTTTATACCAACCTTCTAGGCCCAGAGATTGTGCTGCTCTTGATTTCTTTTGGCCTTCATTACCAAATTCATGTCCTCCTCGACCTAATAATCTTTGTCGTTCATATCAAGCTTTTAAACATTGTAAGATTCTTGAATTAAGCATTCCTCCTATGGATCTTAATCACAGTCTTTTGCCTACACCTTCTATACCTCCTTTAACTATGGCTTCTAGTTCTGTTAATCAAGTTCCTTGTATCAAACCTATCAAAGATCATGTGATTGTTCCTCCTATTGTTGATAATCCTATTGATCTTCCTAAAGAACTTGTGAAGGATCCTATAATTGTTCCTCCTAGTTCTCAACCTATTTCAAATAAATCAAAATGTAATTGATCTGCTAATGAATGTCGTAAAAAGCATCGTGCTCATGCTAAAGCTCATAATTCTATTCTTCAAAAATCTCTACCTTCTTCGGATAAACCTATGCATGATGTGTTAGAAGAAGTTGTTACTAATAATGATGTTAAGATGCATGATTATGATGATTCTATTCGTATCTTAGATCCTATTTTGATTAATTTGGATGAAGAAGATACTCTTGATGATACTGATGATGTTAATGATGAATATGAGACTATTGACATTGACATTGATTTACCTAATATGCTTTCATCACAATTAACTCTTACACCTAGTGTCAAACATTGTGATTCTCAAGAGGATCCTTGTTTGGAACTGGCTATCATTCCTACTGTGTTGGATATAGTCCCTCTTGTGATTTATCCACCTTCCCTAAATGATATACAATGAGATGGGGAGAGTAGGTGACACGCTTGATTGGCTTGTCCTTCGTGGTAGCTTTGTTGTGTGTTTTCCTGTTGTACTGTGTTTCTCCCGTAATGTGTTTGCTAAATGTTGTTAGATTCTTTTATACGATCATTGTTACTTAGTTGGTACAAGGTAATAAATGAATCGAAACTATCGTTCAAATTCTTCTATATGTATCTCTATTCTTCTACACATTATTCAATGTTATGTCATAATTGTGTTATTGTTCGTAAATGTTTCCTTGTGTAATCTGCTTGGATTCGAGATATGGTAGCACTAATTCTTTTTGGTCGCCATGTCATGGTCTGAAAAGATTCTCCTTCGTATATCTTATGTGATCTTTCCTCCTTTGTGATTGTAGTTCTACTTTCTTTGGGGAATGATGTCAATTCATTTGCAATAATATCATATATATATTACCTTATGATCATACTGACCCCATGGTAGGTAGATCCCTTCTATGTTCTCTATATGTTTCTATGATATTTCCCTTGATTTGTCTTCGTCTGGGGGCATCTCGATGTGGAAACGTAATCAGTGGAGTTGTTTATGTTTCTGTTAAAGCCATTGCTTCTGTTAAAGTGTCAGTAATGACTTTAACGTGGGGGCATATGCTTTGCTCACTTATTGCACACACACACTTTTTGATATGCACATATTATTTTTCAAGATACTTTTCTCCCTTTTTGGATTAGTAACTAATCCTTAAAGAATGGATTTATATTTTAGGATCTCTTGATCCCTCCAGTTTCAAATACACATATATTTTGATCCCTTAAGGTCGGAGGTGTCCTTAAGATTGGATCTCTTTATTGTTTTTGGTTTTATTCTTATGGAATAGGATATTCCTAAGGGTAAATCCTTGATGGGTTGACTAGTGAGTAGCCACATTCACTAGGCAGTTCAATTCCATCTTTCCAGTTGTGTCATTTTCTTGTGTGGTTCACAATGGGACATAAGCTCTCATTGGGCGAGGTAATCACACCCTTTCTATCTCTCTTTAGAGATGTCTCTCTTATTGTGATCTAGGATTCGACGAAGACTTGAGTCCCTAGGGGCTTAAGGTTTCTCTTTGTGCCTTGGATTATGATAAGATTATCTATTCCTTCTGATCTCCTTTACCAAGACTTTGCATTGAGTCCATACTCTTGCTAAAGTGGGGGCTTAATGTATCATCTTAAAATGGAAGAACTTCAATGATAAGAGTGTTTATCCCTCTGAGTAAGTGGTCTGGGGTCATGTTAAGCACCTTGATCGGGTCTTTGCATGTATCTGGCTTTTCCCCATGTTCTGCTTTCCTCTGCACCTGATTTTCTCTTCATATCTCCATTTCCTAGCACTCTAGGATAGGATCCTAAGGTTTTTGACCATAAGGTCAAAGTTGACCTTATGGGGTCAAAGTCAACCTCGATCTTAACCAGGTCAGGATCAACCTCAATCCTGACCTAGTTAGGTTTGAGCTCATCCTTGACCCCCTATCCAAATTTCAATTTTCCTTGAATTCTGGGTGTCAGGTTTCGAGGACATTTGTTTTCCCGCCTCTAGGTCAGCCATTTCATGTTTCGGAATGGTATATCCTTAATTTTCATTTAATATAGGTATATTTTCTAAAGGTTAGGACCTAATTGGGATTTAATTCTCCAAGGTGGCCCCTCTAGAGGATTGTGCCCTAGTTCACTATAAAAGGAGGCCTTCCTCTCTCATTTTCACATCCATTATTCACATCTCATCTCAAGCAATTTCATGAGAAAGCTCTCAAGTGCAAGCAAGTGAATTCAAGCATTCAAGAAAGTCTTCAAGCATTCAAGTGTTCAAGCATTCATCCATCAAGGAGATCCATTGTTAGCCATTAAAGGATTCAATCTCTTTGGAGCCCCCTTAAAGATCCATCCTTCTACATTCATCCAAGCCTCTTCATATTCAAAGATCAATTCAAGATTGGTGTTGAAGATCAAATGTCATTGATTGGAGACATCCTACATTCATTCTACATCCATTGAAGCATTCCTACTTGTGGATTTGAGGATTCGAATCCTCTACAAGGACTTCAACATAAGCAAGGTGAATTGTTTCAATTGCTTTGTTTATGCATACTACATTTCAATTCAATTTCAAGGTTAATTCCTAAATTGGGGTTTAACCAAGGGAAACCCCCCATACAAATAAAACCACCATTTTCTTGTAGGTACAGGTGTGGAATTTCAGATCTGAGAGCAGATTTAGATACCCTTTTCGGTGAACTTCTGAGATCTACGAACAAAGTCAGAATAAACCTTCAAATAAAGAATCTAGCCTTTGACCTTTTATGATGGTCAAAGACTACCTTTTGTCAAAAAGATAAAATATTTATGGGTTTTCTTTGTCTTGACATTTCCAATCTGCAACAAGTTGCAGAATTGCCTGAAAGTATGCACAAACATCAAAAATCAACAATTTCCAGATTTTCCCTAATTTGAGGTTAGTATTTGTATTTCAATTATTTCAGATTTCAAGCATAACTCTATAGGGAAATATAGGGTTTTTCTCTCTCTTTCATATTCTCCATAGATTGATTCAAAATTCTTAACTCCAGAATTTGCACCCTAAATCCAAGCACCTAAACACTTAAAAATTCTGGAGAACATGGGAACAATCATGAGTTTTTGGGTAAACTATGTAGGTGATTGAACCTTCGAAATCTAGGCCGGTTCCTATCAAATATGGAATATCACCTCCTAATTGAAAACTTGATGGGGAAAAGAGAGAAAGATTAAAACTGAATGGGAAATTGGGTGATACACCAAAACTTGGCACAGATCTATCAAGATCTTCAAACTGGCATTCCTCATTACAAAATCACTTAGCTGCATTTATCATTCTCTACTCAACATAAAGTTTGACTAGAATTCATTACTAGGGTTTAAACCACAAACAATAAAAACTGACAACAAACTTACATATTTTGCAAAAAGGCCTAATTTTTTAATAAGATAGGAAAGGAATCAGAAACAACTCACTTTACCTGATTACATAAAATACAACACTTTATGCAGAAAAGAAGAATAGGACTGGACATGATACTCAAAGATGATGAAATCAGAAAAGCCTACTTTATTTCCTTCAAAACCTATAAAAATGGTTACAAAATAACAAAAAAAGGGTGAAGGAACAATTTTCTCACTTAACACCTCTTTTTACCAAAACTCTAAACCCCTTACAATGAATATAGAGCTCAAATAAATAGCCTCCAAGGCTGATTCTGAAAATAAGAGTCCCCCTAAAAAGTGCCTCTAAAACAGATAGATCTCCCCAAAATCAGGCCCAACTAATGCTTACATGTAGCTTCTAACAAGCCCTCAAAAATTTCAATTCAATCCCTAAATTTAAGGCATAATTGATGCCAAAAATTAAGCCTTAAAGGTTAATTTCGAAAATGAAACTAACTCTTAACTTTAGGTCCTTAATGTTGATATATTTTCCTAATTTACATCTTTTACATACTATATATCAACATATATCAAAGAATATATTAAAATATTTAAAATATATTAAAGAATATATTTAAAATATCTAAACTATATTCTAAAATAACCTAAGATGCAAAAACCCATCCTACAACCCAAACTTAAATTACATGCCTAACATGCAACCTAAATCGAAAGCCTAACTATATGGTCAACATGACCTTTCAAAATGTTTATTTTTATTACAAGGCATGAGGTGATAGCGTGTACTGCAGGTATGTTCATGGACTCCAAATTATATCAATATGAAGAAAGTTTTTTTATTTTATCTATCTCATTTGTATTCTGTAGCTTTGGGGAAGAAAGAAGCTAGGGTTTTCATTACGCCACCATGCTTGTGGTTGAAAATGGTGTTTGAAGCCATGATGTATGGTGCTTTATCTTCATTTGTTAAGAAGCCCAGGCCTCTTTTTGGGAGCTGGAATGTATCTGGAGTATTCTTTTTCTATTGAATCATTGCATGTTTGAATGGAACTCGGGCTCCACTTCGCTCTTGAGTGCACACTCGAACTGGAGCTCCACTATTTGAAAACAGAGAGCTCAGGCTCCTTCTACACCATGAGCTTCCTTCTATGATCTGCGAGCTTTTCTAGCATAGCTCGGGTGTATTAACTGAAACTAATACTTAAATATAAGTATCTATTTATCCTTTCTACACGTACATACTTTGTTAATCTCATTGCATATACTAGAAGATGAACTATACTTTTATTTAAAATGCTAGAGATTAATCTTTGTTTGCACCATTGCGTGAAATTTGGGTTTCACAAAATGTTGTGTTGTTGAAGCTATTGCTTACATATCAGTATTGTGCACTGATGAACTTGACCATTTCATATGAACTTTGCTTCACTGTATTCGACTATGAGTTCATCATTTATTATTGAGCCATGACTGGTAATAAAGTTTGGTACATTTATCTTGAATCATGGCTTGACAAAGAGCTCACAATGTTTTAAGTTGTACATGTTATTTGCTGATTGGAACTCATCCTTTACCCTGAGATTTTCATTTCAGTGAGCCGACCGAAACTCATAGTTTTATCTACTCCATTTCTTTGTGTTAAATTAGAGCACTCTTATATTTTTGTTGGCAGTTGTCCATCAACAAAAATGCCTAGGTGGTCATAGAGCACCTCTAACTCTTGTATTGAATGTGTTGTCAAAATGATTGCTTGGTCTCGCTTTGCCTGCTTCACAACATTTCATAGTTTTCTCCTTGAAGCTGGGTCCAACCTTGTACTGAGCTCGGTTTTGATTGTAATCTCCAGCTTGTGATAGCTCTGAACAATAAATTACTTTGCAAAAAACTTAGAGCTTTGCCCTTTATGGCTGAACAAATAAAATAGAGATTTGTCCTTGTATATACCATTACTTGCTGAAGATACATGTTTTTTTTTTATGAAAATATGTGAAATAGTACTGATGCCTCATTCCTGCAGAATAGTGACAAACATTATATTTATACATAGTTATTACCTTCACTAAAAGAGTTACTCATGGGGTTCGAGCATGGGTTCATGACTCCCATGAGAAACACTAAGAAATAGAGGACTTGACCTTTGAAAATACATATTCTTCATTCCATTTGCACAATTCTTCTATGCATATATATATCTTGTTTTCTGAAATTGCATCTTGAATAATAACATAACAATATTTTATCTAATGAAATATGACTAACACTGTCATATTAATATGTAAAATAATACTTTTGTTTATCTCTCATTCCTACACAAAACACTAATTTTGACCTTGGAATATGGCACTATCCTTTGATCTTTTGCTCTGGCACATACACTTTCATTCTGTCATAAATACTATATTTATCACTAGCATTTCCTATTGATTTATCTTTGAATATGCACTGAACATGTGAAATAATAGCACTATTTGATTTTCAATCCTGGTGCACACTGCATTTGTTATCTGAAAATACATAATAGCATTCTAATTGACTGTTTATTCTCTTCTTATATCTTCCCATTATATTGATATTACTAATAATTGTGCAATTCTGGAAGTTTAATTGATGTATGATGCTTTTAGGTTTTCATGTATTTGCTTAGATCCAATTTGGATCTAACATCTTTTCCTCCATGACGTAGGATACATGACATAAAGAAGACCTAAGATGTAGAACAAAGAGACACAAGGTCCAAGACAAGAAGACTCACAAAGTGCAGACAATCAGCTCCAGAATGTAGAAGACCTCTTACATGCAATGCATGGACCCCTATACCTCATCATGCATCAGTTAAACTTTCTTCTCTGCCTATGTTCTCTAAGTTTTAGTATGCAAGATGTAAACCTTATGGAAGGAACACTTGTTGACTACATTTATTTTTAATGCACAATTTAATGATCACTATGAATTTGCAATTTTGAGCACGATCAATACTTAGAGTACATAATCTGATAATATGAATGCATTTGAAATGTATTTCATATTCATAAGCTGAATAGTAATTTTGAAGAGGTGTACTTTTATGCACTCTTTTGATATTTATAATTTTCATTCTAAATTGTATACCTTATTTTCTATATTTGAGCGATTCCGCAACTTAGGATAGCAACTATTCAATCCATAACTCAAAGAAAAAGTAATATCAGCTTACCAATTTAGTGTGCAAACTAAATCGGTAACATTTTTGGTGACCTCTCAAGGGTGTTTGCCTACTGAACAAAATAGACCAATTGCCTTTTGCAATCCATTGGACACAGAGTTTTGAACTTTGATAAAAACTTAACCTTTCAAACCTTGGAAAACTTAGAAAATACTAAAAACTTAAACACACCACTCAACTGCAAAATTGAAAACTGAAATTGAAACTAAATACCTCATGCTAGCTGTTTAGGAAATTTGCATTTGTCTGCCTTCAACATCATCATATTGGTGCTATACCAATTCTGTGAGTGACTTTACCTCATTCTGAGGTGTACATCTATATGATGATGCTGATGGGATACAACTATAGATTTGCAAATAGCTAGCTTGAGGTAGAAAACAAATTAGAGTCCATTTTTTGAATTAAGCACTTTCTCTTGGAAAACTTGTCTTCTCTTCTGAAGTCTACAAGCTATTAGGAAAGTTCATGGATGACCTATTTTCGAGTGTGGCCATTGTGCCTAACTTGAAACCTTGGAATGTCTAATGTTTCACATTAGGATTAATGTATACATTTTTGAATAGTTCTGCCATGAAGTTGTCTAACTTGCAACCTTCAAAAAACTACTAACTACTAACCGAAACAAACTACTAACTGAAACTGAAATGTGCCCAGCACTTGGAGATATCAAACTAAAATTGAAAATGTCTAACCTACTCTAAGATAACCAATCATCCAAGTCTTAGATACATCCATTAACAGAGTGATTGAAATAGCTTCCTTTTCTCACCAATAACAAATGAGATGCACGCATACGTGAAATTGAAAAGACATGCAATATGACTGAAAATACCAAAATCTCCTATAGCATATCTTTAAAATGATAGACCAGATCACAAATCTCTTGTATTTGATCAATATCAATGTAGATTTTAGATGAATAAATATGTTGAATCTTCTCATCAATGACTGAGAACTCAGGAACAAGCTCCATTATGGAAAGATGCCTGATTGGGCAACCTTTTAAAAATGTAAACTTAGGGCTCTCCTTACTTTCCTCTGAGTCTTCATGACTATCATTCACTATTGATAGCCATGTCAATTCATCCTCTATGGTCAAAGGATCATCATCTTCTGTCAAGTCAGCTAGGAACTCATCAAAACTATTGATCCACTGGGAATCAAGAGCACTTCGTTCTAGCTTTGCTTCCTGCACATAATCATTAGAAAGAATGTCCTCCAAAATAGAGAAGCCTTGAATAGGCACCAATATTAATCCCTTAATAGCAAGCTTCTCACATAAGTTTGCAATAATGTTATCAAAACACTCTTCTAAGCTTTGATTAGCCTCTTTATCTTGAACACCTTGTTGTACTGAAGTGACCGTAAGTTTTTCTTCCTTCTCTTGATCAACAAAAGAAGGTAACTCACTAAAGAGAAGTACAACTATCTCTTGCTAGTCAAAATAATCTCCTTGATGTAGAGATGAATCATATGGAACTAACTAGACAATTTCATGATCAATTGCATCTGATTTTCCTTTATGTTCTTGAATAAGGATAGGCTTCAATTCTTCATAAGGCTGCAATTGCTCTATCACAAGTGTTTGTGCTAGAAGGATATCACTAAAACTTGGGAATAAATGCTTAACTAGTTCTTTATTCATAGGTTCTCTGGACATAGGAGTTCTCCAACTTGGAACTTTACATTCAATAGACTTAGGAGACTCACTTTGCCCAAAATGCATGAAGCTTGGAATTTTACGCTTAGGAGCCTTTTGTTCAGCCATTTGTAATCTCATCTCTGCTTCCTTAACAACAATTTGACAATCAAGTTCTTATTCCCATTGTTTCACTTGCTGCTCATATAATTGATCCTCACTTCCTTGCTCTTGATTTGGCTGAACAAGCTTGCTAGGCTCATAAAACTTTTTCATTTTAACATAGTCCCAGCTTTGAGGCTGATTGGAAATATCTGCATGTTGATTAGGCATAAAATAGTCTCCTTGGAACTGGTTATAACTCTATGTTGTATGCCTTATAGCCCATGCCAATGATCCTTCTTATTGGAGAGCCTGCTCATAACCCTGTACAAGGGCATACTGAATATACTGATAGCCTCCTGAGGTATGGTAGCTTGCACTAAAAATAGTCTTAGGATGACTTTCATATGGCTGATAATTAGCCCATTGAGCACTATTCTCATGATAGGATGGTGAGTATTCTTGCTGCCCACAATAATATGACATTTCTATTCATGTACTAAGCTAAAAATCTGAATATAAAAGATTATCTAAAAAATACCAGCACTTGACCTTTTGAAACCAGTAGATCCTTGGTATAGAGTCACCAGGTATGTGTTTGAATCCTGCCTCCAAGGGCTGTAACACTGTTGTCCACACCAAAACAGCAATGATATGAAGCTTAACCAAACTGTGAAATAGTTTGGTCCCACCAGGCGTGCCAAAAATTGTTAACTCTAGAATTTGCACCCTAAATCCAAGCACCTAAACACTTAGAAATTTTGGAGAACATGGGAACAATCACGATTTTGTGGGTAAACTATGTATGTGATTGACCCTCCAAATTCTAGGCTGGTTCCTATCAAATATGGAATATCACCTCCTAATTGAAAACTTGATGGGGAAAAGAGAGAAAGATTAAAACTGAATGGGAAATTGGGTGATACACCAAAACTTGGCACAGATCTATCAGGATCTTCAAACTGGCATTCCTAATTACAAAATCACTGAGCTGCATTTATCATTCTCTACTCAACATAAAGGTTGACTAGAATTCATTGTTAGGGTTTAAACCACAAATAATAAAAACTGACAACAAACTTACATATTCTGCAAAAAGGCCTGATTTTTTAATAAGATAGGAAAGGAATAAAAAACAACTCACTTTACCCGATTACATAAAATACAACACTTTATGTAGAAAAGAAGAATAGGACTGGACATGATACTCAAAGATGATGAAATCAGAAAAGCCTACTTTATTTCCTTCAAAACCTATAAAAATGGTTACAAAATAACAAAAAAAGGGTGAAGGAACAATTTGCTCACTTAACACCTCTTTTTACCAAAACTCTGAACCCCTTACAATGAATATAGAGCTCGAATAAATAGCCTCCAAGGCTGATTTTGAAAATGAGAGTTCCCCCTTAAAAGTGCCTCTAAAATAGATAGATCTCCCCAAAATCAGGCCCAACTGATGCTTACATGTAGCTTCTAACAAGCCCTCAAAAATTTTGATTCAATCCCTAAATTTAAGGCATAATTGATGCCAAAAATTAAGCCTTAAAGGTTAATTTCAAAAATGAAACTAACTCTTAACTTTAGGTCCTTAATGTTGATATATTTTCCTAATTTACATCTTTTACATACTATATATCAACATATATCAAAGAATATATTAAAATATTTAAAATATATTAAAGAATATATTTAAAATATCTAAACTATATTCTAAAATAACCTAAGATGCAAAAACCCATCCTACAACCCAAACTTAAATTACATGCCTAACATGCAACCTAAATCGAAAGCCTAACTATATGGTCAACATGACCTTTCAAAATATTTATGTTTATTACAAGGCCTGAGGTGATATCGTGTACTGTAGGTATGTTCACAGACTCCAAATTATATCAATATGAAGAAAGGTTTTTTATTTTATCTATCTCATTTATATTTCGTAGCTTTGGGGAAGAAAGAAGCTAGGGTTTTCATTACGCCGCAATGCTTGTGGTTGAAAATGGTGTTTGAAGCCATAATGTATGGCACTTTATCTGCATTTGTTAAGAAGCTCAGGCCTCTTTCTAGGAGCTGGAATGTATCTGGAGTATTCTTTTTCTATTGAATCATTGCATGTTTGAATGGAACTCAGGCTCTACTGTGCTCTTGAGTACACGCTCAAACTGGAGCTCCATTGTTTGAAAACAAAGAGCTCAGGCTCCTTCTACACCACAAGCTTCCTTCTATGAGCTGCGGGCTTTTCTAGCATAGCTCGGGTGTATTAACTGAAACTAATACTTAAAGATAAGTATCTATTTATCCTTTCTTCCCATACATACTTTGTTAATCTCATTGCATATACTAGAAGATGAACTATACTTTTATTTAAAATGCTAGAGATTAATCTTTGTTTGCACCATTGCGTGAAATTTGGGTTTCACAAAATGTTGTGTTGTTGAAACCGTTGTTTACATATCAGCATTGTGCACCGTTGAACTTGACCATTTCATATGAACTTTGCTTCATTGTATTCGACTATGAGTTCATCATTTTTTATTGAGCCATGACTGGTAATAAAGTTTGGCACATTTATCTTGAATCACGGCTTGACAAAGAGCTCACAGGTTTTAAGTTGCGCATGTTATTTGCTGATTGGAACTCATCCTTTATCCTGAGATTTTCATTTCATTGAGCCGACTGGAACTCATGGTTTTATCTACTTCTCCATTTCTTTGTGTTAAATTAGAGCACTCTTATATTTTTGTCGGTAGTTGTCTTTCAACAAAAATGCCCAGGCGGTCACAGAACACCTCTACCTCTTACATTGAATGTGTTGTCAAAATGATTGCTTGGTCTCGCTTTGCCTGCTTCACAACATTTCATAGTTTGCTCCTTGAAGCTGGGTCCAACCTTGTACTGAGCTCAGTTTTGATTGTAATCTCTAGCTTGTGATAGCTCTGAACAGTAAATTACTTTGCAAAAAACTTAGAGCTTTGCCCTTTATGGCTAAACAAATAAAACAGAGAGTTGTCCACCTTGTATTACCATTACTTGTTGAAGATACATGTTTTTTTTTAATGAAAATATGTGAAATAATACTATTGCCTCATTCCTATAGAATAGTGACAAACATTATATTTATACATAGTTATTACCTTCACTGAAAGAGTTACTCATGGGGTTTGAGCATGGGCTCATGACTCCCATGAGCAACACTAAGAAATAGAGGACTCGGCCTTTGAAAATACATATTCTTCATTCCATTTGCACAATTCTGCTATGCATATATATATCTTGTTTTCTAAAATTGCATCTTGAATAATAACATAACAATATTTTATCTAACGAAATATGACTAACACTGTCATATTAATATGTAAAATAGTACTATTGTTTATCTCTCATTCCTACATAAAACACTAATTTTGACCTTGGAATATGGCACTATCCTTTGATATTTTGCTCTAGCACATACACTTTCATTCTATCATAAATATTGTATTTATCACTAGCATTTCCTATTGATTTCTCTTTGAATATGCACTGAACATGTGAAATAACAGCACTATTTGATTTTCAATCCTAGTGCACACTACATTTGTTATCTAAAAATACATAATAGCATTCTAATTGATTGTTTATTCTCTTCTTATATCTTCCCATTAATTTGATATTACTGATAACTGTGCAATTCTGGAAGTTTAATTGATGTATGATGCTTTTAGGTTTTCATGTATTTTCTTAGATCCAATTTGGATCTAACATTTTTTCCTCCATGATGCAGGATATAGGACATAAAGAAGACCTAAGATGTAGAACAAAGAGACACAAGGTCCAAGACAAGAAGACTCACAAAGTGTGGACAATCAGCTCCAGAATGTAGAAGACCTCTTATAGGCAATGCATGGACCCCTATACCTCATCATGCATCAGTCAAACTTTCTTCTCTGCATATGTTCTCTAAGTTTCGGTATGCAAGATGTAAACCTTATGGAAGGAACACTTGTTGACTACATTTAGTTTTAATGCACAATGTAATGATCACTATGAATTTGCAATTTTGAGCATGATCAATACTTAGAGTACATAATCTAATAATATGAATGCATTTGAAATGTATTTCATCTTCATAAGATGAATAATAATTTTGAAGAGGTGTACCTTTATGCACTCTTTTGATGTTTATAATTGTCATTCTAAATTTTATACCTTATTTTTTGTATCTAAGTGATTCCACAACTTAGGACAACAACTATTTAATCCATAACTCAAAGAAAAAGTAATATCAGCTTACCAATTTAGTGTGCAAACTAAATCGGTAACAAATCCGATTGTGCATTGACCTTTTGGTTGATCAAATTGGATCTCTCCTTTGGGAATTTGGATTTAGGAGTGGATCTCATATTTCCCCCATACATCTATCCATTACACATTCTAAGTAGAGGTGATTCCATTTTACCTCTATTCACT
The DNA here is from genome assembly GCA_027943335.1 of Chamaecyparis obtusa. Lineage (NCBI taxonomy): Eukaryota > Viridiplantae > Streptophyta > Pinopsida > Cupressales > Cupressaceae > Chamaecyparis > Chamaecyparis obtusa. Next base: position 1,927,362 of record BSBK01004998.1, read on the forward strand.
ATCACTATTAAAATTTTTAGAGCTTATATTCATCATCGAGTAGTTTTTTAAATTTAAAATTAGTACAACCATCACTAGTTAACCATGATGATATGAATGCCATTTTCACCTCTTACATTGCTTTCCCATCCTTTGGTATGACTATCACTGATTGAAGTCAATCATGAGAGTACAAATACCATTTTTTTGGATTCTATGTTGCAAGTGAATTTTGGTATTATGATATTTAACATCAAAATATCCAAGGTATCCTTTTGCGTAAACAAACAAAGATTTTAGTTTCTCCATATGTACATGTCCTCGATGATTCTTTGATGATCATGTCCTTAGACAAATAATACATACTTCAAAACTTTGATCTTAAGACAATCATTCATAAATCAATAAAATATCATGCTTTCATCATAGCTAGTCTAATTTAAAAACTTTCATCAATTTGCTAGAAAGGACATGATTTAATCAATCAAATTAACACTTAGAAAAAATTGCACTATTTTTTAAATTCATATTTCAAGTATAGCTCTATCCATTTCATACTTTTAATCCTGATAAAGATAAGGTTTTTTGTGAGATCTTGGATCGAATTTTGTGTTTGATTGAAAATTGGATTAAGATTAGGATTTGATTGAGAGTTTCACTTGTGCTTTAATGAATTGATTTGGTGTCTGATTGAAGTTTTCTTTTGATGAATCCTTCCTCCTTTAGAGTATATTGCCCCCAGTTTGATGTGATTATGTTTGTGGGACTTGGGACAACTTGCAGATTGGATTAGTGACAAAACCTTTAGGTACTTACAAATGCAACTATGGGGTTTTATTATGCAATATATACAAATGCTGGCGAATGCAATATTTAGAAGGATGACTACTAAGCATGAGACTAACTTGGACTTTCAATGGCACACGTTTACCAAGTTTTCACCGATTGAATGGATTTGCTTTCTTTTTATGTTTTTAAAGCTCTTTTTTCTTCTTTTTTTGCTACCAAGGTACCTATTTGCTAGGTTTTCACCAAGGTACTTTTTTCTATTTTCTAATTTTTTTGTATTTTCTCTTTTTTCAATTTTTGTTGTTTCCATATTATCAAGGTGCCTATTTTCTAGGTTTTCACCAAGACAACATCTTTTTAAGGATCCTTTCTTAATGTTTTTGGCTTTCTTCATGCTCAATTTTCCACTACTTTTGATCTTTTCTGCATTTCTGATTTGTTTTCTCTTTTCTCTTTTTCAATGTTTTTGGTATTTTTAAGATCTCTTTTGACTATATACAATAAATAGGATGCTTTCTCATCTAATATTTCTGATACTCTTTTTCTCTATCCCTCTTCAATTGCTTCAGGTGTAAAACCTTTTCAAACGTATACTGTTTATTGGCTCTTGCAACTTCTCTCCTTCATAATTAGCTAGTTTGTAAGTGCCAGTGCCAAAAGATGAAGTGATCACAAAGGGTCCTAACCATTTTGCTTCACGTTTTCCTTTCTTCTCTCTTTCTTCTTGATTCTTGGGATTTTATCGCAACACTAAGTCACCTATTTGGAATGCCCTTGGTTTGATATGTTTGTTATAGCTTCTAGTCATTTGATTCTGATACACTTTTAATTGATCAAAAGCCTATTATTGTCTTTCATCTAGCTATTCTAGTTTACATAACCTAGCAACTCTATAGTATTCTTCACTTAGTAACCCATGTAATGAGACCCTTAAGGACAGAATTTCTACCTCCAAAGGTAAAACTACTTCTGCTCCATAGACTAGGGAAAATGGGGTAACTCTTGTTGGTGTTCTAATGCTCATTCTATAAGCCCATAGAGTAGGGTTTATTTGAATGTGCCAATCTCTACCTGAATTATCCATAGTTCTCTTCAACATCTTTAAGATGTTCTTGTTTGTAGCCTCTACTTGTCCATTACCTTGTGGGTAATATATTGAAGATGAATGATGTACCATATGAAATTTTGTACATAATTCTTTCAAATCCTTGTTTTTGAAATGTTTTGCATTATCTGTTATGATGGCATGAGGAAAACCATATCTACAAATTATGTAATTTAATATAAATAAGGATATTTTCTTTCCTATGGCAGTGGATAAGGGTACAACTTCCACCCATTTGGTAGAATATTATGTTGCAGTAATGATGAATTTATGACCATTTGAAGATGGTGGATAAATCATCCCTATCAAGTCCAAACCCCATTTATAAAAGGGCCAAGGTGTTGTCATAGGATGAAGCTCTTATGTTGGTACATGGATCAAGTTCCCATGATAGTGACACTTATGACAAGTTTTTGCAAAATGACAAGCGTCCTTTTCCATCAAAGGCCAAAAATATCCTATCCTAAGAAGTTTCTTAGCTAGGGTTAAACCATTCGAATGTGACCCACAAATCCCCCCATGGATTTCTCATAAGGCTACGTTTGATTCCTCCTTATCTAGACATCTTAGAAGTATTCCATTTAAAATCTTGTGATACATGTCAGATATCAAGTATAGCGAGAAGCTTAGCATATAAAACTTTTCTTTTGATTTTTAGTTTGGTCTAAGGGTAAGATTTGGTCTTTCAAGTAGGTATAAATGGATCCATACCAAGGTGATTCATGTAATGTTAATAAACAAATGGTATGAGGATGGGAAGGGTCAAATGTGGGTTGCTCAACTTCTTCTACCAAGAATTCATATCTGGCGCTTTGATCTGGTATTTGGAGAAGTGATGCCAAAGTAGCCATTGCATCTACTACTTTATTCTTATCTCTTGGCACTTTCTCAAATGTAATTAGAGTGAAGTATTTCTTAAGATCCTCAATCATATTTTTGTATGGTATCAACTTATCATCTTTAGTTTGATACTCGTCATTAATCTGATTAATAACTAGTTAGGAATCTCCATAGATTTGTAGCTCTGTTACTTTCCATTCTAATGCCAACTTTATACCAATGACCAATGCTTCATACTCAGCTATGTTATTTGTGAATGGAAATAGTAATTTTTATGATTTTATAATTGTAGATCCTTGAGAAGTAATCAAAAGTATTATTTCTCTTGATTCATGTTGTGTATAAGAGGCATCAAAATATAATTGCCATGTTTTTGCTTCAGCATTAACAATTTTAGAATCTAGAAATTCCACTTGAATTGGATGTTCATCTTGTAATGGTGATTTTGCTAATTGATCAGCTATTACTTGGCCTTTTATAGACTTTTGGTCCACATATTCTATATCAAATTCACTTAGAACCATGACCCATTTGGCTAGTCTCCCATTCAATGTTGTTTTGTTGAGAAGGTATTTCAAGGGATCAATCTTTGCAATGATTCAAATCCTGTGGGATAACATATAATGGCGTAACTTTTGGGAAGCAAAAACTATGGCCAAACGTGCCCTTTCAATGAATGTGTAGTTCAACTCATACTTCACCAATGTTCTGCTTATGTAATACATGACCTTTTCCTTTCTAGCTTCATCCTCTTGAGCCAAGAGTGCCCCTACTGCATGTTCTATAGCTGAGATGTATAAATTAAGGGCTTGCCTCTGATTGGTGGTATTAATTTTGGAGGATTCATTAAGTACTTTTTCAATAAGGTGAATGATTCTTCACATTTCTCATCCCATTTTAAAATTGTGTCCTTGTGAAGGAGTTGAGTGAAATTGTTGCACTTTTTTGCTAAATGAGAGATGAACCTTCGAATGGATTGAATCCTGCCTTGAAGAGATATCATCTAACTAATATTTCAAGGTGCCCCCATTTCCATGATTGCCTTTACTTTGGCTAGGTCCACCTCTATTCCTTTTGTTGAAACTATGTATCCTAATAGTTTTCCTGATTGTACCTCGAATGCACACTTCTTTGGATTGAGCCTAACCTTGAATTGCTCTAGTCTTACAAAGATCTTTTATAAGATGGTTAGATGTTCTTCCCTTGAGTGGGATTTAGAAATTATATCATCTACATAGTCTCCCATGAATTTGTGCATCATGTCATGAAATATAATCATCATGGCCCTTTGATAAGTCGCTCCGACATTCTTGAGACCAAAGGGCATAACATTCCAGTAGAATGTCCCCCATGTGCATGTGAATGTTGTTTTGTCTTAATCTTCAAGTACTATCTTTATTTGATTATAACCACTAAACCCATCCATAAGTGAGAACATTGAATGTCCTATTCTTAGATCTACGATGGCGTCTATGCTTGGTAGAGGAAAATTATCTTTCGGACACGCCAAATTTAGATCTCTAAAGTTTGTACAAATTCTAATAGATTTGTCTACTTTGGAAACTGGCATGATGTTTTAAATCCACTCGGCATAATCAATGGCTCTTATAAACCCTACTTTCAGCAATTTTTCCAACTCTACTTTTACAAGCAAAGCTATGTGTGGATGCATATTTCTTAGTTTTTGCTTCACTAGTCTTACTCCTTCTCTGATATTCAAATGATGCATGATCAAATTTGGATCTAATCCCAACATATCATCATATGACCATGCAAAATTGATTTGTTTTTCTTTGAAAAATCTAATAAAATCCTTTCTTTCTTCACTAGATAGAGATGTTGCTAAGTGTATGATTCTTGGCTCTGATTCTAACCCAATATTCACTTTCTATGTTGGTTCAATTAAGATAGGTGATCTTTCTTCATAGTGATCAGGAAAATTATCCAACCCTTCTTCCTTAGGTTCCTCTGTTGGGTTTTCACCTTCAGAAACATTCTTTATTTCTTTTTCTTTTTGATTTAATGTTGCCACAATGTGGTTTTCAACATTAGATTCTTTTCTGGAGGAGAAGATTCAAAGCAGTAATGTTATAACTAGGAAAGTTGAGACTATGGAGAGGAGAATTGACAAGCTGGAGAAGATTGTGGGGAATATTGCAGAATAGAGTTTTGTTGTCCTCAAGGCTTCTAATGAGCACGTGAAGATCCTGGTTGACAAGTTTGATAGTGGGAAAGGGAACCAAGAGATCATAGAGACTAAAGAGGATCAAGGGCCCAGCAGGCGCACGAGATCTAGGTTCAAGAAGATGGAGGATGACAACAAGAATGACATGGAAGATCTGAGTTGTCTGCTGCAAACATGCAGATTCTTGCTGAGCAGGCTGTAGAACTAATGAAATGTGTTTAGATAGCATCTTGTTGTCTTGCTTTCCTTTTTGTTGTCCTTTGTCTTTTGGTTGTTCTTTATGTTTAAGGACTCGGTTGTGTTGTGTTTTTTGGTGCTATTGCACTTTCCCTCTTGGAGCTTAAATGTTTTATCTTTTATCCTTATGTAAAATGTTTTGGGTCCTTTCAAAACCTATTTTTACGGAATCAAAATCAAAACATTAGATTCTTTCCATTTTTTTATTTTTATTTTTTTCACTTTTTTCCAAACTGAAAGGTTGGATACTCCCCTTTGTCACTTCTTCCTGATATTCTGTGGTAGAAGAAGGCTCAACCACATTAAGGTATTGGGACACTGAGTTATCATTCAAGAATGTAGGAAGGATGGTAGGTTCAATGGAATCCCATTAGATTAATTTAGGATAGATAAGGGTAAAGGGATCAATGCTTTGGTTTAGTCCAATAGGGTTTAGGGACATGACTTCATTTGAAGGTTCAAACATTGTATCATTTAAGTCTATAATATGTGCTCCTTCAAGATGTTCTAGAGAACTAGGGTCAAAATCTTCCTCACTAGAATCCTCTAAGGTTTCCGTTGGGTAAAAATCTTGTGGATTAAACCTAGGGTTAGATTCTTCTATAGTAGGTATCCATGATGGTATGTAAGGTTCTCCTACCCATTGATATCTTTCAATTTCCTAAATTGGTACATTATCTAAGATCACTTGACTAGAACTTGAAGCTTGATTCTGAGACTTGTTCATTTCCCTTGTTAGGAGTATAGGTGTGGATGACATCAACTTCTTTATCTTGGCATGACTCACTTGAGAATGAGTCCCATTCCCAATTGTTCGAATCTTCATCACTTTGGGAACCTAGTTGTAAGATTTGGTCATAAACTAAGGGATACTTCTTTTGAATGTACCCTTGTTCTAGGTACCCTAATCCAGTTTTATCCTTACTATCTCTCCATGTCATTTCAATGGGTTCAACAAGTCCTTCATTTCTTGTCCCTAAATTCCCTTGTCCTTTGTATCCCATTTTCTACATTATTTAAAATCCTTTCCCATATTGATGTGTGTGAATGCTTATATTTTGGATGCTCTTTTCATGTGCACTTGATTCCTCATCCTTATATAGCCAATTTAGGATTTCATTATCTTCTTTGTCCATGGATGAAGATGTACTTTCCCTCACAAAGTGATCATTGTATTTATGAGGTAGATAGGATGGTCTTCCATATTATTTTGGAGATAAGGGTAGATCCATCATGGATAAGGAGTATTCACCTACCCCCTTTTGTTTGATTTGACATTTCTTTTCAAAGTTTTTCATCATATGATCCATTTTTTTATAATGAGCATCTTTGGTGTAGATTTGAACGGATCTATCTTGGTCTTCTTTCTGTTTCTCAGGAGCACTTTCCTCTCTAACCTTCTCTTTTCCTTTTGTCGATGTAGTTAGTTTAGTAGGACTTTGATTATTTTCAACAACAATTTCTTTTTCTTCTTTTTCTTTTTCCTTCAAAGATGGAAGATCTTTTGAACTTTGTCCTTGCTCTATTCTTTGGGAAATATAACCTTTTGCATTATGTGGGACTAAGGAGTCATTAATAGGCTTCATGTTATTGCAATATTGAAAGGGGTTTGAGTCCCCACTTACCATGACTTCTTGTCCTAGATAGGGAAATTTGAGACATTGATGGTAGGTTGAGGGTACGGCCTGCATTTCATGGATCCATGGCCTTCCTAATAGGATATTGTAAGTCAACTTTAGGTCAATAACTTTGCAAATGGTCTCTTTCTACATTGGACCAACTATGATAGCAAGTACTATGACCCCTTTGGAAGCTCTTTCTTCATCATCATAGGATTTTATGGTTATCTTTTTCTTTGGGTCAATAGCCTCCTCAGAAAATCCTAAGGCTTTTACCAAGTTTAGGGTACAAATATTCAAGCTTGCTCCCCCATCAATGAGGACTCTTTTCACTCTATGCTTGTGGATTAGGACCTCTATATGCAAGGGAAAATTTTGTGGGTGGTTTAGAGACATATCATCTTGTTCCGAAAAGAATAGACAATGGGGTGCAACAAGATGTCCTACCATGTTTTGAAGTTTATCCGCATCTAAATTTAGAGGCACACTAGTCTCTACTAAAGCTTTTTCTAGAATCTCCTTATGAGTTGGTGAAAGCTTGAGTAACTCTATAATAGAGATCTAAGCATGGGTTCTTTGCAATTAGTGTACCAAATTATATTGTTTCAAAGATGAATATGAAGTTTGATTTGGTAGGACAATCCTTGGGGCACTTCCTGGTAAAGTAGTCTTTGATGCTTGCCCCCTAGTTACAACATTAGATGTTGCTTCCCTTGGCTTCTCTTTTACCATAATTACATTTATGGTGTTTTCATCACCACTTAAAGTATTAATGGTGTTATCATAAGTATGAGAAAAATTAACCTTCTCATTACCTCTTTTGTTGTTAGGGTTGGTGTTTGATGATTCCCCTTTTTCATGATTTAAGAAAGGGTTTTTAAAAGTTGTACGATCTTCATTATTTTGAGGTCCTTCCACTTTTATTGTTTCATCATTAGTTAGGTCTTGGACAAGATGTTTCAATTTCATGCACTCATTCGTCTTATGTCCCTTATTACGATGGTAATCACAATGGTGAGAATCATTTCACCAATTAGGCTTGACTTGGGGTTCATATGGCCTCAATTCAGGTAAGGTAATGATTTTGTTAGCCACCAAAGTCCTTAATGAATTTTCCAATGGTTCACCTAAAAAGGTGAATTTTCTCTTTTGATATGTGGAAGAGAAAGGCTTAGGTTTAGAGACATTGGAGTTATTAAAGGGATTGTTGTTGTTAGCATTGTTATTGTTGTTGTTAGGATTGTTATTATTGAAAGGGGCTTTGTTTGTTTGATTTACGTTATATGTTGAATTTTCCCCACTTGATAAATTAAAGGGGGTAGCCTTTAAGTTGTGTGCTTCCACAACTCCATCATTCACAAGATTTTTATTATTGTTTTTCAACCATAGTCTAGGTTTATCATCGTGATTTTTGGCCCCTTTATTATTGTTATAATTAGATGCATTACGATTGTTATTAGTGTTGGTATAGGGTTTATTATCTTTGATCAATTTGATTTCTCCTCTCTTAACCAACACATCTTCAATTTTAATCCCATTCTCAATAAGTTTTTCAAAAGTAGGGGGATATTGAAGTTGGAGCCTATAGTTCATCTCCACATTTAAGTTATTGATAAATATTTCCATTTTCTCCTTCTTGGGTATGCTTCATGGATATCTTGCAAACACTGTTCTCCACCTTTGAAGAAACCCTAAGAAAGATTTACCATCTCGTTGCTTAGTGTCACATAGGTTGAGCATGGTAATCTCATGTTTGATGTTGTAAGAATAATGGGTTATGAATTTGGAGGCTAATTTCTCGAATGTCTTTATCCCTTGTAGAAGTTTTGAGAACCATTCCATGGCTTGACCTCCTAAACTTCTTGGGAAAAGTCTCATTAGATAAGTTGTATCATGCATAAATTCTATACTTAGAGCATAAAACTCTCTAAGGTGATCTTATGGGTCTGATTTACCCGTGTATTTGTCATATTTAGGAAAGACTACATTTATCAGAAAAGGTGCCATAACCAAGCTTTTGTCAAAAGGAAATGGGCACAAGGCCTCAATAGAAAATGGCTTAGGTTCAGTTGCCTTCTTCATTGGGTCAATTTATGCTTGGAACATTTTCAATTGTTTACTCATCACACCCATCAGATTATCATCTTCCTTGTCTTTCTTAAGTTGACCAACATCATAATCATGTGGAAGTTTTACCCTTGCTTGGGCTAAATTTAGGAAATATCTTTCCCTATCTCTTTCTATTAGTTTGTCCATGACTTCAAGAAATTTAATGTCTTGAGCCGCCCTATTAGCTTTATCTTCAAGTGTTTCTTTAGGTCCTTGATTGGCATTATTAATATGATCATTGATACCTCCATGGACATAATCATAAAACATGGAATTTCTATCCATTGGATCAGTTCTCTTTTCAAAAATATTTGGGAGACTATCCCCTTGGTTGTGATTTATAAAAGAGTTTTGGGATTCAAATTTGGGGACCTCTTTTGCAATGCAAGTGTCATCCTCTTGTAAGGATAATTTGACTTTATGCAATCATGTACAAACCGACATTCAACAAGGTTTTATTTCGAATTATTTCCCCCAAACTTGGTAATTGTTTGCTTTTATGAAGAGATTAAAAATATAATATTAATTTTCAAATGGATCTCTTACTTGTATGTATTTTTCAAACAAAGCAATCACAAATACACTTGTTCTTTTTAACCCTCTACACAAAAAGTGTTTGAATTTGCAAGGACGTTATCACGGGTTTTTGCACAAAAAAACACTTCAAGCAATCTACCTAGTTCACAATTTGGTCTGTAAACATGGCTCTACAAGGTAAACTTTTCTATTTTAACAAGGTATTTAATCAAGATTTCATTCAAAATGGACATTAAACTTTCATCCTCCAAAATTAGGAGGCTTCCCACCACCGGTATGTCGGAGTTTTGCGCAATCCCGTAGGACTACTCAAGGAAGTTCAAAAGCTTAATATCCTTTTGTCACACACCCCATTAAGGATCCATGCATTTTATTTTAGAGTGGGTCATATTTTTGTGGCAAAAGAAAATGTATCCCACTTTGGGCTGTCCCTCTCACCGGACTTGTTAAGGCAAATCTCAGGAGGTGAGCCCACTATGGATCTAGCATGTTCATATTGAAAGCAATAAAGTGGAATGAAGAGATATGTTTTGTGAGTTTGATTCACCAAAAGGTGAAGAGCATATCCCTATCTATTTCTTTATTCCCAAACACTTTTAACAAGGTTCAATTTCCAAACCCACTAACTAATGGGAATCGAGTATTTCTACTCTTTTCCACAAACAAGGGGTTGTTCAAGTTTAGTGTTTGATTTATTCCTTTATGCTATTTTAATTACTAGATAATAACGAAAATCACAAGGTCACAATTTAAACAAAAATTGACCAAGTTGAGGCTTACCTTCAATTGAAGCTAGCAAAGGCTAGGGACATTTTTGATGAATCTTTCATTATTTATGCTTACCTAGTGGTGATCATTCCTTCCCTTTCGCTTCTCCTCCAACAAGTTAGTCAACAGAACTAAACAAAGTGAAGCAAAAAAAGAACAAATTGGAATCTAAGCCTTATTTATCAAATTTGACACAAATCGATTAAGGCAAGTAAATCCAATTTAATGAGATGAATTTTAATTTGTAAGCTTCTACAACTCTCAAATAATGTTCATATACCTCACTTTCTTGTTGTGAATTCTCCAAAACCAGCTTGATATGCGCAATATTCTCCTCAAGTTTTTTAGCCAAGGCCTTTCTCTCACTGTTAACTCTGGTCTCTAGTTTTTTTAATTTTTCTATGACCAGTCATCTTGCAGACACATAGAAATCATTTTCCATATGTTAGATTTTGTAAATTTTCAATTTAATTTAATGTGCAGCAAAATCTATTTGTATGCAAATTAGATGTCTAACAACTAGAAATGATAAATTAACTATTAAAGCCAATGAATCTATCTAATGCAAACACAATGAAGAATGCAAAGTAACTATGAAATGATGAAACTAATTTAATTACCTTCACCTACCATGCAGCTTGTCTCCATTGTCCTCCTAGCTTTGATTTCTTGAAGATGTTGAGCTCTCAGATTTCCAAAATGAAGTCTTCTCCCAAGATGCTACCAAAGTGTAGAGATTGAATGAAATGAGTGCACAATAGCTTATGCAAACTAATGGATGGAATGCAAATGAAATGGTGATTGTATGGAATGCTTGATTGCTTGAATGCTTGTTATCAAAAATACCTATTAGCTCTCAAATGGGAAATGAGGCTCCTTTTATAGAGTTTTGGAGGATCTAGGCCTAGGTGGCACAATCCTACGGTTGAGAATGAAAGGTGGAAGATCCTAGGGCTAAGATTGAATTGGTTGAAGGAGTTGAGAGAAAGGGGGATGTAGTTGGAATGTGAGAGGAAGAATAGGGATGATGTTCCTCTCACATTGACATGGAGGAGAAGAAGGTGGAAGGGAAAGACACATGTCAAGTGTCTCACAAAGACCAAAGAGAGAAAGAGGGAGAGACCTTTTCCTCATGAGGACTCTTTGCACAAGTGTCCTATGAGTCACCTTTGACCCTTAGAGGTGGCTTGAGAAGCCCCTTAGGAATAGGGAATGTCTCTTGACTTGGTTTAAGAGAGGACATGTGTTTATGAGACCAAGTCCTATGAGGCCACATAGCCCTTAAGAATAGGACATGTGTGGGTGATGATAATTATCAATAAATAATTAATAATAATTATTTATTTTAGCCAAAGTGATGTGTCAGGTGACTAGGTAGGTGAGGTGGACTAGGAAACTTAGTCATATTTAGGTGATTGTATATTTAATTAAATCACTTTAATAAGACTAATTAGAAGACTTAGGATAGAAGAATAGACTATAGTGAATTCACTAAATAAATTGAATAATTTATTTAATAAATAGAGGAATAATTATTAATTAAATAATAAATATTTAATTAATTTATCAAGTCAATAGTAATTAAATAATAAATATTTAATTAATTAATGAAGCCATTTTTAGGTGTATACACTATTGAATGCGCTATTAAAAAGATTGAAAGTGCTATTAAAAGTATTAAATGCGCTGCAAAAGAATATTGAATGCGCAAGAACATAATTTAAATGCATTAGTAAAATGAGCAAAGGTGTTAAAAGAAATCCTTGAACGTGCTAGAGGATAGATTGTACGTGTTGGAGAGTTAGGGCACACGTGTTGAAAGAATGAAGACAAGAAAAGAGAAAGATTAAATGCACTAAAACTCTATGCAAATGCGCAATACTTTGTCATAGACATGTTGTTTTAGACCTTGTACGCAGTGGAGAATGTGTTGTACATGCGAGAGAATCTATCAAACACGCTGAGAAACCTGTAAACAGAGAGCAAAAACAAGATTTATAAGAATAAGAAAATTACTTCTCCGAATTTATAAATTTATGAGGCCTAATGCCCCACGGTGGGTGCCATTTTGTGTGCTAAGGAAAGCACCTTCATAGGGTTAGTATCATCAATAAATCAAAATACAAATTAAATAGCCACAAAAAGTAATTTAATTAAGCAAATTTAAAGTTGATTGAGCACTCTATGGCTCTCTAATTAGGGATGCTAATGATGAGCTCTCAGCAAGCTCTCACTAGTGATAGTCCTAATATGAGAAATCAAATGATATACAAGCTAAACAAGTTAATTCCCAAAAGAAATACTAATTAACTCTAGATTTGTCTTTTCTAACTCAAATTTGCAAGAGGTTTAATGCTTCATAAAATTTGTGGATGATTATTGCTTCAATTATGCCTTTCTTTTATATATTTTGGCAAGGGTAGGGGGTGTGGTTGATTTGATCATGGTTGAGTTTGAGTTAAGTCCATGGTTCCACCTAAATATTTTTTCCTCAAAGCTTAGGACAAGAGGACAAAATGGGTGGACAAGATGCTCTCTCCTTATGGGTGATGGAGATTCGATTTAAGCTTGATCCATGTGAGCTTGATCCTTCAATCCTATTGGTTGAGATATTTTCTCCCATTTGGTGGTTGAGGGAAAATAGGATTTTAAACAATTAAATTTAATTAATATATTTATCCATGTGTACCTCTTGAATGGGTTGATTTGATTTAAATGAACTATGTAATTAATTAGACTAATTACACAATTAATTGATTTATCATGATTTATTTGATTTAAATTGAATTTATGGCTTTTAATTTTTAATTAAATTTGATTTATGGCTTGATTGCAATTTTTCTTTGATTCTAGCTTGATTTGATTTAATTTCTTTGATTTTTGCCTTAGTTTCTCACTTGATTGATCTTGTCCAATTTTAGGTGATTACAACACCTTAGCTCCTCCTCTTTCATCTCCTCCATCATCTCCCATGTTCCCTCTTTCTCCCCTATCATCCACAACATTGATGTCCATATTATCTCTTGGATGCTCCTCTGAGGCCACATATCCAAGATTTGTCAATTTGATTGGCTAATGTGTGACCCACCATGCTATGTATGCAAGTGCTACACCTACATCTACTATATCCTAACCTCTTGTTCCTGGGATTGGTATCAAGGACCTCCAACTATATTTTGTAGACACTAGATTTGTGTAGTTCCCCCAGGCTCCTACTTCTCTTGTCACATGTGGATGAGGGTATCCTAGCCCGACCACATCCTAAACCATGCCAAACTAACACATCACCCAAGATGGTTGGTGCCTCTTAGTCATGTGAATGATGCATCCCTAGAGCCAACAACCTATCTAAATATAACATAGGTAGTATTTATCCTCATTATCATCCTCACTTTCATGTTGCTCATCCCAGCAGCCCCATGACTCACAATCTCTAAATGGCTAACACCAAAATATCATCAATAAGCCTCCACGAATAACCAATAGCCACCACTGACAAGTATCTAATCAGATGCCACCATCAACATACATATGACTTGTAGGGATGTTGTCTATCATGTGACCTAATTGGTCTGAGCGTTGCTATGTGCTCCCATGCCCACACCAACAAAAGAGAAACCCCTATGCCTAGATTTTTGTACCCACAATATGCACACATGTGTAGATCATAGAATAGTCCACCCATGATGGTGCACCCCTAGTAGTACACTATGTCTATGTGAAGTATATGATACAACACCCTCGACCATCCAAATGCGAAGCCATGACCATATAGGTACAATAACATCCAGGATCCTATCAATCTAGTAAAATAAAGCGCCAACCACTGTGGTCTCGTGTCCACTTTCAACTTCCAGAGCATCTAAATCTGATCCCTTTAGATGTTCTATCTATGTCTCCAAAAGCACGTCTTTACATAATAATCTGCATCTTCTAGTCTATACTTCAGGATCACGCCTCAAATCAAAACCTGGTAAATCCTCCATAAGTTGAGCAAGGTGATATTTGCCTCCCTTGTAGTAGATGGAAGATAGAGATGTCGCTATTCTTGTTGGAATTAGGAGAGATAGGTACTGAGAGGGGAGGGGTGAATCAGTGCCTTCAAAACTTTAGTTGCAAAAACCTTTCTGATCTATAACTGAATACTGTAATAACCGATCAAAATAACTTGAATCTAATTGCATAAATCAATCATCCAGTTAACTTAAGAACATAAACAACATGAAATCAATATGACAATCACATAACACAAGTATTTTGGTAACATAGAAACCCTTGTTAGAAGGTAAAAATTGCGGTGGGGATGACACCCACAAATTCTTCACTACTGCAGATAGAAAAGGTTTGCCTGTTAAGGCTACAAGTTTTGATCACTTATGGTGACCTTACCCTATTAGGAGTAACATATTAGATTAGCTAGATCTACCTAGTTATAGGATTTAACAACACTAAATGAAGTGTGTACTCGGTTAAGAGATTTATACAAAGACTGTTAAGTCTACTCGGTTAAGAGATTTCACCAAAAACTCTATCACAATTGTTAGAAAGTAATAGGTAATTATCTACTAGTTGACAACTCAATTGTCTAAAATAGATCTATAAGTGCTTATCAAAATATCACCTTATCTATGATGGTTCTCTGCTCTGTTCTGCTCGGTAAACTAATTGTCTTGAAGATTGGAAAACTCTTCAAGTGCTCCTTGGTTCATATATATCAGTTCAAAAACCTCATAAAAATGGTGCGAACATATACAATATATAGTGTTTTGTCGCTTAAGCAAAAATTAGGTTACAAAAATAATCATAACCCTAAGATCTATGGTGCAAAATAACCTAGATCAACTATTACAATAAGATAAACATTATATTTAATGAGTATCTATTTACAATAAATTCTCCTCAATCTTGGTAAACCATTTTATGATTTGTTATAACCATTTGCATAGAATAATGTGCCATTTCTTATTATTATGCCATTTTTTGTGATCATCGGTAAACACTATATAAACTGCTCGATATATACTGTGATGCTCGGTGTTTACTGACCATCGGTGTTAGTGTCACTGGTGCTCGGTTAACTATGTGATGCTCGGTGTAAAGGCTTTATCGACTGCTCTATCTTACTTCTAGTTACCGACTGTCTCAATATAAGTAATCGACTGACCTGTTTACTATCCTTTGATACTAATGACAACCTTAAATGCTCAATAGAGATTAACAATCTCCCCCTTTGGCATTAGTATCAAAACTTCAAAATGTATATAGACAAAATGTTTCTATATATTCCTTATGTCTCCGCCATATACATATCCACAACAAAAAACTTCTAATTACAAAAGTACTCCCCCTCAGTGCATGCTCCTAGTAGTATGTAATATACATATCAAAGTATACTATTTGGCATATACATGTTTTCCCCCTTTTTGATAATAATGCAAAATGGAAAAAAAATATAATGTATACTTACATCTTATAAAAAATGTGTGGATGGGTTTTCTTTACAGACTCCAAGAGGTTGTCCCATTCCTCTTTCAAGTTTGTAAGAGCAATATGCTCAAAACCGACTTGCGCATGCATGTCAAAGATATTTTCCAACACTGAAATCTCTAGTGTTGCCACAAGTTGTTCAGCTTTGACAATGTGTGTCTCAAAAATCTTCAAGGAGTGAGTTCTTTCTGCAACTCTGTAACCTGATCGGTGATGTGCGCTTCTTATTTCCTTAAGTCTGTTATCAGCCACCGAAGTTCCTAAACTTAGTGAATATGTTGTAAGAAAGCAGTTGGCTCTGCAATAGCTACTTGTGTACTTAACTTGATCTCGGCTTCTAAACCTTTTATCTTTTCATTGACTTCTATAGTGAAGGTGTCTGAAGTACAAAGCTTGATTAGTAGTTGATAGATTATCTGGGTGATGGATTTTACCTCAGTAATGACCTCAGATAATTTTACTTTGTTTAGCGCCACTTCTGTGCTAATTCTTTTTGCCAATTTGTTCTGAATCTTGGATTATGCTTGTTCTTCAATTCTTTTGTTGACATTTGTATCAGGGGCATTGATTTTGTCGGTGAGTGTGGCAAGTTGATCTATGATGGGAGTATTCACATCGATATTTATGTCCGGTACTATCTTTTGTAGAATATACCATACATCATTTAACACTTCTTTACATTTGTGTTCTTGCCTTAACTTCTCTTGTGCTACTTTCCTTGAACATAATTCCCCATATCTACTTAGTTCCTCGGGGCTTAGGGTTCTCAGGTCACAATCTGGTATAATGATAACTTCATCAATGGTGACCGGCCCTTTGGCTTTCTTCTTCTTCTTCTTCTAGGCAAGAGGTGACTTCTTCTCACTTATGACAATAGCTTTTTCTTCACTCCTCGGAGTATCCTTCCTAGTTGACACTATATCATCCTTCTTCTGCTCATCGGTAGATTGTGTGGGAGTCTCGGTTGTAGTGTCAGGTGGGTTCACCTCAGTTGACTTGGTTTCTTCTGGTTCCTTTGGTTCTGTAGACTATGCCTCTAGTTTGTTAGGCTCATTTGTATATGCAGGTTGCTCAGGTGCTTGAATCTCAGTAGTATCTTTATGCGGCTCAGGATGAGAGACATCAGGTTGTATTTGTGAAATTATTTCAGCTACCTCTGCAAGTACAGGTAGTTCACCTGATAGTGATGTGAGCACACTAGCAGTGTTGAATGCTTCATCTTTGTATTGTATAATGGTCACATCTTCGTCATCCACATCATCAAGATCACTGTTAGTGATGTCCTCAATGAGTGCATCATCATCAGTTTTCTTTTGCAAGTGGATCTTAACTTGATCTGGTGCATCCTGTGAAATTTTGATTTCTTCCTTTTTCTCTGTGATATCAATTACCTCGGTAACTGATATACCGGTGTCTTCTATTTTCTTACCTATGTTATCATCAATGAAAATACCTTTATCTTTTGAACTGTCTCTCTTCTTAGACAATTTTAGGAATGCTTCATGTTCAGCTTTCTCTTCTGCTTTCAAAATTGATGTCCATAGTGAGTCACATATGACATCCATATCATCCACATTCTCATCCATGATCTGCAACACTCTGTTCTTGACTAGAAATCTAGCCTGATATTTTGTCATGTATTCACTAACCACAACATAGCTAAAGTGTGAGGCTGCACGGCCTAGTGACCGTTCTCTTTTCCTTTTCTCTATTTCTAGTGCAATAGCCCATCTCTCACTTATTTTTTCATCAAGTTCTTTTGGCAATTGACATACAAATTCCATTGGTACTCTCTTGAATTTTATCATCATTTGGATGATAGCATGTTTGATCTTTGTTTTGTCCTCAATTAACATTGTGCCAAATTTTCCTATGCCTGGATCTGTAAGATTTCCATTCTCAATTATGTCTTCAATAATTTCTTCTATAGTACTTTCCTTGTTATGAACTAGCTTGAATTGATCAGGGTCATTTTCAGTGTCAGTCTCCTCTTTATCTTCTTTACTCCTTATGTATTTCCTCTTTTTCTTCGGTGGCTCGGCTACCTTCTTGTTCTTTCTCTTTATGTATTTCTTCGTTGGTGTAGTTGCTCTTCTTTTTGCTACTTTTACTGCTTCCTCTTTCTCAGTAGATTGTGTTGCAATTGATGAACATGTCCTCATTCCTTCAGGTTCTGGTGGCTGCATATCTTGTTCATCAGTTATGGGTAGCTGAATTTCTTCTTCATCATTTGTGGGAGGAACTGATGTGTTATCCTTTTCTTTTTATGACTCAGTCTCCTCGCTGTCATAGGGCTTGTCAGCCAACTGTAACTGACCTTCGGTTGCATCATCAACCGGTGACTCCTTAGGTGAATCAGATGTAGTTCCATATTTTGCTGAGAGATCTTTTCTCATTTTCTTTGCCCTTCTAGACATTTTACCAATCTCTATATTCATTGAGATTCTAGACTTAGCTTCCTCATATACACCAAACCTACTGGCAGTGATGTCTATCAATAATGTCAGTAATGCATTGATAGATTTCAAAGTGAAATCATGATTCATTTCATAATCCATCGATGCTAGCCATTTTGTTCTCGATTCTACTACCTTTATCATTGAGTGGTCTGTGCTTACCACATAGCATATGTCATCTTCAAATTTACTTACTAATTCCTTTGGAATTCTACTTCTTTGTTGCATTCTTGTTTGAAATTCCTTGAAATATGCATTGAATTCCTTCTTCAGATTGTCTCCTAGACTTTTCATCATTTCACCGATTTGAGTAGTTATCGATTTGTACTGTTGTCGGTTAACCTTGTATAGTGATTACCGACAGGTAACCAACTCACGTTTCTTCTTTTACCAACTAGATAATACTTGCAAACTTATAACACATAAACCATAGTGCATCTTCATTCATGCAAGTTTGGTATTTGTACATCATATATAAGGAATTGTATGTAAAATGTGATCATTTAAAATGTCAGTTCCATACATACCTTGTCATCTTAAGTGGAGGTACTGATGTCACCCAATCCAGTGGACGAGGTTTCACCGACAGTGTTACTTGACTCAGCATTCTCAGTAGATGCCTTCTTCCACATTGTGTTCCTTAACTTTGTAATATCTGCAATGTTATATCCACTCTCAAATATATGGTTTTCATCAGGTGCTCGGTCTCTGCAGTTCTTGCTTACATGACCAACCTTGTGACAGTGCATACATGCCATTCTTGTATTTGTCCAGCTTCTTGATTGTCCAATCTGACTCTTTCTGTAACAGTTTGCTACAATATGTCCATACCGACCACATGCAGTACAATTAGTCCATGTATTATAATCCCAAACATATGAGTTACCTTGTCTCTTTGGTTGATGTGGCTTTCGTTGTTGTTTCTCTTTAGGTGTCTAGACTTGTTTCATTTTTGCCTTGCAGTCCCTTGCAGTGTGTCCATACTTGTTACATGTATAGCATATTTTCTCCTCAGTAGTTTTATTAGCAATGTCATTCTTCTTAGCTCTACATTCATAAGTTGGATGTCCAAACTTACCACAATAATAACAATATCCATTGAACTTAGGAATGATAGGAGGTTTACCTTGTGCTTTGCTTCTGCACACATTAGATGTATGTCTTGTTTTTCCACAATGGTAACATGTCATCACTTTAGGTTTTTGAGTTTGATTGTTGTTGACTTTTTCATCTTGTTGTGATGATTCTCCTTTACTGGTGTAGCCTATACCGGCTCTGCTTCTGAATCTCCTTTGATTAGTCAGGAAATCATCAATCTTTTTAGAGCTGTCCTCAGCTATATTCATCATCTCATTGTGTTGCTTTTGTGTTTCTATTTCATTTCTAAGTTTTTCATTATCTTCTCTGAGTATTGCAACATCTTCAAGTCTTCTTGATAATTCTCCATTTACTTAGTTCATTTCTTGATTAACTGTCATCATCTGATTTGATACTTGGAAGTGACGATCAGTGAGTCTCTTTATTTCATTTTCTTTTGCTTGAAGTTGTTCAGTCATCAGTCTTCGATCTTCAATAGCCAGATTCTGATCTTGTTCAACTTGTCTACCATTGTTCATGATTTCTACCATTCTCACCATTTGAGATTCATGACCAATTTGGAGTGCTTTCACTTGCTCAAATAGATGTTGATTCTTTTCAGATAAATCAAAGATTATGCTTTCGGATCTGTCAAAGATGCTTCCAGAGCTTGATCCAATATGATCAAATATTTCATCAATAGTTTCTTCATGATAATTGATTTCATTCAGCTGAATTGTAAGGTTCTTTCTTTCAACCAGTAATTTCTTCAGTTCTTCCTTAGCTTGTTTATACCGTTCCACAAACATCTGCATTTGTATCTTTTGATTCTCAATAGTCTTGTCAAGCTTGTATCTCTCCATGCCTTAGATCTTTTCCCTTCAATGGTTAGACTGTTCAACAAGAGAACTAAGCTCTGATACTAATTGTTGGAATTAGGAGAGATAGGTATTGAGAGGGGAGGGGTGAATCAATGCCTTCAAAACCTTAGTTGCAAAAACCTTTCTGATATATAACTGAATACTGTAATAACCGATCAAAATAACTTGAATCTAATTGCATAAATCAATCATCTAGTTAACTTAAGAATGTAAACAACATGAAATCAATATGACAATCACATAACACAAGTATTTTGGTAATGCAGAAACCCTTGTTAGAAGGTAAAAACTGCGGTGGGGATGACACCCACAAATTCTTCACTACTGCAGATAGAAAAGGTTTGCCTGTTAAGGCTTCAAGTTTTGATCACTTCTAGTGATCTTACCCTATTAGGAGTAACATATTAGATTAGCTAGATCTACCTAGTTATAGGATTTAACAACACTAAATGAAGTGTGTACTCTGTTAAGAGATTTATACAAAGACTGTTAAGTCTACTCGGTTAAGAGATTTCACCAAAAACTCTATCACAATTGTCAGAAAGTAATAGGTAATTATCTGCTAGTTGACAACTCAATTGTCTAAAATAGATCTATAAGTGCTTATCAAAATATCACCTTATCTGTGATGGTTCTCTGCTTTGTTCTGCTCAGTAGCCTTGTCTGATTCTGCTCAATCTGATATCCTCTGTACTCTGTTCTGCTCGGTAAACTGATTGTCTTGAAGATTGGCAAACTCTTCAAGTGCTCCTTGGTTCATATATATCAGTTCAACAACCTCATAAAAATGGTGCGAACATATACAATATATAGTGTTCTATTTTGTTGCTTAAGCAAAAATTAGGTTACAAAAATAATCATAACCCTAAGATCTATGGTGCAAAATAACCTAGATCAACTATTACAATAAGATAAACATTATATTTAATGAGTATCTATTTACAATAAATGCTCCTCGATCTTGGTAAACCATTTTATGATGTGTTATAACCATTTGCATAGAATAATGTGCCATTTCTTATTACTATGTCATTTTCTATGATCATCGATAAACACTGTATAAACTGCTCGGTATATACTGCGATGCTTGGTGTTTACTGACTGTCAGTGTCGATGTCACTGGTGCTCAGTTAACTATGTGATGCTCGGTGTAAAGGCTTTACTGACTGCTCTGTCTTACCTCTAGTTACCGATTGTCTCAATATAAGTAACCGACTAACCTATTTACTATCCTTTGATACTAATGACAACCTTAAATGCTCAATAGAGAATAACAATTCTACCACTGATGCACATGGTCCATCCCACATAATGTCACCATCCCCAACTCCTCTGTCGTGAGTTCCTCTCGTAGCTCCATCATTGTGGGCCTGTGCTCTTTGGATCCTAGTGATGGATCCTGTGCCTACACCCATCCAAACCCTTGTCAGTCAACCTTTAAACCTCTATTTTTCTTACCAACCTTGATCTTGATTGGGCCATCATGCCCCTGGGCTATCCCAAGTCCACCACGAACCCCCTGGCAAGTGTTTTATAACATTTTATAGCATATTTTCCCAACCTCAGTGCAAATGTTGATTCATGGCACATGTGTTGGTTTGTGCATGTGTTGATTCATGCAGACACTAATGCATCCACACCATTTTTTTGGGTGTTGAATCGATGTATTTGCCTCAAACCCTGACCTCATAATCTATTTCATCAGATACGTTGATCACGTGATCAACATCTATGTAGATGTTGATTGCATGATCGATATCTCTAACCTGACACCTTTTTAGTGCATTTAATGCCCTAAAAACATGCAATAAATGCTAAATAAAAATGTGAAATGAAATACACGGTAGTGTTCTAGCTACTCACCAGAGGGTCCCACTCTGTTGGCCTCTGGAAGATGCATACCCACTCCCCAAGATGGTCCTTCTCTCACTGCGCTACCATTTCTCTCACCTAGAGCTCTATTTTTTATATGCAAATATTAAAAATGACCTCTCGTAGGACTCTCTAGACCTACTTATAGCCCCTGTGTTAGCCCACTTTTCTCCCTGACCTCTTTTTTTCCTATTGTTTTCTCCCACCACCCTTTTGACCATGCAAATTCCCCTTTTCTTCTATTATCTTCATCTTTTTCCTTCCTTTTTCTTTTTTCAATAAAATTCCCCAAAATTTATTTTTTTGTGTTATCTTCTTGAGGGGGCACACCCTCCCATCACCATCACTCTAGCATGACTCCCATGCCTCCATTTCTCTATGGAGCATTTTATTTTATTTTATTTTACGTGACACCACTTTTGATGCCACATCAAAGAGGGGCAAAATGTAGACATCTAAAAATATCCTTTGACATATTTATCCCCCCTTAGTTAATTAAATTTTATTTAATTAATACCCCCTTAGACATATTGTTGATTTTAATTAATTAATCATGTTACCCACTTCCTCTACCTATTTAATTAAATTTACAGGTTCATTATTCCTTCCTATCCTAAAGTATTTAAATTTTGTGTAAATACAATCCCCCTAATATATTAAATCCTATTTGATATATTTATCTCTTTCATCCCTTGTATTTAAATAAATCTTTCATTTAAATCCTCTTTCTTCTTAACCCACGATTTAATTAAATCTACTTTAATTTAATTTTAATTATAGACTAAAGCCCCGATCTATCCAATCACCATCATCCTTAAACCTACCTTTTGAGTTAATCTTGTATTAATTAATCTAATCTTTGTGATTCCTAGAAAAGTTTAGCCTAAGTGGTTGCTCAGACATGTGTGAACAACCCTTCCCAAGGTGGTCCAACCACTTTTCCTTAGAAGGCCCCAACCATAAGCCTTACATCTTGTTCCCTCTTTCCTCTTTTAAGTTGCTCACACATGTGTGACCAATCTTGAGCCTTTCAAAGGCTTCCACCTTTGTCTCCCTCATTTATTGGTTCATCACTTTCAAAGTTGTTCACACATGTGTGAGCAACTCATGCCCTTTGCATGGTCATCCCCTTTAGACCATGTGTCCCTTATGTGGCTTCCACATATGCACCACCTCATCCAAGCCCTCAACTCCCTCCAAAAATTTATAAATGGAAGCCTCACTCCTTTGAAAATCATCCATTGTAGTTGCATTGTTATCATGCCATTTTGCTTTAAATTATCTATTATATAGTAATATTGTTATGTTAGTTTGAATCCTTAGCATAATCTTAGCTTGTTTTGAAAAATTCTAGTTTTAGTTGCGCATCTCATCCTCATTAATCTTAGTTTTAATCATTGTTCTTCATCATTTGAATCCACTATTTCTATTATAGTGCATTGTAGCTTCATTTTAATCATTTTAGTAAGCTTGCATTATCCTTGGCGATACTATATCATGTTTAGGAGAGCATATATCCACATTCTCCTCAAAAGAGCAAATCAAACGGGTCTTGGGTGCCCCATTTTGGCTCTATTGGAGGTATGTATTTGTAGACACCTAAATTCATCCTTTTAACATTAATTTAATTTAATTTAATTAATGACCCCAAATAACATTATAGTTAATTGTTTAATTAAATATATTTGTTAAATTCATCTATTTATTTAATTAAATAAATTCACTAATTATAGTATTTGAATTAAATTTAAATACTACCTTTCATAATGTATTAAATTTAATTTAATACATGTTCCTCCATAGTCCCTTTTAAATATTTTTTTTTATTTAATTCCCTCACATGCTTTATTTCTACTAAGCCATGATTAAATTAAATTTTATTTTATTTAATCCTAAATCCAACCTAGATGCTATCCTACACACATCACTTTCTATCTAATAAACCTATCCACTAATTAACTAAGATTAATTAGGCTAATTTTTGGATTCCTACATCCATTAGTCCTAATTATTTGCTCACACGTGTGAGCAAATTTCCAAAAATGACCCTTTTCAAAAATTGCTAAAATTTGCACAAACAAGACTTCTTACATTTTATGACACTTCTTACACATTCTAAAATGGTGAAAATGGACTTTTTCACTTACACATCTCTTACACACACTTACACATGTACTTGAAGTACACATTGACCTCTCACATTCCAAGTTGCTCGCACATGTGGGAGCAAGTCTTGGAATTTGCATGGCTTATGTGTCTCCTTGGTGGCACCTATGTGGATTCCACATATATGCCACCTCATCCCAGCCCTCCAAAATCCTATAAATAGGACCCTTCTCTCAAGAAAAATCATTCATTTTTGCATTAGAGTTATTATGCTAGTTTAGACTTAGAATTGCTTTCATAGAGTTTTCTAACAATTTGATAGTTGCTAAATTTCTTTCAAGTTTGTAGACTTAGTTTCATCTTAGTGATTTAGCTTCATCCATTTTCTTTGCACACTTGCATGCCATAAAGCTTGAGGATTACTTTAATAGCTCCTCCTTGAGCTTCCTTGGCCTCTTGCATTTGAGTGCTTGAGAGTTGCTTTTGTAGCTTCTTCTTGAGCATCTCAAATCTTCATTATACTTGGATTTTAGTGGGATCTACACTTGTGTTGGGAGAGCACACCCATAAATATCTTTGAGAGCTGAAATCAAGCAAGTCTTGGGTGCACTTGCTTATTGCTCATCGGAGGTTGTGGTGAAAATTAGTGTTTTTTTATAAGTTTATGAACATGCTAAAATAGATCTAAATATGCTCTTTATCATTAATGTTTGCATGTTTGAACTTGTTCTTAATAGGTGGATTTTCATCATATACATTTTGGCATGCCCGATGGGACCCACAATCCCATTTACTAACTATTTCTCTTGATTTTGTGAAGTTTTCCCATGAATTTTCCAGACAGGGGTCTTCGCATGACTAGAGGCATCTCCACCTAGAAATAGATGTCTCTACACACAGCTGTCTCTACCTATAAACATGCATCTCTGCACACAAGCGTCTCTTCCTATACACAGGCCTCTCTACCTCCAGACAGACGTCTCCACCAGAAAGAGTTTTTCTCTCATTTTAGTTTGTTTTGATCAGCAAAAATTCTATTTGTAAATCACATTAAGGCTAATGATCATTAGTAAAACACCTAACTATATCTACAAATGAAGAAAAATACATGAAACTAATGAAATCTTTATTTTTGTGCATATAGGTGTCTCTGCATACACACAGGTGCCTCTACTAGAAGAGGGAGTTTTCCTTTGTGTTGTTTTTAAAGCTTATTAAGTAAAAAAAATTGACATATTAAGGTTAAAAATCACTATATTTTTGTCATTAGAAACCTTTCTATGCATTTAAGATTTAGTGAGAGGATAAAACTTTCAAACATTGGTGTTTAACTTTTGGTTTTGTGCAGACAGGCATCTCTACCTGTACACAAGCGTCTTTGGTTGTACATAGGCATCTTTGCTTGGAAACAGGCGTCTCTGATAGACAAGCATCTCTACCTGTAAACATACATCTCTGCCTGATTTTTGCATGTTTCTATAGTATCTTGCACTTTGAGTTTTCTAATTTGAGTTTTTGGAAGATACTAACATTTTGTGACTTCTAACAATAATTTTGCAAAATGTTGACCAAGATTTGACCACTCTAAGACTACTAACTTGTTTATTTTGTAGGACGTTGTTAGAAGACCAAACACACTAAACTACTTATCAAAGTTGTTTTGTAGGTTGCCAAGGAGATTCAATCAAACATTGTGTTTTCTTAATGATTTCTTAGGCACCTAGCATTAAATAGGAAGTCTTTTTCTATAGATAATGATTCATTAGCTAGGGGATTATGCTCTTTTCTTCAAGTGAGAAAATCAGAAACCCATAACCTTTTGAATTGTTCTCTTGAAGGAAAAACTTGGAATTAATCATTTGTTTGGTGTGTTTGGGAAAAAACCTCATTGGATAGGAGATTATGCTCTTTTCCCCTTGAGGGAAAACCAGAAATCCAGACTCCTTCTTGGGGCCAATCCATGCATTTACTTTCAATCCTTTAGATGGGCCTATCGGTGAGGTAAAAAGCTCCAGGGAACGATTCACGTGAGAACAAGGTGTAAGCCCAGCACTCCAACTCACGTTAAAGAAATTTTCTTTTTGGGGTTCAAGCCTTAGAAGCCAGATGACATTTGAGCTTATACACGGCTCTCACTTAATATTTAGTAGGGCCTCGTGGTCTCAATCATGTTTATGTGACTACTTGTGTCAAGGTGCTTTGTGGGGCTATATGTCCTAGTCGCGCTTGAGCGGACACAAAGAGCATGTTCAAACGAAGATCCTTACTAAAAGCCATTAGTTAGAAGCCACTTGGTTCACCTCTAAAAGATTGATAATCTCCCCAAGACACTCACCATATTGAGCCCCCTTTAACATTAACACTCTGATAATACGACATCATGGAACCATTGCGTGCTTGGTGATGGTTGTATTCTAAGGAGTTGTTGGGCGTGTTCCTAAGTCAGTGAGCAAAGGTTTTCAATATCAACCAACTTCCTTTTAGGGATAAAGAGTGTGCTTGTTACTTTCATTGCAAAAACAAATCTATACACTTGAATCCTCCAAGGTTGCTTTGTCCCTTACAGGACTATTTTCGACAAATGTGCTTGTAACCTAAACGTTTGATGTATGTATGAAATCAGTTCTTGCCAAGAACATCCTTTGATCTATCAAGATATTGTCCTCAAGTCATGACAAATAGTGTTAAACATAAGAAAGTAAAACCCAGTTGCACGAGTCCATAGAGAGAAGAAAATCGTCAATCAAAGTATTAAAGCCAACCAATCTTATTTGAAACCCATTCAAGAATTTCTAGAAGCTATTGAGAAATCAGATAAAATCATTTACAATAATTGAGTTTCTAATTTTGTTGCCAAGAACAAAGTGAACATGGCCTTTGTCATTTGGGAATCCTATGACTAAGTACCTTTGACCCTCATTCCTCATCTTCTTCAAGTCATTCATCCCTTTCTCATCTTTTACAATCTCGTTCGTCATCCACATCCCAAAACATTAAGAGCATTAATCAGAATCTTGGACTTTAAATCAGAATCAGATCAATCCATCTTTCACACCTTCATCAAGCCATAGGGTGAAAGAATCATTCCAATAGTGTCTCATAGACCTTAATTCCAAAGCAAACACTAATCGCTTACTACTTTGAGAACCGAGTCTTTCTCTAGTAGTCCTAATCCAGTCCTATTTTGTTTGGGGATCATTAGTTTATCACCCAAACACAAGAAGACTTTAAGTCAAAACCAATCCTAGGTTTTCATAATCACAAGGTCTTGTTTCACCTAGGTTTATTCCAAACCTTTAAATCCAATCAATCCTTGAGGCTTAGTTCCTCTTTAATCCAATCTCATCAATCAATTTAATCCTAAATCAAATCAATCAATCCAATTCAATCATCAAGACTTAATCATTAGCCCAAGTTGCTCCTAGTTCACCAAATCCTTTTCTTTCCATACCTCATCAACTATTTTCCCTTCTTCAATTCAACCATCCTAAGGTCACTCGTGCATGGTACTTACCCGATCATAAGCAAAGCTAAGACAAAAATCTCTCATCATGGATAAGGATCAAGAAACTATCTATCAAGAAGACTTTAATGACAAAGAAGAACCTCACACAGAATCTGACACAGTAATACCTGAAAGTGTCAGTTCTAATCCATGAGCTAAAGAATTTTTTGAGGATCCTAACAACTTAATCTTAGTGGAAGACCTAATCCAAGCCAACAGTGTCAATATCTTCATGAATCTTGTCCAAAGAGGTGTTACCCTCCTTGATAATTTCGATGAAACTTTTCTTGAGAACAACTTGATTTGAACCAACAAAAGCAAAGTAGCACCATCAACATTTGATAACACAACTCAACCTCCCCCTGATATGCTTGAGTTAATCCAATAAGTCCTAAACAAGCCTAACTCAAACAATAGGGTGAGTAACGATGGTTCAAATGCCTCTCAATTCTAAGCAATGACCAAAAATTTGGCTGGCCAACAACACCTGGTGTTCACTGAAAAAGATTCCCAAGATCCTGGCCCTCATCATAATAAACCCCTACATATCCAAGTCACCATCCATAACACCTAAATCAAAAGAGTCCTTATAGATAATGGATCTGGTTTGAATCTTTGTACTTTAAGCATGATTCACAATATCAGTCTTTCTGAGGACCTCATTGATGTAAATAAGAGAATAACAATAAAAGCATATGATGATAGAGAAAGGGTGAGTAAAGGTCTCATTGCACTTCCCTTACAAGTGGGCCCAACCCTTATTGAAACTACTTGTCAAGTGCTTGACTTGTATCTACCCTACAATATCCTTTTGGGTAGGTCGTGGATACACGCTATATCAGGTGTCCCATCCACATTTCACCAATGTTTGAAATTTCAACATCACAGAGCTGAAATAGCCATTCCTAGCAATCATGAACCCTTCCAATATTGCAAAAGGTTGGAAGGAAAACAATCAAACTACTGCCCATTGAATGAATGTGTTCACCCACTTTTACAAGAGATTCCCGTTCAGCACACTTCCTCTGAAGAACAGTTGTCTAAGCAAGCCAAGGGAAAAGAAAAGGTTACCCAAGAAAAGAGTACTGAGTTTGAAAAGAAAGTTAGGTTAACCAATCAAGGCCTGAGGGAATACAAGTTTGAAAATGCCTTATGCATTAGTTAGCTCCCTCTCTCTCCCAGGTCTTATGGAAAACCTTCACAACTTTTTCCTAAGGAAAATAAAGAAACTATGAAATGTAAACAGACTACATTTGAACATTCGGGGTCTCTCTCAAATGAGCATATGGAACATAATGTTCTTTCCTAGCTTTTTGATGAATAAGAAGATAAACATGTAGAAATTCCTAAAGGGAAGTATATAAAGGCCACACCCATTGTTGAAAGTATGGGATATCATGACACTGGCCTTGGAGCAAATGGAATAGGAAGAAAAACTCTCATAAAAGCAACTAGATATCCCCGAGGATGAGGACTGGGTTCCATAGAAACTAAGAAAACCTTTTCCAATGACTATTGTTTGATTGAATCTAATTCAGACACCAAGGAAGAGTTCTTTGAAGTCCCTTTCCAATATATTTAAAATGACCTTGATACCTGTGTCCTCCATATCGACCAATCTAAACTTTCCTCACCTAAACTTCACCTTACCAATCCTAAACTGATTGATTGGGACCAACAAGATTCACCACCTACCTTAGACATATGCAATTCAGATGAGGCAGTTCTAGCACTTTTCAAACTAAGAAATCTCCAAGATAATGAACATCAAATTTACTATAGCTCGAGCAAGCCTACTTCAGTAGCCAAGTCAACTTCCTTAGTCGCAAAAATGAAGAAAAAGAAAATTTAAAAAATGATAAAACATCCTTGGGTGAAAACCTTTCTGAGGCACCTTTGGATGGAGAAAAAGAAAAAATAAAGGATGCATCCTCTAGTGAAAACCTCTTTGAGGTGCTAGAGGAGGGGGAAGTTGACTTGCCCTTCATGTCATTACCATCAGAGAAATCTTCTATCCTCATAGAAGAAATAATTGCAGTTAATCTGGGCATAGAAGCAGATCCTAAGATCACCTACATTGCAGCCTCTCTAGATGAGATAGAACAAGATTCCATGACTGCATTCCTTAAGAAAGCCTACATTAACTTTGGATGGACATATAAGGATATGCCTGGACTTGACACTAACTTGGTTGTACATCATCTTGCTATGGATCCTAAAATCAAACCCGTCAAGCAAAAATTACACAAGATGCATCTACAAATAGCACTCCTGGTTAAAGTTGAATTGCAAAAGATGCTAGATGCAAAATTCATCAGACTAATAGACTATTCAGAATGGGTCTCAAACATTATACCAGTAGGTAAACCCTCTGGGGGCATCCAGATTTGTACTGATTTCAGCGATCTTAATCTCACTTGCCCTAAGGATGATTTTCCACTTCCAAACATTGACATCATAGTGGATTTGATTTCTGGGCACGAGATGTTGTCCCTCATGGATGGTTTTTCTAGATATAATCAGATTCACATAGCAGTGAAAGACCATCATAAAACTGCATTCACTACCCTGTGGGGTACATTTTGTTATCAAGTCATGCCCTTTGGTCTCAACATGTAGGCGCCACATACCAGAGAGCCATGACGACCATATTTCATGACCTCCTTCATGTGATCATGGAAGATTATGTGGATGATATCTTAGGAAAATCCAAGACATGAGAATCACACATTGATATTCTCACTACAATCTTTGACAGACTGAAAAAGTATAAGGTTCGATTGAATCCCAAAAAATGTGTCTTTGGTGTGCAATCAGGTAAGCTCTTAGGCTACATTGTGTCTCGCGGAGGAATAAAAGTAGATCCTAAGAAAGTGAAAGCTATTTTGGAGATGCCACCTCCTAAAACTTTGAAACAATTAAGGAGCTTGAAAACTTTGAAACAATTAAGGAGCTTGCAAGGAAGAATTCAATCCATCTGGAGATTTGTGTCACAACTAGCAGACAAGGTGCATCCTTTCTCTCACCTGCTAAGAAAGGATATTAAATTCATTTGGGACTCCTTGTGTTAAAAGGATTTTAAACAACTCAAGGTATATCTAGCTAATCCACCAGTGTTGGTCCTGCCTGTTCCAAGAAGACCTTTGATTCTCTACATCTCTGCAACTATAGTAGCACTGGGTGCTCTCTTAGCACAACTAGATGACAATGGAAAAAAATTTGCCATATATTATCTTAGCAGGGTGGGTTATGAGCTCAACTATACAACTATTGAGAGAGCTTGTTTGGTTGTGGTCTTTTGTATGCAGAAGCTACACCATTATATGCCTAATCACAAAGTACAGTTGATAGCAAAGATTGACCCACTTAAGTACTTGTTATCAAAAGTCGCCTTGATAGGTCACACGACAAAATGGGTCATGATCCTTAGTGAATTTGATATTGTGTACACAGAATGCAAAGCCATCAAAGGACAAGCAATAGCAGATCAACTTGCAGAAGATCCCATTCTTGGAGATCATCCTATTGTCATAGACTTTCCTTATGAAACTATCATGACTGTCACTCCCAGCATTCAATGGAAGCTTTATTTTGATGGATCTTTTACCCAAAAAGGATCAGGGGTAGGAATTCTATTTGTAACACCTCAAGGGGATTTTATCCCTAAATCCTATAAACTTACATTTGCTTGCACGAACAACATAGCAGAATACAAGGCCTTGGTCATAGGGCTTCGCTAAGCTGTCAGATGAAAGATCACAAGTTTGCTTGTTTTTGGTGACTCCCAATTAGTTATCAAACAAGTCAATGATGAATTTCACATAAAGGATGATAAGTTGCTTCCTTACCGATGCATGGTCAAAGATCTCAAACAACATTTTGCAAGCCTCATTTTCTAGCAAATCCCAAGAGAAAATAATAAAGCAGCAGATGCCATGGCTACCATTGCTTCACTAATATCTATGCTATAAACAAGCACACAATGTGAATTTCTTGTCGAGAATCTTATCATCCCTGCCTATGACCAACCAGATTCTGAGATGGTGTGTGAAATTGTTGGTCCTGAATCACCTTGGTATCAGGAAATCCTCACCTGTCTTCATGATAAAACCATTCCCCTCATGCTTACGCCTAACCAACAAAAAACCTTCGTTCACCGCACTTCTCGTTACACAATCCTTGGAGACACTCTTTTTCATAAACACTTTGATGGAACTCTTCTTCGATGTTTGAATTCGAAGGAAGCACACGTAGCCTTGGAAGAGGTGCATCAAGGAATCTATGGAGCCCATTCTAGTGGTCTCACTTTAGCAAAGAAGTTGCTCCACACTGGATACTATTGGCTGACAATGGAGCAAGATGCCTATCATTATGTGAAGAAATGTGTTCCTTGCCAGCAACATGGCGATTTGATACATGCTCCCGCTCAATCCCTCCAACCCACCATCACACCTTGGCCTTTCTCCTACTAGGGTTTTTACCTTGTAGGAAAAATATTTCCAAACTCTGTCGGTGGTTACAAGTATATCCTAGCTACCACTGAATACTTTACCAAATGGGTCAAAGCAATCCCCCTCACCTATACAATCGAAAAGCAAATTTCCAAGTTTATCTTGAATTATATCATTTGCCGCTATGGCATCCCCAAAGATCTCCATAGTGATAATGGAACACCCTTCAAGAATTGAGATGTCTCTGACCTTTGCAAGAAATTTGGCATTACCCAACATTATTCCTCCAAGTACTTCTCATAAGGCAACAGTCAAGTTGAGGCTACGAATAAAACCATATTAAAGATCCCACCCTCTGGGCCTACCGCACCTCCATCTGTACTCCCACTCCTACCACTCCATTCACCCTTGTCTATGGTTGTGAGGCTGTCTTACCCATTGAAATTGAGCTCCCTTCCCTCAGGATTTCTCTCAAGAACTTAATGTCCGAAGAAGAATATAGGGTTGCTTGCTTGCAAGAGCTAGAACTCCTCAATGAAAGACACCTTAATGCCCTTAACCATCTCCATGTGTATCAAAATCACCTGCGCTTACATTTTAACAAGAAGATCAAACCCCATGAGTTTGATGTAGGTGATTTGGTCCTACAGCATAACATGAAGAATCTCCAAAACTGAGAAAAGAAAGGGAAGTTTGAACCCAATTGGTTGGGCCCATTTATTATTACTGCTAAATTCAGTTCTGGAGCATATCAGATTGCAACACCTAAGGGAGATCTGCTCCCTAATCCTATAAATATCCTACATTTGAAGCACTTTTATGTGTAACTCAGCATTTAGTTCCTGTACAGTGTTATTCAGCAAAAAATCCTAAAAATCAGAAAGAGATCCTTAAAAAATCCTAAAAATCAGAAAGAGATCTTGAATAAATCCTAAACATTAGAAAAGCATAAAATCCTAAAAAGAAGATAATGTTCCTGAAAAAATCATTGTTTGGTACACACTTGGTAAACAGACACCTTACACACAAAAAAGAAAAAAAAAGAGAAGCATTCATCCAAAAGTGAAAACTTGGCAAACAAGCACTCTGGGCAAGTATTATGGTGAAAACTTGTCTCAGGCACCATGATAGCAAATTCAGATCCATTGTCTCCCTATCCATTGTACATATCCATCCTCATCCTAGTCCTAGTTTTCAGTCATTGCTTCCCGCATAGCCATAAGGATCCACCCGCAATTCCCAACACGCTGAGCTTAACCCCATCACACTGAGCTTTTCCCAAACACGATGATCACAAAAAGTGCTTATCAAAATCAACATTGAAATCAAATCTCTGATTTATTGTTCCTTTCACATCTATTGCCAGTGAATATCCATTCCAAACAATCAATCTTTGCCCTGCAGGATGCGTCCTTCCTCAGGCGGCTCAAATCAATCTCATCAATCCTATCCTGTTCATGGCAATAAATGTGGACCGAATGACCACTTGGTCAGGAGGCCTTCTTTGTTGATTTTATCAGTAGATCCTACTCATGATTACCTCGATCTTCCATATCTTGGTATATTGTGACTGGTGAAATCTGATGCAAGTGTCGATTGCGGTATGATCTGTTTGTGGATACTTTAGGAATATTTTGTTGGTTTTCCAGTTATGATTATGCATATCTTAATGGGGGAAATAGGTTAGCATAATTATGTCCCTTAAAAGACCTAACTATGCCCAGACCTCTTCAATAAGTATATGTCATAGGTTCTATCATAGTCTAAAAATCTACATCTTTGTTTCTACAACTATCTGAGAGTCTAGTCCACGCAATGGAACAATGTCATCTATGTTTTTATGACACACGATGCATACCTCCTATTGCAATATAAAACTAGGGTGTGCTCTCCAACATGAACACAAGTGATCCCACTAAA
The DNA here is from genome assembly GCA_027943335.1 of Chamaecyparis obtusa. NCBI lineage: Eukaryota > Viridiplantae > Streptophyta > Pinopsida > Cupressales > Cupressaceae > Chamaecyparis > Chamaecyparis obtusa. The sequence goes on from BSBK01004998.1 coordinate 1,961,285, forward strand.
TCATGTAGCCATGTTGCATTTTAGTTAGTTCATTTTTTTGCATTTTTGTTTGAGCCAAGGGTTTTGCTTATTCACCCTTCTCTCCCCTTTTTTTCATCTAATGCAAACTTCCCATTTTCCTCCTTTCCTTCATCCATGCTAATCATGTTCCTAGAAAACTCCCCCTTGGCAAATGGGAAACTTGTCCTCGCCCTCATTCTTCTAGCAGGCGGAGATGCTTGTCTGGCAACCCAAGGCTCCACTAGGAGCTTCCTCTTTCTCTCTCTCTCCCTCCCTCCCTCTCCACCTTGGTAGAGATGCCCATCTGGGGATGGGAACCTCCGCTTTTATGGAGATGCCCAATAGGGGATGGGCGGCTCCGTTAGGGTAGAGACGCCCGTCGATGAAAAATGATGCCTAGTGCTTCATTTTTGCCCGAATATGGGCATATAATATGTTTTTGGAAACACTAGAACACTAGGATTGCAATGGCAGTGATTAGAATCTGATTTGACAAGTTGGGTGAGCATTTTAGCGGAGACTCCCATCAGGGGATGGGTGGCTCTGCTAGGGTAGAGACACCCGTCAGTGAACAATGATGCCAAGTTCTTCATTTTTGCCTGAATATGAGCATATAATATGTTTTCAGAAATGTCAGAACACCAGGATTGCAATGACATTGATTAGAATCTGATTTGACAAGTTGGGTGAGCATAGTAATGAATTTTCTATCTAAGATGCCTATCCATAGGCGGAGACACTCGTCGATAGATGGGCGGCTCTGCCCCGAGAAGAGACACCTATCTGGTGGCTCTGCCTCAAGCGGGGACCCCATCTCTAAATGGGTGGCTCTCCCCTTCTTGATTGCACCTCCATTCTTGTTTATCATCGATAGCTCCTCCGCCATTGGATGTTTCCCTTCGCCAAGTGGCAATGCCTGTTCTGTCATATGCCCCCTTCTCCCTTTTTCTCTTGCCATCACCCCCCAACATAACGAACTGGAGCCACAATGACAGTGGATTTTTTGAACTCACTGGAGCACTCTTGTTTGTTGCCCGTTGGTCGACCCTTCCTTTTTGTCAAAGTTATGCAAAGTCCTTTTCCCTCCTTTCGTGAAAATTGACCAAAATTTTTATTTTTTGGCCTATTTTCCCGAGGGGGCACATCCTCCTACTGACTTTTCTTCTATGTACATTTTAGGTCCCATTTTTCCTCTGGGGCATCTATGTCTTCTTTTCTTTAACGCGATGTCATTTTTTGACACCGCATCAAAAAGGGGCAAAAAGTAGACACCTAAATTCATCCTTTTGACATTAATTTAATTTAATTTAATTAATGACCCCAAATAACATTATAGTTAATTTTTTAATAAATATATTTGTTAAATTCATCTATTTATTTAATTAAATTTATTTAATTAAATAAATTCACTAATTATAGTATTTGAATTAAATTTAAATACTACCTTTCATAATGTATTAAATTTAATTTAATACATGTTCCTCCATAGTCCCCTTTTAAATAATTTTTTTTATTTAATTCCCTCACATGCTTTATTTTTATTTAATCCTAAATCCAACCTAGATGCTATCCTACACACATCACTTTCTATCTAATAAACCTATCGTCTAATTAACTAAAGTTAATTAGGCTAATTTTTGGATTCCTACATCCATTAGTCCTAATTATTTGCTCACACATGTGTGAGCAAATTTCCAAAAATGACCCTTTTCAAAAATTGCTAAAATCTGCACAAACAAGGCTTCTTACATTTTATGACACTTCTTACACATTCTAAAATGGTGAAAATAGACTTTTTCACTTACACATCTCTTACACACACTTACACATGTACTTGAAGTACACATTGACCTCTCACATCCCAAGTTGCTCACACATGTGTGAGCAAGTCTTGGATTTTGCATGGCTTATGTGTCTCCTTGGTGGCACCTATGTGGATTCCACATAGATGCCACCCCACCCCAGCCATCCAAAATCCTATAAATAAGACCCTTGTCTCAAGCAAAATTCATTCATTTTTGCATTAGAGTTATTGTGCTAGTTTAGACTTAGAATTGCTTTCATAGAGTTTTCTAACAATTTGATAGTTGCTAAATTTCTTTCAAGTTTGTAGACTTAGTTTCATCTTAGTGATTTAGCTTCATCCATTTTCTTTGCACACTTGCATGCCATAAAGCTTGAGGATTACTTTAATAGCTCCTCCTTGAGCTTCCTTGGCCTCTTGCATTTGAGTGCTTGAGAGTTGCTTTTGTAGCTTCTTCTTGAGCATCTCAAATCTTCATTATACTTGCATTTTAGTGGGATCTATACTTGTGTTGGGAGAGCACACCCACAAATATCTCTAAGAGCTGAAATCAAGCAAGTCTTGGGTGCACTTGCTTATTGCTCATCGAAGGTTGTGGTGAAAATTAGTGTTTTTTATAAGTTTATGAACATGCTAAAATAGATTTGAATATGCTCTTTATCATTAACGTTTGCATGTTTGAACTTGTTCTTAACAGGTGGATTTTCATCATATACAGTATTAACCTTATGTGTATTGTTTAGATTTTAACTAACATTTGACATGTTTGAGCTTGACTACATATATTAGATTTACACGTATATAGCTATATGCACAAGGGATGGGGGTAGTGAAGTGAGTGTGTATGAAATGCAACTAAAAACATTAATATAAGCTACTATAGCAACTTCATGGTAAAAACTATTGCAACCATCTACTACAAGATTTGTGTTGACTACTAAAATTGCGTTGATTGTTATAGGGACTATGCAAACTTTTGCAATTATATTTATACAAAATTAAGCATTTAATTAAAATATAAAACATATAAATGAGAGGAACTCAATCATTATCAATTATTAAATTACTTTTGACCCCACTAATATTTAAAATAAAACACACATAATAAAAAAAAAATGAAAGTATCACATTTCATCAAAGGAGACCCTCCTCTTCTTCCACGCAGTGGATGAAGACTTTGCTAAAAGATCACAAAGTGCTTATTTAAAAAGCCACAAATTATAGTCTTAATTTTTACTCCATGTCTGTGCACTATATTCTCCTTCAACCATGTCTACACACTATTGTCTTGTTATTCTTTAGTTTTTCTACATTCTTGCATTGTTTTCCCAAACTCTGCACTATTTTACTATGATTTTACATTTCTATGCTATCCTCTATGTTCTCACACTCAGTACATTTCATCTATATAATGCATAAGGCATGTAATGTTTTTAACAAATATGCATATATTTTCCTACATCCATATCTATCCTCTCTTTTATGGAGATCTAAAATATATGGAGTTATTTTATCCATTAACAACCAATTAACCTAAAATAAAGGAGTTGATTTGGATAATAATAAATATATTTACAATATAATAATGTATAAGATTTATTTTTGGATCATATGACCATTATAACATGCTTGACCAACACTTATTGAAAGTTAAACATATTATGGAATCGAGCAGGGAGCGACGAAGGTAAGGTAGGAAACCAAATTTCAAAATCTCCTGTGAGTGGATTCCTTACAGGAGGTGCAGGTCCCTCTGCCATAGGGGGAATCCCCACAGATTCAACTAGAGATGATGCTAAAAAAAAGGAAAAGGATGGAACCATGGGTTATGGGTACCTAGGAGGGGGACCCATTAAGGGTAGTGAGACAACAAAATGGTCCTTTCTTTTTGGGGTCAAACCAATAGGTAAGTCTATCTATCCACCTGTCAGCAATATCTTGAATATTTCTTAAGGGAAATACACTATTGCTATTCCTGATCAAGTCATTGACCATAATATAAAAAGAATGGGAAAATCTTTTAGTTGGCCAATTCATTGGGGTTGGGCCTAATATCGAAGTTGTCTGAGCCTTTGTTAAAAAAAGATGGAATCTTAAAGGACAGGTGGATGTTATTGCCATAAATAAAGGATACCTATCTTTTTTTTCTCATGTGAAGAAGATAGGAAGCAAAATATCAGTAGTGGACCATGGTGCATAGGAAGAAGCACTATGTTTTTACAGAAATGGCACCCAAACATGGCTCTTAATGAGGACTTTATAGTCCAAATCCCTATTTGGGTTAAGATCACCAGTCTTCCTCTTGAGTACTAGAATGAAGATGTTTTTGTAGGAATGGTGAGTTCATTTGGTGAACTACTCTCCATTGACCTTGTAACAGCCTCAAGAAGAAGATTGACACATGCTAGAATATGTGTTAGAATAGTCCTTGAAGCTGATATGCCAGAGCAAATATAAATGGAATCTAAACTTGGTAAATGGATACAGAAGCTAGAATATGAAACACTACCCTTTTCTTGTTTTTGATGTAAGAAGGCTGGGCATTGGGCAAAAAAATGCCTGACAAATACATCTAAGAAAGTTCAACAGAAAAAGATCTGGAAAGCTATTGGAAAGAATGGAGAATCCTTAGATGGAGTGGTAAGCTCTATTCTTAAGAACATTGAGGAAAAGATTGATGAGATAGAAAGATCCAAATATGGAAAAAATAATGACAATAAGAAAGAGAATGAAATAGGACAGATAATCCAACATAAAGATTCATAAACAATAGACAAGCATAACTCTGAGATTATGAAATAGAATAAAAATGAAAAGGAGGTAGATCAGAAAGGAGGGTTTGTTCAAGATACATTTGAGATATAAAATGAAGAAAACTATATCATTCAGAACCAAACCAGGCAGATTCATCAAGATGACTATCACTCATCAACGCAAGAGATGGGGAATTCTTATAGTCAGCAAGGGGAACCAATGCCTAGAATAGAGGAGAATGTATTTGTTGATGCCCAACAAGATATAGTTTTGGGTCCCTGGCTTTCTGACATGTCTCATAATTCTCTAGCTATAGGGGGGAATAAATCTGAGGTAGAAAAAGTGCCCAAATGGGGGGATCAGGAAGATATAGACAAAGTATTGGGAATTGGTGAAAGTGATAACTCTTTTACTATTGTAGAGAAAACTAAAGGAAGGAAGAACCTGGCTTCCAAAGCCCAAAAGAACACCAAAGTTAACCAACTTGATGTTGGAAGGAACCAACTATCACCACCAAGGAGGCCACCAAGCTCAAGGAAAAGGAACCGGGAGGCTGCTAAAAATATATTGGATGGTACGCAGAAGACCATCACTCAGGTCGGTATAACCAAAAAGAAATGAAGATCATTTCATGGAATATTCAAGGGTTAAATAACCATCATAAGTAGGACCTTATTAGAAACATGGTAAGAGATAACAGACCCAAAATTTTCTTGATTCAGGAAACTCAAATGTCTAAGGATAAGGTAGAAAATCTTAAGTTTTTCAAAAATAATTTCAATTGTGGAGGGAGCTCGGATGGAGCCTCTAGAGGTATTGTTACTTTTTGGAATGGAAATATCATAAAAGGTGAAGTCATCATCCAGGACAATAACATGACTTGTATCAGGTTTCAACACATTAAGGATGGTACTTCTTGGATCCTCACCAATATATATGCTCCCAATACTAAGAATGGGAGACAAAAATTCTGGAAAAATATTGATCAGGTGAGGAATCTTTTTGTGAATGAAAGTTGGATCATCATGGGAGACTTTAATACTCCTCTAAAGGAAGATGAAAAAATTGGAGGTAGTCAACCTAATCTGAACAACGGACTTGACTTGATGAACTTCATCGCCAAAGAAGCTCTCATTGACATTGATCTTCAGGGGGTGAATTATAATTGGACTAACAAAAGAGAAGGAGAGAAGCTTATTTAGATGAGACTTGATAAGGCTCTTATTACTTATGATTGGTACCAACACTATTTTTTCTCTCTGATGACCTTTGTTAGAGCTAGTTTTGATCATTACCCTCTCTCTTTTATTGTTGATCCTATTTCTAGAAGAAGGAACTTTCCCTTTAGATTTGGGAAAATGTGGACTATTCATCCTGAGTTGGTTCACAAATTAAGAGATTGGTGGTAGATTAAAATTGATGGGACAACTATGTACAAATTAGCTAATAAGCTTAGACATGTTAAAGACAACATCAAGACTTGGAATAAAGAAACTTTTGGAAACATATTCTCCTCCAAGGCTGACATTATGTTAGAACTTAAAGACATTCAAGACTCAATACAAAAGTTTGGCTACTTGAATGTCCCCAAGAAAAAAGAGAGTGAAGTTTTAATTAAATATCATGATATGGTGCACAAGGAAGAAATCTTCACGAAACAAGATCCTGAAACATTTCGCTAAGAGAGGGGGACAAAAACTTCAAATTCTTTCACATGTCAGCAATAAAGCAAAAAGTTGCTAACAAAATTTCTAAACTCGAAGTCAATGACATAATTGTGGAGAAGGAGGAGGACCTCTCTAAGGAAGCTAAATATTACTTTTCAAACCTGTTGACTCAAAATAACTTGCTAGACCAGAATTTTCAATAGGAAATCTTGATTAGTATCCCTAAAATCCTCACTGATAGTGACAATCTATTTCTCAATGCTATTCCTTCTAATGAAGAAATTAGGAGGACTGTCTTTTCCTTTGAAGGTAGTAAATCACCAAGCCTTGATGACTATCCTATGTTCTTCTTTCAAATGTATTGGTCTATTGTTGGTAAGGATGTCACCAATGTTGTTAAAGAATTATTTGGTTCTACAAGAATCCTTAAAGAAATTAATGTTTCCTTTATTGCTCTTATTCCTAAAAAGGCAAGGGCTGATGCTATGGATCTCTTTAGGCCTATCAATCTTTGTAACTCCACTTACAAGATTATTTCTAAAATGATTACTTCTAGAATGCTGACTCTCCTTCCCAGGATTATTTCCCATCAACAAACTGGTTTTGTTCTGGGTAGACAGATTTTGGATTCTATCATTAATGTTCATGGAAATATCCATTCCTTGATCATGGCCAAGAAAGAAGGGTTTGTCCTGAAAATTGATCTTTCTAAATCCTATGATAGAGTTGATTGGGGTTTTTAACAAAAAAATCTCTCCTTGCTTTTGGTTTTAATCATAGTTGTACTAAGATTCTGATTTAGCTTGTCACTTCTGCTACTTTTTCTATTTTAGTTAATGGCTCTCCTTCTTCCTTCTTTAAATCCTCAAGGGGCCTTAGGCAAGGGATCCCCTTTCTCCTGTGTTGTTTGTTATCATGGCTGAATGCTTGGGAAGATTCATTGATAGTGTTGTCCAAAAAGGTGACCTAAAAGGGCTCATACCTTATCTTCCAACTTTGTTTGTTCCCACCAATAGTTTGTGGATGACTCTATATTTTTGGGAGAAGCTTCTATTCTGAGGTCAGGAATCTTAAAAATGTTCTCAAAAAATACAACAATGCTACTGGTCAAACTTTCAATTGGTATAAAAGCTTTATATATTTCATCAATACTTCAGACTACAGACAAACTAAAATCAACAAAATCATGGGGTGTCAAATTGGCCAGCTCCCTGCTACCTATTTGGGTCTCCCCCTTGGTCTCAATCCCCCTGAAGCTTTCTTGAGCACCATAGTTGATAAATCTCACAAAAAGCTTGCTAGATGGAAAGGGGCTCTTCTTACCCAGGCTGGAAAAGTCCAATTGCTGAAATCCTCTCTTTAGAGTATCCCTATTTATGCCTTAAGTCTCTTCAAGATTCCTAAAAAATATGTTGAAGCTATTGAAAAGATACAAAGAAATTTCCTATGGTCTGGAGTTGAAAAAAAAAGAGACTTGCCCTTATATCTTGGGAAAAAGTTTGCATGCCTAAGTTGAAAGGAGGTCTTGGAATCATAAGGATAAGGAGCTTGAATGATTCCCTTCTTGCTAAGCTTGGTTGGAGGGGTTATAGGTCTAAGGGGGAATGGAGTACTATTTGGAATAATAGATATAAAGGAACATTCTTTCTCTCCATAATTTTCTGGCTACTGATGATAACCCTGTTGGATCGTGCATCTGGAAGAATGTTACCAAGGCTAAAAATATTATTAGGGGAGGGGTCAAATGGAAAATCAACAAAGGGGACAAGATTGAGTTTTGGGAATACATATGGGTTGGTGACTTTCCTCTTGTGGAGAATCCCCATTGGGGTCATCATGCTAATATTTGTAAACTCAAAATTGGTTCCAAAGTTGTTGACTACTGGGTGAACAATCAATGGATAGACCTTACTACTATTGATCCTACCATTCACTCCTTGAATTTAATCCTCAATGATACCAATTTATATGACGAGGATGATACTTTGATATGGAAACTTACCCCTAGTGGTAATTTCTCTATGGGATCTGCTTATAACCTAAACTATGTCAACTATGAGGCTCCGTTATGGGCCAAAGTTGGATAAAAGGCCTTACTCCCAAAATAAATATATTATTTTGGATGATGCTTCAAAATAAAATCCTTACTCTTGATAATCTCAAGATAAGGGGTTTGTGTTTTCCTAACATGTGTTTCTTGTGCAGGAAAGAAGAAGAAGCTGTCAATCACTTATTCATACAATGCTCCTTTGCTCATGAAATTTGGTCTCTTCTGATGAATTCTTTTAATCTTGAATGGGTCCTCCCTCCTGATATTCATAGAGTGTTCAGTTCTTGAGATATTATAATAAGGAATAAGGCTATAAAAAGAATATGGCAAATTGCTTTACCTCGTGTTAGTTGGGCCATCTGGAAAGAGAGGAATGACAAAATCTTCAGAGACAAGTCTATTCCCCACAAGCTCTTATTTGAAAAAACAAAAATTATGATAATTGAAAATTACAAAATCATGGAACCTAATTCTAATACTAGGGAGGATGGGGAAATTGCTATCTTAAAGAACTGGAGAATTCAAGCTAAAAATCAAGATTGAAATAACCCTAGGGATGAAGCTATTTGGAAAAATCCCCCTACTTGATGGATGAAGGTGAACTTTGATGGTGCCTCTAAGGGGAATCCAGGTATTGTCGGCTATGGTATTATGATCCGTGATGAAACTGGAATATGTGAAGCGATGAGAGCCATTCCAATTGGAATCCAGAGTAATCATGTGGCAGAGGCTATGGCAGCCTACCAAGGTATTCTCTTAGCCAAAGAGTTTAATTATAATAAACTTTGGTTAGAGGGGGGCTATTTGAATATAATCAAATGCCTTAACAAGACTTCTCCCCCCTCTTGGTCGATTGACAACATTATTAAAAATGCAAAGGATGTCATAAGTACTATGAATAATTGCATCATCACCCACATCTATCATGAAGCAAATGGTGCTGTTGACTGGACAACCAACTACATGTGCAGAAATGACAATATCACTTCATGGATGAATGAAGAAAGTATTCCATACGAAATGATATCTATCATAATAAAGGAGAGAATCTACATAACTCAAAGGAATGAAAAATAGTTGATAAATGATGGGAAAAAATGAGTTTTGTAAGGATTAATAATTATATTATCATTTCCATCATAGCCACTTGGAATCATTATGCCACTTCTCACATATTCTGGGTGTTTGCGAAGAAGGCTATTTACATCAAGAATTTAGAGGGCCGATCATTCAAGAGTATTGTGCAGAGAAAAAATCAATTTGAGAAAATGGGTGGTAGCAAGAAACATTTTGAGTTGGCAAGATGTATTGAGTGGACTCAAAAAGAGAATGTCTGGTAAATTCTCAAAAAAGGTGACTTCACTATTTACATGGAGAAGCTTCAAGACTGTAATCCGGTGATCACAAAGTTCTTCACCAAGAAGTGGAAGAACAAAAAAATCTATTTCAACAATCACTGGGTTGAAATTACTAAAGATTTGATTATTGAGGCTATAGGGTTACCTACGGACGGTATGATATTCTACTAGGATAGGAGTTACTCTGATAGGGCCTATGGATGATTTCTAGAAGACGAGGAAGAGGCGGCTAGACTGGTTAAAAAGGTTGGTGGGTTTTTTTTGCCCTAGTAACATTAGTCACCCTTGGCGTTTCATCCTGTATGCACCCATTAGTTACTTGACTCTGGATGGTAGGTTCTCTAGGGCCTACGAGCACCACTTTGTTATTTTGAACCACTTTAGACATGATGATAAAATTAGTATCCCTTACTACCTGATGAGTTCTATGAATAATACGATGAAGGATCTCCAGGATGACCCTAAAGGCGACCATGCCTATCATCAGGGTTTAATGGTTCTTATCTATAATATTTTGAAAATGAAAAAAATTGAAAGACCCCTTCTTAAGGGAAATGCCCCTAGTGATGAGGATACCGAGGATGAGTACTCGAGAGAAAAATTTGAAGAAGACACAAAGGATGATTCAAAGACTATGGGTTATAGTACCAAAGGGAAAGGGAATATGAAGGGGGGTGCCTCTAAAAAATTTAAGAAGAAGATTAAGGTCTCTGACTTTGAGTTCGAAGACATCAATTTTGAGGAGGAGGACACTAACCCTAGAAGGAAAAAAGAGAAAAGCTTCCCTCATCAAGGAGAAAAACCTTGAAGATAAAAAAGGTACTAGCAAAAAAATAAAAAAAGGGCCTCTTTATCTCCTCTGATGAGGAGGAGACTTTCATTGAAAGCTCGAGGAAGAGTAAGAAAAAGAAAACTACTACTAAGGAGACAGTTAAAAAAGAGGAGGATAGGGACTACACTCATAATGAACAACAAGGCAAGGAGGAGGATAACAAGTTTATCATAGACAACGTGGCTGAAGATACTAGTCCTCACAGCAAGCAAACCAATACTGTTGACATTACCCAGGTGAGTAAAACCTGCCAACAAGAATGATGGTATAACTATGGGGCAGGATCAAAAGGACATCATCCTTTCTTTTGGTTGATTTTTGGCAACCATAGCTCAGGACAATGAGGTTATGAAGGCTGACCTCAAAGAACAGGGTAAGATCATGAACATGATTAAGAAGGCTACCTTTGGTGATAAACCCATGGCTACTTCCTTGAATGACTAGATGCAAGCTATTCGTAAAGAGGAGGCCTTTAGGGAGCTTGGTGGTATGGTGCTTCCTTTGGAACAAAAACTAAACAACATCAACAAGGACTTAGAAAGCAACCAGTATGAAGACAAAATCACTACCCTTGAGAACAAAGTGCAAAAGCTAGAAACCACTCTTAAGAAGACCAGTGAATAGAGTTTCCACATTTTGAAAGCTTATGTAGACCACAGTGAGATCCTGGTGGAGAAGCTTGAAACCAATAGGGGTGAGGAAATCAAGGAGACCAGAGAGAGCACAGGGACTGGAATTAGAACCCATGCTAGTACCAAGAAAGAAGATATGGATATGGAAGATCTGAAAGTCTCTATGGGCAACATGGAGCTTTTAGTCGTTCAGGCTAAAGAGCTAATGGAAACTAATTAGCTATTGCCTTTCTCCCTTTTTGCTATCTTTTTTGCTGTCTGGGTCTATTGCGATGTCTTCCTCTACTTTTCTCTATAGGGCCCTAAGCCCCTATTTTATATGTGTCTAGTTCTACTTTTTGGGTTGATCAATAATGCCTATTTTCTGATCTTTTTGTAAAAGGTTTCAGGACCTTTCAAATCCCATTTTTACCTAATTAGAACAACATATTAAAATATAAATGACGCAAATAATTATATATATGCTGGAATGATTTCGTTGGCAAGTACACCCACATGCTTTAAGATGTCTTTATTCTTCTCCTTCAATAGTATGCTTCAAGATATATTTTCTCAACATAATGGTAGCAAATATAAGTAAACACGATCTAATTTGTATTATTCATGTATTTTATCTAATAACTAATCATATGCAACATAAAAGTGCTAAAATGATATACTATGATATGAAAATGGAATATGAGAATGGGTATGAAGGCATATGAAAAAGGTGAAAATATGGTATAAAATAGAAAATGAATGATTCTTATCAAGATTCGTCACATTACACGCCCACATTATGCATATATTTACCATATTATTCACAACATATAGGGATGCGTCTCAATACTACATAACAAATAACATCGATCACATTGGCTACATTGTGTATGCATTTATTTTATTGCCATAATATGTGGAGTTCTCAAACATGATCAAATAACATACATCCATATAACATTGCCACATTGAGTAGACTATTTTCCATATCATTTTTTGTATAGGTATAATTTTCTATTATTTCTCTCTACTTCTTAATTTCATGAGGGAAGAGCTACTCATTTCATATATTTTTGTTGTTTATATGCTTATATGGAATACTTATGCTAAAGAGAATACTTGAAGAATCATTATATCCCTTTTCAAATAACATCTTTTAGAAGGGTCTATATATTCACATTTCATGTTTGTTTAAAATCTAAATGCTTTGAAATATATTATTATTTTATATTTGCACAAACATCAAAGTGGGAGCAAAGGTAATGGTGTAATTAGCACACACATTCCATTTCTCATTAAATTTATGTCCACCTTGAGGTTGAATGTCTTAATGCATACTCTTATGCTTGGTTTAGCTCATAGCTTGATCCCCATCCATCTTCATTCACTACCATTTTACGCCAATTTCTACACATTCACTATTTACTCATCCTTATTACACCTCATTTACACTTGCTTCCACATGTTCAATCCTTGTCTCAAAATTATATTTAACCCTAAGGTTCATTTTTGAGTGGCTCATGATTGATCTAGATTAATCTCGGGGAGTGTGGGAATGAATGTTAAATTCATCAAATATAAACTATAAAATTCTTATCCCCTTTTATTAGCCATTATGAACCCACTTAACATAGGCATGTGTGAGATGCGAGTCCTTTGTGAGATATTCTATATCATAACACTTAAGTCTTAAAAATATTCTTTGTGTAATAAATTGATCATCCAAGGAATACAAAAAAGAAAAGAGTAAATGATTAGAACACACTTCAAATTTTAATTGATGAATGTTATTCATTGCTAATATGACTCACTCAAGAGGTTTTACTTACGAGCAATTATTTAGTTCCAAAGTCAACAAACTCCTAAACAATGTCCTTCAACACCACCTTAACATATTCAAATATCAAGTAAGCAAAAGCAACCAACTTTTTAGAAACCTACTTTTTCAATTTATTCTCAAGTATTATAAATCAATCCAACATAAAAAATCAAATCTATACCTATAAAAAATCAACCTTACAAAATTGATAATTGAACCATAAAAAATTCTAAGATAATACACATTCAACTTCAACATCATTCATCTTTGATATATTTTAAAACTGAATACTCCTCTATCACTTCTACTTCAATTCTTAACTCTACTTAATTAAAATTAGATTTGTACTTATTAATTACAATTTATTTATTTAACCTAAATTTATTCTAAAAATAAGAGAATTTGAAGAGCTCTTCCGAAACATGCGGGAAGGCATACTGGTCTCTTGGTCGCGGTTATTGATTTTTGGGTTCATTAATCTTCTAGCCTCGTTTTTAAAAGTGGGGCGTGAAGAGAAGGGTTTATTCTAATTTGGGATTTTCCCGAACGCGGCGGGGAGTTATAGTTTGTTGAGAGGGGAAGAAGGGCGAATCTGGTCAGAGCAGAGGAGGAAAAGGGTATAATGGATCCTGATGCACTGGCAAAGGCGTTTGTGGATCATTACTACAACATATTTGATACCAACAGGGCGGGTCTGGTGAGTCTGTACCAAGATGGCTCCATGCTCACATTCGAGGGCCAGAAGATTCAAGGTGTCCAGGGCATCATCGGGAAGCTCACCAGCCTGCCCTTTCAGCAGTGCAAACACAATATCAGCACTGTCGATTGTCAGCCCTCTGGCCCCGCCGGCGGCATGCTCGTCTTCGTCAGCGGCACACTCCAGTTGCCCGGTGAGCAGCACCAGCTCAAGTTTAGCCAGGTATTTTTTCCCTCTCGTTTCGTTTTTCAATCTAGACCATCTTTCCAAAGATGGGATCTCTTTCTGATGGGAGTTATTAATCAACCGTGCACAATGATCAGTTTTCTTTGAGTAAGTATCGAATCACAGAGGATATCTACTTTAAACATGGGATCTTTGCCACTTGACATGTTCCTTCTTTGAAAATCGATGGTCTGATTTTAGGCTTTCTTTTATGGTAATACGATCTCTGGAGTATATATTTTCATGGGAACAGAATACGAACAGAAGCCTTACTTGTATGGACTAAGATATGGATTAATCCTACTAAGCTGCTCTGTATTAAGGAAAAGGTAGAGGGTCTTTCGAATTTTGCACTCCAGGAATCGAACTTAGTTAGAAAATAGTAGCCATAAACTAGCCACATGGTAGTGCATTAAATGAAAGACAATGTATGAGGGCAATAGGAATGATGATGCATATGGTAATAAGTAAGGCAGTGGGAGAGATAATGTAAAAATATATGTGAATACGCCAATATGTTAGACGGACATGAACGACAAAGTGGGCGGACGGCAAAGAGATAATTACATTTGGGGAACGCTTGGTGCAATAATCTACTTATTTTTCTAGAGCTTTTGCATTGCAAGGCTCGATCGAAGGAGTTGAAACTTTAAATGTGAAGAGTTATCCTAGCATTACAGGTAGGTACTTGTTCCTATGGATTCGATCTTGTTCTGCTGCAAATCCTCAGCTCCAAGTCTTCGAGTGTAGAAACAATTTGGCGTCTGTTCTTTTGGAAATGGACCAAGGATTAGGGTATAAATAGGAGCACCAAGCCTCAAGTCCAAACTCAAATATCAGTGTTTCTGAACATGGCTGATGAAAGTGCCCTCGGTCAAGTAACAAAATAACAAAATTGTGTCTCATTGCCTATGGCAAGTGACATTGGGCCAAAGATTTTACAATGAAATGAAAGGGGTCTAAAGGATGTGACAATGTCCAGCAGGGATTCACAGGTTGAAAAGATACCAGTTTTAAGGAATCAAATCATGTTATGATAATGTCAGTAGGTGTCTGCAAATGCAATATAGGAACCTAAGGCACAATAAGATCACCTAAATTATTATAATTTTAATATGATGTGATCACTCTAGGTGAACCCACCCCTATGTAGTGATGTAGCGATGATGGAAATGCAAAGTGCCATCAACTCCCTGGACAACAGAAATTTTAGAAAAGCATTGTTGGGGTGTATGCATATAGCCTGCAAGTCTTTCAGTTGTTGCATTGTCTATCAAGGGATAATGCTTCATGATGAACAAATTTCAAAAAGAAAATGAATCAAGATCATGGATTAATTGAATGAAATGATGTTATATTTGAAATGGTCACACCATTTAAAATATGTGTACCTTGACTTACATTTTCAAAGAAGAGTATGCATGCACGTGCATGTCCAAGTTTTCTTATGTATGATGCAACTAATCATCCCTTTTCATCAAAAGTTCCCTATTGTAATCTTAATGTTGGAAGATTGCAAGTGCATGCAAAGTATTCTAGTGCGCAAGTCAAACATAATACATATTTCAGAAAGGAATGATATTAGGATGGGTCGAAATGGGCATGAGTTAAAGGCTAGATTAAGACTGGGTGGCCCTGGAAGAAACAGTTAGTAGATTTTTTAAAGAATCCCAAACATAACCAAGAGGAATCTTGAAAGATAAGGGGGACGCAACAATGTCCCTTGAGCATTCCGGGGACATCTAGGCATCCCCTGTCATGGCAGCATGAAAAAGTAAATTTAAAAAAAAAACACATTTTTAAATTCATATGATCAGATTTTTAAACTCATTGTAATCATCTTTATGAGCAGATACTTTTGATATCATATGATATAGTAGAACTCTTCCATTTGCTGATTCAACAATTTAAAATTTTATCATTATGTAGCATTGAGTATTCTAATTTCTAATTAGTAATTCGATATTGAAAACTTCAATGTTCAATGTTTATTATGATATAGTAGAACTCTTCCATTTGCTGATTCAACAATTTTAAATTTTATCATTATGTAGCATTGAGTATTCTGATTTCTAATTAGTAATTCAATATTGAAAACTTCAATGTTCAATGTTTATTGTCCAATGTTCAATGCAATGTTCAAGTATTTAATAATTTGCTATTTTACATCTTTATGTCTTATATATCTTTTCATAACTAGCATTTTAAGTACCATATGTATAGTATATAGTATATACACCCCCACCCCCTGCCACCGCCGCCGCCATCGCTGCCGCCGTCCCCCTGTCGTCCCAAAATTGAGGCCCCTTTGTCCCGTCTCGAAAACTTGTCCCCTCGTTCCAACGCCCCCCCGTCCCCGACGATGGTGTAACTATGGTTAAAAGTCTATTTTCCATGATGTATATGACAATTCTAAGAACATGAAAGTAAAGGTGCCTACCTCCCCACAACTTTTCCTCAATTCTGTGGCATCCATTAGAGTCAACAACCACTCTGGGGATCCATAACTTGTTAGAAATGTAAGATAGTACATATGATATATATGTACAGCCTCCCACCCCAATCTTATGGCTTTCCATACTCCAAGGGGCCCCAAATGAGAAATGTATATAGTCGGTTGAGTCCCTCAATCTATCCATCGATCGAGTACCTGCCTAATAGATTCTGTATGGAGAGAGCCAACCCAGATATCTATATTCTAGACCCTATCTAGAAAGTTTGATCTCGAGTGTGTACCCTTGGTATATAGTCCATAGTATGAAGTATGAAGTAGACTCTGGTGCACTCTTGGCTCTTAATGAGGTTATTTGTGTAATTTGAGCTTTCAACTAGATATGTGGCATGCCAATGGGAGATTTATCATCCTGCCTTTCGACAATGTGATTTGGATTTTGAGATTGGTTTTTCTCACTTTCACTTTTGTTTTGCTTATTTGGATTTTTGCTAAATTAGGGCTCTTGTATATGCAGATTCAAATGATCAAAATAATGGGTTTGTTAGATGACTTTGTTAGGGGAACTTACACCAAGTCAAGAGAGGGAAGCACAATTCTTGAACACTTTGATATTTATATACTTGCACCTTATTAGAGAATGCAATCTTGAATTCAACTTGGGTGTACCGAGATGTAGAAAAATGATAGTAAGGGACAATACACACACACACACAAGAGAGAGAAGCACAATTCTTGAACACTTTTTTTATACTTGCACCTTACTAGAGAATGCAATCATTAATTTTGTATAGAATGTGTGTTTGAGTGGTCCCACCATCGATTTTTTTTCTTTTGGTAAAAGTAGATGTGGTCAAGCCCCATTGGGGATTCTGAAGCATGTCTTGATATGGAGCTCTTCTGTAAGGGGCATTAATAAGCTTGTCAAACATTAGTTTAATGCACTCACTAGGCATGTCACCAACAATTTAGAGGGGGGTGATAAGTTGACTTGTCCCAGTTTTGGGGAGAAGAATGACATTTATCTTGACTACCTTGTTGTTTCTGCTGAAGTAGAATGGTGATGGTTTGGCAGTAATCCAAATCAAAATATGTAGGGGCTATATTTTGTGAATCTTAATGTCACTAATCATGTATATGATAATTTAATTGAAATATGTGATTTAATATTGAAGCTATGTTCCATGGAGTGAAGTAGTGGGATGGTAGGGGATCTAAAGATATAATTAACTTGATCCTAATGTTAGCAAATTTTGGAAGAAATCAAGGGCTACAAGGTTGGAGGAAAAGTACGCAAATAGTACAATTGTCAAAGTGAAGTTATTTTTACTGAATAAAAAAGGAGTAGGCTTGCATAAAGGAATATAGTACACAAAATTACTTGGTGGATGAGGTTGACCACCTGTGGTTCAGGATGAATGTAATTATTAATATAAAAGATGTGAGGCCTCCTCATACTTGTGCAAAGAGTCAATTTTTTTGTTTCATCCTGGCATCAACTGCCTTGAGTCATTGCCTCTGCTATCGTTTTGGGCAGCATTGATTTATCATTTAACCAATCCTTTCCACAAACTGTGCATATGGCATATTAGTAGCTGCCTATTGTATCATTTCTTTTTCCTTCAGCCTCTCTTGTAATATATGTCTTCATTCAGGGAACTTTCTTTGAACAGGTCTGTTCACATTACATACAGTAGCCATTTCATTGTTTAAGGTTTTCAATCTTTAATCTTAACTGGTATTAGCAAAATCATCGCAGAGGTCTGTTTCTAAGAAGATTTACCTCCTTTTACCTTAAAAATGTTTAAACCATGTCCAGTATTTTCTTAATTTGCTTCTTTGATTCTTATGCTGGCAGCGCTGCAAGAATGTAAGGGCTGACATTATTTCTTTCAGGAGTCTGTTTGTTTTAGGATGCCAAATACGAGGGAGTAGGGTCCCATATAAAGAACAATGTGTGCACTGTTTTCTTTGAGCCAAGTATGAGGTTGTTGGATAGAGTATTAAATTATATCTTAAAAGTACTCTCTTTGAATACAAGCAACTTAGAATTTCCTCCGTCTTTCTGACAACTTTTGATGGATTTGAAGTTTGCAGATGCTGCTTTGATCTAATAGCACTCAGAATCTCTCAGATTCCTCAAAAAAAAGGAAATGTAAATCCTTGGTCTCCAGCTGACTTTCAAATATTCAGAATGATCATATTGGAGGGGGCTACACATCAAAGCAGAAATAATATTGACAAATTGCTAGTAAAGGAATAAGTAAAATATTAAAATTATACTGTACGGGGAAGCTCTAATTACTTGATAAGAAAAAATGCTATGGAATATTCCACATTGATAATAATTAAAAGTCAGGTTAGGCTTGTAGGGTGTTACATGCACCAAAAAGCTTAGTCAATCCAGAAGCTTAACTTGGGGGGTGCAAATGGCCGGTGGCTGTTTGGCATC
This sequence comes from Chamaecyparis obtusa, assembly GCA_027943335.1. NCBI lineage: Eukaryota > Viridiplantae > Streptophyta > Pinopsida > Cupressales > Cupressaceae > Chamaecyparis > Chamaecyparis obtusa. The sequence goes on from BSBK01004998.1 coordinate 1,980,006, forward strand.
CTCCTCTCTGGGACTGACATTGATTAGAGGTGCTTTTATGCTATGTGGATCCTCTTGACTTGTTAATTCACCAGATTACACAGTTAAAAGCTCATGGAAGAAATGACTACTCATGGAATTTAGTTTTCCAAGTGATGACTGATTCAAAAAAAAAAAACTCTGACATAGGTTACCCCATGAAATAAAATATCTGAACAAACAAAGTAGTGTTAAAACACTTGGTTGGGAAAGAAATGAAAATTTGATATTCTCTAGATAGATTTCTTTCATTAATTTCAGGTTCTTCCATTTAATTTTGGGGAATATAGAAAAATATCATTCCTTTGGGTGGTGACCACTTGACGAGTAGATACAGAACTATTTTTAATACCTACTTATTAGACAATTTTAAGGGGGAGGTAATATGAAAAATCCATCTTTTGGTGCTCAGAATTGAAGCTTCTGGTTTTAGGAGGCAGTTCTGATTCTTGGAAGGTCCTTTAATTTCTTTGTGGTCAGACATTTTAAAAATGATCTTACAGACCAATCTGTTACCTTCTAGATTTTTTTTTGAGAGGGAAATTTGAAATTAAAATTCTAATCCCATATCTACCCTAGAAGATCCTTTGAGTCAGTCCAATTTTCTTTGCAGTTTTGGAAGACCAATATTTATTCACTTAGTGAAAAGGACAAATGTAGGGAGAAATGTGATACTTTGTCATCATATGAAAGGCATAGGGTGCATGTGGAAGGTCCCTGATATTCTCTCTTTCTTAGATTGTTCTGGGTAAAAGTCACTCTTGACTGCAGGCCATACAATTGCTAGATGTATTGAATAAATTTCGTAAGATCTCATAAAGTTTACATTTATTAAAATTTGTTTTGTTTATCTGAAAATTGTATATGATCAATTTGAGACCTTACTATAAAGTTTGCCATACGTTAGATGCATTTCATTTATATATTTTAGTTCTGGTAGTTTCTGAGCCATTACTAAAATATTAAAATAAATACTCATTTTATTTGAGCTGGGAAAAATGGATAAACTGGAGAATCTTCAATGAAGCAAGCATGAGGTAATTTTTTGCAAATTGCTTGTACACTTTTAACAGTGCTTTAGAAGCTGGTTAGATGCTGGTTTTTCTGTAGTGTTCCAAGTGGAAATTTTTGTTCTCTTTGAAGTTAACACATGCTATTGCCAATATGCTTTTTATCTTTGACCTTTTTTAAATAATAAACAGAAGATCTTTATCTTTAAAAGATACATATTGTATTCAATCGTTTGGAAATGTAAAATCTGCCAAACTAGAGTAATGAACTTTATAGTCTATTGTCTCCACAATTGATGCCTTTAGCTAGGAACATTCAAATAAACAATTAACCTGGAATAGGAAAACGGGAATTGGTGAATGGGTATAAGTTAATTCTAATTTTTGTCCAAAATGAGCATTCATCTAATTCCTCTCAGAACCTGGAATTAGATGAATGCTCATTTTGGAGCAAAATTAGAATTAACTTATGCCAATTCACCAATTCCCGTTTTCCTACTCCAGGTTAATTCCAGCAACCAAACGGTTGAAAAAGTGTCCACTCTGTTTTTGCAAGTTTTCAGATGTGGACTATGACCAATGTATTGATTTTTACTTTGATCACTGAAACTGAGAGAAATTGAGTAGCTTATCAATTCAGAAATATGTTCCATCTTGGCTGTATAATTACTAAGAACACTTAGCTGCCTCCAGATTAAGCTGATCAAGCTTTTTACCAAAATGGTTTACATTATACTGTTCTTTCAGGCATTTGTTTGCAGCTATGCCTGTGCTGTTCCTTATGTTTGCTCATAGAATAATAGAGGTTACATTTGAACTTCAGCGAGAAGGAATCAGAACTGTAAAATTTTCCAAAGAGCAGTATTGACAGTGTGACCCAGGGACATGTCCCCGGCCTAAAAACCCGTCCCCCATACCAGAAACGTTTCCGGGATTTGGAGACGGCCAGGGGATGTCCCCACCCCATCCTCATTGAAAATTTGTAGGAAATGTCCTGGAAACTTGGGGATGGCTGGGGATGCCTTGGATGTCCTTGGGACGGATGGGCGTCCCCAATGGGGTAGGCTGCATCAGCACTTTATAAAAACACATTTTTCTTTTATAAAACTCTTTCTTTTTTAATTTTAAAGTGGGCCCCTCCTTCCAAGTTTGCCCTACAATACTTATTACTGTTTGGTAGTTAATTACTGCTATTTGGGGTTCTCTGATTAGCATTTGGCAACATTACATTAAGAATCGTGAAATTAAGATTGTTGTTACAGCCATGCTATACGCTCAAAATCATATAGTGGACTGTTTGCAAGGTGTTGGGAAAGTCTGAAAAGTGCAATACAGACCTGGAATATGCATCTTTATGTCATTTTGTGGCAATAGATCAGTGCTAGGTTGGTTTTGGGTTGATTTGGGTCCTTTGTGAAACATCATGATCGGAACTGTATAGCAGACCCGTTTGTATTAATATCAGTCCACTTACAATGAGTTGGAGGTGTAGTTTTAGGGGTGTAATGGTGTAACCCCAATTTAGATCTTTGGTGAATGTGTTCTAGAGTTAGAAGAGCATTGGGAAACATATATTTGATCCACTATCTATAGCAGCCCTTTTTGGAGTCAATGTCAAACCTGCAACAGTCAACTCCAACACAGTTTCCAATGTTTTTCATGTTAGTAGTTCATAGGAATGTTATTTCATGTATTGGCACTATTGTGTGAGTGATTATCTTCCAAAACAATTGTAACCCTATGCCTATAATGTGTACACTGATAATTTATATCAGACTTAAATGATAGTAGTGTGTATTACACAAGTAATTGGTGAAATATTGAATGAACGATCAAGCAATCATTTATAGATTACAAAGAGACGATGTTTCTATTAAGAAACAATCGTAGAATTTGATAGTTTCTAATATATACAAAATCTACAATATTGACCATTAAATATGAAATAATAAAGATATTATTGTAATACCCTCCCTTAACGGTCAATCTATCAACTACACCAAGTTGTCCCCTGAATTTTACAAACTTGTCCGAGCTTAGAGACTTGGTGAGAATATCTATTGTCTGATCCGCACTAAGAACATACAGCAACTGAACTGATTCATCTTCAACCATCTGCCAGTTGAAATGACAATGAAGGTCAACATGCTTGTTTCTCTCTTGGAAGACCGAATTCTTGGCCAGTTTGAGCACCCCTTGATTGTCACGAAAAAGGGGAGTAGGACTTGTTTGACACATTTGCATGTCTGAAAGCATCCTTCGAAGCCAAACTGCCTCACAAGCTGCCTTAACTGTTCCTCGATACTCAGCTTTTGTCAAGGCAAGAGCCCCTACTTCTTGCTAATCCATGTGACTGCACCAGATCCCAATCTGAAAACATACCGAAATGTTGATTTTCTGTCATCAATGAAACGTCCCCAATCTGAGTTTGTAAAACCAATAAGATTAGGATCATTGCTTTTACTGCAAAACAAAGATCAAGGATAGTAGCAGTAAGGTAGATAAGACTGCCCACCAATCACCTGAAGGCTGATTTGTTCACCACAACTGAATCTGATTTGACTGTCAGCTTCAGCCCTTTTTCTATAGTTGTGGATGCAGGTTTGCAGTCTTACATCCAAAACTTGTCTTGCAGATTGCAGACATACCTAGATTGAGATAAAAAGATACTCCTTTGGTCTGCCAAACTTCAACACCTAAATAGTAGTGCAGAAGTCCAAAGTCTGTCATGTCAAAGGATTGACACAAATTTTGTTTGATTTGATCAATCAAAAGTGCCGAACTACCAGCGATAATCAGGTCATCAACATAGAAAACAAGAAGAAGAATATCACCATCAATGTTTTTGACATACAAATTAGAATCAAATGGACTCCTCTAAAAACCATTATCTGAAAGGTATTTGTTAATTTTTATGTATCAAGCCCAAGGAGCTTGTTTCAGGCCATAGGGTGCTTTCACCAGTCTGCACACTTGATGTTCTTTACCAACAACCTTGAAACCAGGAGGTTGCATCATGTAGACTTCTTGCAACTGATCGTTGAGGAAGGCACTCTTAACATCCATTTGATGTACTTTCCAACCAAACTGAGTTGTTAAGGCAAGGATGAGCTGTATGGTACTCATTTTGGCTGTAGGAGTAAAAGTCTCCTCATAATCAATGCCTGCTTTCTGTGAGAACCCCTAGCAAGGAGACAAGCTTTGTACTTGTCAAGGGTTTCGTCAGCTTTGTACTTAACTTTATAGACCCATTTGCAATTAATGGGCTTCTTCCTTGGAGGAAGATTAGAAAGGACCCAAGTGTTATTCTTCAAAGACTAGTGTTCAGTGTCCATAGCCATTTCCCACTCAATAATCCCTTTAGTCTAAGTATATGTTTGAGGCTCAAAAATACTATAAATGTTGGCCATGAGGGCAAAGTTGACTGTATCATGCTGCTTGCTCTTGTTTCTGGAAGATCTACCCTCAATGAGTTCATCAAGACGAAGGTCACTAATAGTCTTAGCCCACCATTTAGGCTGAAGAGTAGAAGAACCAACATCAAATGCAAGAGGAATAATTGGAACAGGTACAACAAGAGGAGCATCATCCAGAGGAAATTCAGGTAGTGCATCATCAAGTTCAGAATCTGTGTTATCCCTCCCATCAGGTGAACCAAATGGAAGACAAACACCCAAATCAACAACCTTCAAAGGTTGATCCTTAGAGTGCTGTACCGACAAGGAAAGCTGAAAAGATCCTCATTCTTCATCAAAGACAGATCAATTAGTTGGTAAGCCTTGTGGTTGTCATTGTACCTTGTGAACATAAGTTTTTGACTCTTGGAATCCAACTTCGAGTGCTAGACATCTAGAATCCATAGATATGCTAAAGAGCCAAAGGCTTTCAGATGATTGATCCTAGGCTTGCAACTAATCCAAGCTTCCTCAATAGTCTTCCCCTTAACAACTTGTGTGGGAGACCGATTAAGGAGATAGTAATTATTACTTCTACCCAAAATTTCTTAGGAACACTCTTGTGTTCCATCATTGACCTAGCCATTTCAATGATAGTGCAGTTTCAACATTCAACAACACTGTTCTGCTGTGGAGTGTAAGGTGTGATTAACTGGCATTTGATGTCGTGTGCATCACAGAAGGTGGAAAAAGTAGTAGAACAAAACTCCCCCCAATTATCTGACCTAAGAGTGACAATAGGACGACCAAACTCTTTTTCTACAAAGTCTCTAAATTTTTGAAATATAGTAAATACATCTTTTTGTCTAGGAAAGTACACCCGCATTTTACGACTGAAATCAACAAAAAGCAAGAAATACCTGGCACTAGTAACAAAAGATGTATTCATTGGACCACATACATCAACGTGAACCAACTGCAATACCTTTGAGGCTGGCCATGAGTCATTGTCCTTGAATGGTGTCATGTGTTGCTTTCTAACTTGACAAGCTCCACAAACTCGGTGATGTTGAGTCTGAATCTCAGGTAAGCCAAGAACTAGATCCTCCTGAACAAGCTGAGCAAGATAGTACATGTTCAGGTTGGCACACTGTTGATGTCGGGGATTGTTGATATGAAGATGATTTAGTTGTAAAAGCATGCTCAAGAAAATCACTCGAATCCACAAGTTTGTACAAATCATGATCCTCGATGCCAATAGCCATAGTAGTGCAAGTCGCACAATCAACAATCGAACACTTGTGTGAAGTGAAAACCACATTAAGCTGAGGAGAATGCCGCATAATTTGGCTCATGGAGAGAAGATTCAATTCCATACCAGGAACGTAGTATACATTGAGGAATATGAGATTCCTCCCACCAGATTGTATCTACACATTGCCCTTGCCGACAACAATATACTCTTCTCCACCAAAAATGACTGAATCGGTGAAAGGTGAGAAGTTTGTGAACCAATCACACCGATGAGTGAAGTGTCAAGAAGCACTAGAGTCTATGTACCAAGCAGAAGATTTCACACAATCTGCAGGTTGCTTTGCCATGAAAGCATAAAATGTAGATTCTTTCTGCTTTGAGTGCTTTGCGACATTGGCCTTAGACTGAGACCCTCCTTGATTTTGCTTGTCAAAAGCAATCCAACTCCGATAGTCCTTTATTAAATGACAAAATTTGTGGCAGTAGTTACACTGAACTTTTTTCTTCTTTGAGCTATCCTAAGTTTGAAAGGAGTCTTTTTGCTGAGCTGATGGAGATTTGCCTTTGTCCTTGTGAAAGGATTTGGCTGCAAAGGCTTGTTTTGAGGAGGATGAAGTTCTACTACTACCAAATTGTTGTTTCCAATAGTCTTGCTATAGAAGTTTGGTGCACAATTTTGAAAACTTTAAGTCAACGTTAGTTGCAGTAATGTTGAGTGTTTCTATGGAGTGCTCATAGGATTTAGGTAGACTCTTTAGAGTGATGACTACCATATCCTCTTCCTCCATTTTTGGACAAATGGTCTCAAGTTAGTCTTGAGTGTCCTTAATCTTTGTCAAATGCTCCTATAAGGACATACACTCATCCATCATGATAGAAAATAGCTGGTTCTTTAGGAAGAATGCACAACTCTAATTTGATGTCTCATGGAGATCTTTAAGAATAGTCCAGATCTTTGCAATTGTCTTGCCAAATGGCACTTGTGGTAGCTGATAATCAGTAATTGAAAGCTTGATAAGCATGACCGCTTCTCAGTTGTGCTCGTCAAACTTATCTTGATCTTGTCCAGGACCAATAGTATGAGACTCTTTACCCAAAATGAGTTCATTGAGGCAATGATACTTGAAGATAGTCATCTTCCTCTGCTTCCATGTGTAGTAATTTTTGTCATTGTTTCGCTAATTGCCTTCCAACATTATGTTGGTCAAAAACACCATTTGCACTCTTTTCGAGACACATAAAATGAGAACTTTTGAAAAGGCAAAAAGACAGTGCGAAACTTGAGGCACAGATTTCGATGCACGAGCAAAAGCAAATTTAGGTACATGCTTTAAAAAATGAAGTACAATTGGCACGAGCCCCAATGTATGGATTTTTGATAGATCCAATTTTTTTGGTTGAAGACCTAGAAATCTTTGTGAAAAACCCACAAAGAATATGTAAGTAAAAAATTTTCACCCAAAAAATTAGAGTTTCATAGAAACATTAGTCGACTGAGAAACAAGGTTAGCAATCCCTAAGAAAATATGAAAAAACAAGGAGCCGTTGGTGGAATGAAACCCTAGTTTGCAATGGTTAGAGGTCTGCACTAACAAATGTCCAAGAAATGGTCGTGAGAGCTAGGAAATGGAGAAAAATGTCCGTCCATTTCTAGAAATGTAGAAAACAACACCTTAGGTCCCGTCTGCAACCAAAAACGACCATAGTGATGGTCGTGCTAGGCAAGAACTGAGACAAAACTGATGGTGTTTGTAGGAGAAATCCTCAGTTTGCGTCATGAGCAAAAGATGAGCAAAAAATCGCATGGAAACAATGAAGATGCGATCTCAAACCCTTATAACAATGTCAGACACAAATTAGAAGCCACACAAGCAAATCACCTACGAAAGGTCATGGATGAAGGCAAGGATCGTTTGTGGGTGTTTTTGAAGAGAAAAACATGGAAAAATAACACCAAAGAAGTCACGTGCTCATAGAGAAATCACGAAAAAACGTGATAAAAAATCCTTCAAAAATGACCACAATTAATGAAAATAGAGCGACAAAAATCTGCAAAAAACCCTAACTCGCGAATGCCCAAAAAAAACAAATTTGTTATTCAAAAAACTTCAAAAAAATTTCAAATTAATTTAAAAAAAAAAATGAAATTCGTATTTGAGCTCTAATACCATATTAGACAAGTAATTGGTAAAATATTGAATGAATGATCAAGTGATCATTTATAGATTACAAAGAGATGATGTTTCTATTATGAAACAACTTAGAATTAGAAAGTTTATAATAAATACAGAATCTACAATATTGATCATTAAATAAGTAATAAAGATATTAAGAAGATTTTATTCTAACAGCGTGCTTCAATTTGGAAGGTGGGTTATTATTCTTGTTGCTATTGACAGTGAATTCCGAATTATGTTCTTGGGTGTATTTCAATTTTGTATGTTATTATTTTAATAGTACATGCATATTAATAATGAATTCCGAATTATGAATGCATATTGAGTTTGATCTTTGAAATGTTGTATGTTAAGTTTCTATGATGTTTAAATGACATGTTTATCCATGTTTTCATATGAATGTAGTCTATATATGCAAATTTCCCTATATATTTTAAAATCTCCCTATATTTGTATAGCTGTCCCCTTGGCAAAAGAATTTACAGTCCCAGGAACTTGTCCCATCGTCCCCTGCGGTCCCTGTCCCTGTCCCAGAAACTTGGGGTAACACTGAATATTGACCATTATAATTCTTCTTTGCTGTGACTGTTCAAGTGTCAGTTGTCATATGCTCTGTTTTTGATAAGTTAGTATATTAATTCAAATAATATATTCGATGGTTATAAACTGATAAAGATCACACAGATACCTCCAGATAAAGCTTATAAATCCTTCGCTATATCAGTCTGCATCATACTGTTCTGCCTTGTCTTTTGTTGCTACCTTGTTTCTGTTATGCCTTATGATAGATAATGGAGAATACATTTGATCTTCTGCAACAGAGTTATTTGAGTTGTCAAATGCTTAAGAAGTATTGATCTTCATAATTTCTGTTAGCCATGATTGATGCTTTTAGGAGTGACCAATAAAATGACAGTAGTCTCTGCTCTGTTCTTGACAAATATTCAAAGATGGACTAATAATTGGTACACAGGCTTGGGCTTTTACTCTAGCAATTGAAAGTGAAATTGGTTAGCATATCTAGAAGTATATTTATGCTTGACTATAACTCTCAAGAATATACAACTATATCAATTGCGGAGTATTCATAATTCTGTTCTACTAAAACCTTAGGTTGTTACTGTGTCTCTGCTGTCTCCTATCTTTGAATAATAGCGATTACAGTCTAACTTCTACAGCAGGTAGGTATTGAAACTGTAAAGCCCTCAAAATAGAAATGTTGATCTTTTTAGCACCCCTTCATCACCATTCATGGTTAGTTGGGACCATTACAAAATAATACTTGGCTTCTGCTTTGTTCTTGATAAGTATGCAGAAGTGGACCATTTTTTTCAATGTTATAGAATTTGACTATAGCTGCTGAAAGGAGTATTTGCAACTATTAATTGACAAAAGCATAGTTTTATTGCTAGAGGGCTGGAGCTTTTGGTTGCACAGTCACTTGGGGCTTAGCTGAAGGTTTCATGCTGTGAGGTGGTTGTTGTGCTTCCCAAACTTGAGTATTTGCTAAATATATGTTTTTGTGCAGGGGCTAGAGTAGGATGTGGGGTCTTTTTTCTTTTTCAGATTTTCTTGCTTACCCTTGATCTTGACAGCTTGTTGATAGCCTTTCCTTGGTGTCACACATGGTAGGCTTTCTACTACTTTGTCACTAAGGAAGAAAGGGTCTTTAGAGTTATGCTTCTACGATTTTGCAAAGGCCACAGGCGCATATTGAAATATCATATAGTTTAAGGCAAGTAGAGCCTAAAAGGAAATGTAGGTGATACCAAATCTATTGGAAAAATTACTTAGTCTACAAGTGAAGGACGAGGCGGATGATTCCATCAGCAAATTGTTCTTTGCTAATGGCATTCCATACCATGTTGCTCGCTCTCCTAAATATAAGGAGGCCATGGCAAAGATAATAAGGGCAGTACCATCATATGTGCCACCAAGGGAGACTAAAGAGGACAATGATTTTCAATTTTTGGATAGGAACTATTCCAACAGTAATATTTTAATGGATAAGATGAAGAATACCTGGGTCACAAAGAAATATAACTATGCCAGACTGTGTGATCATTTAGAACATAGCAACCTCACGGTAAGCTAATAAGTCTCTTAACTAGAAGCATTCGCATTATACGGTTCTGTGAGGCCTTTAGTTGGTTCTGCCATTTATTTTTTTCCTGTTCATTATGGTAGAAGCATTTGAATTTTGCTTACAATATGCTTCTATTTACAAAGTACAGTTTGTCAGTGTCCTATTCCCACTTCCTGTCCTCTTCAATTATAACCATGGAACTAATTTACAGATTTGGTAGAATTTCCACACACAGTTCCCTGAATAGACTTGCTATGCCATGGGAGATTATGTGTAAATTTTTATAAACACGAATAGTATATGTTATTGGTAAGGAAAAGTATGCAAGAATTATGTGGTTCTGGTTTTCAAACAGCCATGCAAAGTGGTCATCCTTGAACACTATCCTAAAAGCTTTTGGGAAATTGCTGCAAGCAGTCACAGTATCAGAAAATCTAGGCAACAAAACTTGTTATGTACATGACTAGAATGGATGTACAATTAAATTGATAAACGTACATGACTAGAATGGATGTACAATTAAATTGATAAACGTACATGACTAGAATGGATGTACAATTAAATTGACAAACAAATTGAAACTTTAACTTCAAATTTTAATACTGAAAATCTGAGATATTATCTCAAAAGAAATTAACATACCAGGTGGTTGCACTTTGCAAGGGAAATTAAGAAAGCCCCTAAAATTAATAAATTTACTTGAGAAGGTATGAATGCCAGCTCAGGCCTAAATCCAATGCATTAGAAAATTTGGTACTGTAGAAACGTTTCATTGTCACTATATAATTTGGCATGACAAATTTTACAACAATTTTTTAGAGTTGTGCCAGTGAAGCAAAATGATAAATGTATATTTTAGAGAAGATTCCTACGCTAATTAGAAAATGTATGATAGAAGTTGGAAATTCTACTCATAAGAAAACTTTCTCAAGAGACGATATTATCTTTCTCAAAATATAAATAAAGAGAGATATTATACATGGACTCTACCCTAGCCATTTGATTACAACTGAAGGTTCTTCTCACAATAGCCTTTCTCGTCTTTCTTGGGTGGAAATAGCATATAATTCTGCAATGTTGTAACTTGATTACTTAATTTTTGCCCTAGCCAAGACTGAGGATATACCAAGAGAAAAACGCTATTTTTACCATTAAGCCATCCTTAAATTGTCGTCAGAGTTAATTCATAATAAAATGACCTCCCAGGTTTTTATTGGTATTATGCAGCAAGTTTATTTTTCTCACAAGTCAAAGGGAGTCTTGGGTTGCCTCAAGACATGATAGTTTTGGCTGTCTTACAATTGTTACATCTGTCTCTCTTACACTTAACAGCCTGAAATGTTCCCAACTACCCTCAGAATTAAAAGATGTCCTAAACTTCTGATACATGGTTTATTCAGTAGTATCCTGTTCGTTTGCTAACAATTGCTTTGGCTGAACATTATATATTCTTGAGATGTATACATACCCATGGAACAATTGTTAAAATTGACATTCGGTACTTTTCCATACTGCAAAGGAACATGGAAAAAAATGATTATTGTAGAAAATTGGAATGACAAGGGATGGAGCTATGTATTTGGTTTGACTATAAGTGAGGTTTACTTTTATGGGACACCACACTATTGATTAGAGTCATTGTGTATGGTAACTTATTAAAATTTGGAGATGATTGCTTATTGTGTGACATTTAGTACTAGGTAGTTATCTCTGTAACTCTTTAAATTTAATTTATGCTATGTTTGACTGCAGTTTTAAATCTTCCCTGTTTGATGCAGATGTTTCATTTGATGCCAACACAGTCGGGGAGTTTTTTTGTATTCAATGACATATTCCGTTTGAATTATGCGTAACTCTGCAAACTAGTTTTCTAATGGCATGAACTGAATGGATGGCAATTTGATAAACAGATGGAAGCTATTTTTGCAAATTTATTTGGCACAGAGATTGATTATGGACTAAGTTTTGGTGGTTCATTGAGACTCGGTGTTACTTTTTATTGAATGTGAATTGTGGCAAATGTAATTTGAGCAGACATTGTCCTTTATTTATATGTTTGGATTGGACATGAAGTTATACTTCCAAATATTGTCGATTGCTGTGTTACCATAATTGGTGTCAGATCTATATATTTGTTGGTCTTATAATTCAAAATGAAGTGTTTTAACTAAAAGACATTGTTATTAATACGACTCAACCTTCTCAGTACACTGGGGATGTGAAATCCAATCAGATAAGGAATTTACAACTCAAACTTCTCGGCACACTGGGGATGTGAATTCCAATCTGATAAGGAATTTTAGTTGGGAATGCAATTTTTTTGTTGCTTCAATTGTTTATTTGACTTCCTGATCACTGAAAATGATCAGATTGAGTTTACGTTTCACATATAATTGTCCCTCTCTATATTCTTGAATAAGATACTGTGAAGTCCTTACATCTTGGTTGCTTGGATTTTCGCAGCTGTATTTTTTCCATTTTTAACTTGACGATTGTCAAAAGAATTTAAGTTTCTAATTTTTTACTTGATTTATGATTGTGAGTGCTCTGGGGAAAAGATAATTTATAATCTAAAGGTGCAAAGTTCTTTTGGACCTGCTCTGCACTCCTTGGAGGATGCTTGTACTGAACAACACCTAGTTTTTGATAATGAAGCAATATATATGCTCTAGCTTGGGGAATGTATCCCAAATACTGTGGGTGTGTTATATCAATTATGTATGGTAAAAGATAATTTTTAATCTAAAAGGTGCAAGGTTCTTTTGGACCTCTTCTGTGCACTCCTTGGAGGATGCTTGTACTGAATGACACCCAGTTTTTGATAACAAGTAATATATATACCCTAGCTTGGGGAGTGTATGCCGAATATTGTGGGTGTGTTATATCAGTATAGAAGTGCCTGCTAAATGGACAATATCCTTTAATGGACGATTTATACAAATTGGTTAATGAAAACTACAACTGCTTTTTGTATGCCCAGCTGAAAGCATCTAATAATCAGTATTAGAGCCTCAGGATCACTAGGCAGTAATGTTTTTCTCCAATCTCCCTTGTTCATCAATGCGATTCTAGTGTTCTAGGCGTAGCAAAATAACATCAATATAGTGATAATTTGGTGGTTAAGATTTGCCGTGCTGGTGATGCTCTGGGTGAAAGTTCTGTGTAAAATAACTTCATGACGGAAAGACAGTATTGTTTTAGATTTTTACTCAATGGTTGTCTTATAGTTTCATGTCAAATTGGTTCAGTTGCTTAATTGCCTGCAAGCACATCGAATGTAGAATAATACTTAAAGAGGGAAAATTTATCCTGTTAGCTTTTAGAGTTCTAGTAGATGGAGTACAAGTATTCCCTCATGTATAATGTTTTTTTAAGATGACATAGCAAAAACGACATTAACAGGAGTAGAGGTAATTGCAGATTTCTGAGTTTAATACTCATATTTGCACCCAAATGAATTTTCTATCCCAAAGATTTGAGAATTGTGAAATGTATAATTCACCATATGTATAATCTGGTGGTGTTTTCTGCTCTGGGTATATCATATCTATCACTTTTTCTATAATAAGATTTCTGGGAAAAATCCAAAATTGGATGTACATCGCTCTGGGCCACAATCCCTATTCTGCAGTAATTGTTGGCCTTTTTTAATCAGGATCATAAAAACAACTAATTTTGTTTCTGGTAAAGCTATTTTTGTATATTTCTTATATTTGTTTGAAGTATCATCTTTCGTGAGTCCATATGATGTAACAGCTAACTCAAGGTGCAGAATAGTTCCTATTGAAGTCCTCTCTCACGCTCCCGGACCCCTGTATTCTTGGTCGCCAAAATTATGAATAAGTTGAAGTTAAAACACTATTGCCATTAACATTTTCGACCACAAACTGAAATGTTCTGACACTAGTGACCAAATAAACAGCTCACGCGAGTCGCATAATGACCTTATAGATTGGGATTGGAAAAAGAAGCAAAAACAAAGGGTTGTTAAAGGTCGTGTAGTTTCAAAAAGCTATATATGATCTGCATTTCAAATTGTAATTTATAATTGGTATAATTATCTGTAAAATTGGTTCATTTTTAATGTTTTTATATTTATATTTGATTCATATATGTTTACTTTCATGATCTTTAGATCTATCTTGGATTAAATCTGTGGGTCTGGACTTCACCCAGATTGGGTTGTTTTATTGAAAAAATCAAAGCTTAAATTTATTTGTTGTTAATCATTTCACTAGCCATTGGGAGTTGATGAGCTGCTTAGTGACTAAATTTTGTTGATTTTTGCGCTGGGTTGTATCTGCTGACAATTGGTTTGTAAATTTGTATTTTAGTAAAGATAATTAGGGACTTATCTTATGTATAAACTATGATTAGTTGTTATTGATCATTTTGTTCAAAGCATTAAAAGATGAAAGATGGCTTTGTTTAGGGTCTAATTTAAGATAATTTAAAAGTGTCTATAAATAATATATCCCTGCAATTTAGATATCTAAACTACATGGTTAGCTTTCCACTTAGAGTGATAGGTCAAGGTAAATTAAACGTTAATATTTGATATCATTTTTTCTATTAATTATTTTTCATAAGTAAGAATTTTGAAAGTCTCTTGATCCTTTCAACAAAGAGACATTAAGCATTAAGCCCTACAGAATACCAAACATCAGCTATAGAAAGCTACACATAGATTTAAGCATTAACGCCAATAGAAATACCAAAACCAATAGAAATACCAAACAACAGCTTTAGAAAACTGCAAAACAACAAAAGACACAACACTGAAGTAAACAAAAACTATCTTGAAAACACACATTAAAAAAATGATCCAAAGCGCACAAATTTTTTTCCAAAGCTCTTTGCATAATTGTTTGATTTTCCATAATTCTTAGCTTCTTGTACATACTTCTATGGGTCTCAATGCATTATGTATTGTTGAACAATACAAAAAGAATTCCTTCTATTAAAGTCAGTTTTTTAATCTCTTGAAAGGGAGGAAGCACATTCCTCCTTATGAGCTAGTATTTGATCCTTATTTTTTCAAATAGAATGCTGATTCTTATTTTGTAAGGAAAAATTGTGAGCATGACCGTCTATATTGTATGTATGACAAATAACTGAAGAATCTTCATACTTAACTTGTTCCACCCAATTCCAAAATTTAGAGGATAGGGTGAGGTGGGGAGAAATTGACTTTTTTTCACAATAGTGGTTAATAAATTTTAGTCTTATTGGTAGCACTATATTGCCCATTGACAATAATCATGAAAATCCTTTCAATCTAAAATTTCAATGGAAAGACATGCAAGCAAATCCAAACAAGAAACAAGAAACAATAATATTTAATTCTATGGGTTGAAACCCAAAGGTCAATTTTGAAGACTAAGTCCATTTAAACCCAAAAGCCTCCTAGAGTTGTCCTATTGACAAGAAAAGCGAATAAATAAATAAACCATTTAGCATAGTAGATACTTCAACATTGCCACGAAATTTCCAAATTCAATGGATACATCTTCTAATTCTATCAATGTTGGTTTGAGTCTCACAAAATCTCCCAACAAGTGAACTCCTAGAGCCAAGCCGTTGAATCAACAAGTAAAGAGTTAAGAACATCAATTTAAATCTTCACATCTCATATCCATGGGAGAGATGGCCCACATTGAACTACCAACAAGTGTGCTAAGAGAGAGAACATCTTCTAGAAGTGCAAAACCCTCAACCACTGAATCAATAGAGTAAGTGTTAGGGGATGGGTTAGGAGCAACAACTAACTGAGACGAAGCAACAACCTTCTGGGCAGTAAAACCCATAGAGTGGTTGACTCGAGAATAACCAAAGAAGCTACAACTTTTGAAACAACAAAATACGAGTCCAACTTTACACACATTACAAGAGTAATCTAGATGCTTTTCCAACATCATTTCCCACCTTGTCAAAAGGAGAACACCTTTCTCAGATTTAAAACCCCTTTCACTATGAGTAGGATTAGGGGTTTCCGATAGATTTATAACTTTCTAACCCATCAAGGAAGATAAAGAACTAGGAGAAGGGGAAAGGAACCCTTTTCTCTAACTAAAGAATTGATCAACAACCTTGTCGTCCACCACATTTACCTCAACCATCCCATTTTCTTTTGAACATGCCTCTAAGAGGATATTAATAAAGAGCTCATTCTAATCATCTAGGGTGTTGAAATGGATCATCTTGATTAGGCAACAAATATGTAGATAATAGGCTTGTTCAACAATAGTCTTTTGCTTGCGATTTTCATGAAATATAGGTGTTGTGTGATGTGTTCATTTTTTTTTCTTGATTGTCAAGTCTAGGTGATGATAGTTTATTATGGAAAGGATAATGAGAAGATAATGATGAGTGATGAAGGATAGTAGATGGAGAGATGCCAAACCCCAATTTGGATCTTGTCTCTGGCCAAGATAAAATTGATTGATGGTTATGTTTGTTAATGATACAATGGTTGCATTATGCCTATTCTAGGAAAGTCGTATCTCTTGAGGCATGAATTGTTTGGATAAAATTGATCAAGATTTGTAGCAAGGCCAGACAATATCATTAGATGGTTTTAACATCACGTTGGATTGTATTGTGAGATGATATTGATTGATATTTTTTTAGATATTTGATATATATTTTTGTTTTGGATTTTAGGATATTTGATTTTTCTAGAGTTTTCAAATATGTGATTTTTAAATTTTTTTGGAAGATGTGTTTTTTTTTGGAATTTTGAAAAGTTTGCAAATCAAGGTTTATTCCAAAACTAAAATGTAATCACTTGCCCCCAATGTCTAGCAAGGCATGAAGTACAATGAATTAATTTGTGTATAAATGTAATGGAAATAAATTGGTGAGGGATGCAGGATGGATTATTTTTGAATTGGAGCATATTCAATTTTCCAAGGATTGTCTCCCAATGGGATAACATGCTTTTTATCCAAGCTAAGGGATTGAATATGGCTATGTAGGTGAGGACATTTGGTAAGAAATATGCACATGTCAAGAGTTTTCCAAAAGCATGTCATTGAAATACATTCCCATAATTTTGATCAAGATCAAAGGGGGAAGGAGAAGTGCATAGAATTAAGATCAAAGGTGAGATATTATAGATGAGGGATATACGATGGAAGGCGTGGATAAGGTGAAATAGATAGGAAGCATGATGCTTATGAATATCCTTAGCCTTGTCAAGATTAAATGTGGAAATGCAAGGATGGCTTGGATAGGATGATGTATATGGTATGAGGAATAATGGAGGATGTGGTAGGTATGATAACATGGATAAAGCTTGCCACAATGTGTGATTGCAAAAGGATGATGTATTGCACATGACATATGTTTTCTAGGTTTTCATCATCCTACTTGCCCAAAGTGCCACAAGAATTGGTTTTCACCAATATTTGTCTTTGCTTTTTTCTTTTATTTTTTGTTTATTTTTGTGAACGTCAATCATGATGACTATTTGCAAGGTTTTGATCATGATGAATTTTTTCGAAGATAATGGAAGATAATAGGGAGATGGAGGAAAGAATCAAGTGTTTAGTTCCCTGGATGACATCCTTTGAAGATGTGCTACAATGGGTGATGGCTATTAGAAATATGCTCAGACATTGGCATAAAGATGTGGGGGATGAAATGGATGGGGGGACGAAAAAGGATAAGAATTTATGTGAAGGATTGAATGAGGGAGATGGAAGGATGGAAAATATATGTTGGATAATGGATGGGATGCTTGAAGACTTGTGGATGAGTAGATGAGTATGTTGGAAAGATCAACATAGGTGCACACCTTGAAGGGTGATGGAGTGATGTAAATGGGGGCGAATTTAGGTTTATTTTAGATGGAGTGTGGATGGATTTTGGGAAATCTAGACCAAAAATGGATGAAGGAGATGATGCAGGATTTAATATAGTGTCTTTATTGAAGTTAGGGATCAAAAGGGATTTAAACGATGAACAAATTTTAGATGGAGTAGAATAATCTTTTGGAGTAGCAAGTTTGGATGCCAATTTTGATTATTATTTGGGATACATTGCTTCTATGAGTAATTTAGAAATCCACATAGATTTTGATTTTGAATTTTGATTCTTGAGTGTTTGTTGCCTTTTAGATCAAGTTTTTCTATGTTTTTCCTTGTCGTTTTGATTGGACACATTTTTTTTAATTAAAAACATTAGAACAAGGGTGTTGTCCCTTACAACAGCATGTGGGCATAAAATAACATACCAACATAATTATTTACAACAAGGTCAAGAAAAAGCCATTAACACCACACTAGTAGCATAGTTAGTAACCCACATCAAGAGTGGGTAGGCAACTTGTCATGCCCAAAATCTAAGGGCAAAAACACACCAATAATTTTTTTTAACATGTTGAATTAACTAATGCTACATGTAGATAAGGTTAAAGTGTTTACTAAGTTCCTTATAGAGGGTACGCCGAAGATGGATATATCAAACTCCAAAAGGTAATTGGGTAAGGTTGATTGAAGATTCGAGGGGAATCATGACAAGCGAAGGCCGACTTGTCAACGTCCCTCAATTGAGCCTAATCATCCCGGTTCAACCAAGGTGTCTACTCATAGCTAGGTTTAATTATTTAATTCTAACAATTGTACTTTATTAAAGATGGGTTTATTAGAGTCTTCAATGATTATATGCTCAACTAAAACCTTAATTACCCCCCCCCCCCCCCCCACCCCACCCCTACATAAATCTCATCCTACCCCAAATATACATGCATTATTAAAATTATACCTTATCGCAAAAATAATTGCATCATTTAAATTACGCCCTTAGGTAGGTTTAATTAATTAAGTTCGATTAGTTAAAATCTGAGAAGGCATGCAATAAATCCTCCTTAACATTTAGTTGGTTAGTTAATTAACTAAATTATCCCACATTAATTCCCTTCTACAATTATACCCATATCAATGATTGGTTAATCTGAATCATTATATTTTTTTTAGCATTATTTTAATTCTTATTATGACTTGATATTTTAAATCATTAAGTGATGCATTAGTCATTAAATAAAATAGAGGATTATTTTATAGCGATATAGTTAATCTATTACGAACATATTATAGTTTAGATGTGACAATCAAAATCTCCTTCACTTGCAATTATGTTTAAATTCCAATTTAAAAAATAAAGGCCACATTTAAAGTTATTTAATTAATTCATTATGTTTTGATTACGTAAAAATAGGTTTTGAAAGGACCTGAAACCTTATACAATAGCATAAACAAATTTTGCAATTAAAGACCATAACAACTGTGGTGCCCCACCAAACAAACTAAAGGAACAAACCAGCATTCCTACCAAGTGGACATAAGCCCACACCAGAAACAAACAAGGGCTATCAAGATTTACATTTTTTCCCATCCTTATGTGAACGTAAGTTCATATCAAAAGGAGTGGAAGGTTTAAATTTTTTCCCCTTCACTGTTGTCCAACCATCCTCCACCTTTTCGACATCCTTTAGCCAAGCCAAAGGAGAGCTAGACAAGCCCACTAAAGGGCAAGTCACATAAGATCTCACATAATTAATTCATTATGTTGCAATAATATAGATGTTTCTATTTAATCTAGTGATAACATATTAATTTAATTTATTAAATCAAGATATTTTAAATCACTATTATATTAGTCACATTATAACATTAATTATGCACCATGTTAATTTAGATTCATATATATTAAATAATAAAAAAGAAATACGGTATTAGATTTGATCATCATAATCACTTATCATGCTATTTTTAATTACTATCTTACAACCTCATTATAACATCTCATTTTCATAATAATCACCTCATTTTAAGATTGTAATCTACACTAACAAAATAAATTAAAAAAACCTTTTATTTTTAAAGGGCAATTGAAAAAAAAGGCATTTTCCTCTAAAACAAATCTATTGCTATTATATTCCTTTCGAACTAACCCTATTTAGAGTTTCTCCAAGAATCCTCTTAAGGAAAAGTTTCCTCTTTTTTTTTGTGCATGTGTGCAGGTTGAAGGTATGGAGGAAACAATGGAGGAAGATCCTCCCTCAAGAATGGCAGGGTTTAAAGACAACTTTGTTTCTTTTTGTATATATATTATTATTATTATTTAAAAATTATAAGTAAAAATTTCTTTTTAATCTTCATTGTTTGGGGATGTGTATGCCCCACCCGTAGCGGCCATGCCGCGAGTGGCAGTGATGACTGCCACAACAATGATCGCCACGATGGCGGATCCCACCACTGATCGTCGTGGTCCGCTACCGTTCGAGAGACCACAGTAGTTGTGGCATCTGCCGCAGCAAAACGGTTGCCCGAGGGTGGTGAGCCCTCCCCCTTCGCAAGGGTAGGGTTTTGACTCCCCTCCCCCTTGCGGTTTAAAAAAATCAAGATGTATATTATTATTATTTTTGTTTTTTTTTCTTATATATATATAGGCTACAAGATATATATATATATATATATATATATATATATATATATATATATATATATATATATATATATATATATATATATATATATATATATATATATATATATATATATATATATATATATATATCTGCATGGATCTGTAAAAGTATTTATTAATTCTAAAAGGAGAGTAGGGAATTGTTTTAATGCTATTTTTTTTAATAACATTAACAAAATTTTAGATTTTAAGAAAGAAATAATGATAGAAATACAACTATATATATATATATATATATATATATATATATATATGTATATATATATGTATATATGTATATATATATATGTATATATGTATATATATATGTATATATGTATATATGTATATATGTATATATATATATATGTATATATATATATATGTATATATATGTATATATGTATATACATATATATATATATATATATATATATACATATATATATATATATATATATATATATATACATATATATATATATATATATACATATATATATATATATATATACATATATATATATATATACATATATATATATATATACATATATATATATATATATATATATATATCTTCACATAGATATATATGCATATACATAGATGTGAAAAATACTCTCTTATAAAAGGCTTTTTCTTGTGTATTCTTTAATAAAAAATCACATCTTAAAACACTATATACATATAAACATTTACTTTCCTATTTTAACAAGATATTCACAAATATAATGAGGAAACATATAAAATTCCTCTCCAACAATTGAAATACATAAGTTTAAACTTTTACATTTAAATACAAACAAAAAATACATAACATAACAATTGTCTCCTTTCTTCCCTCATCTTGCAATATTGAAAGTTTACAACTTGAAAATACAGATCTCCAATATTTAAAGAACAAAGAATGCATTCTTTGTTTTTTCACTTTACAAACTAGGAACAAATAGAAATCTTCATTTCCCTTTTTCTTCAACATTAGATTCCAAGAAAACTTGCAAATAAAATTGCCAACTTGACCATGGAGGCTCACCTTCCAACCCAGGCCTTTACAGGGCCACCCCCGAGCTAGGAGAACTAGACACCAAACGGGTTACACAAAACCAAACACATGCACACAAACAAAATTTACAAATAATCTAAAACACCAAATCTCCCAACCCAAGGTTTACACACAGGGTCACTATATGACCCCAATAATGGGGTGAAGGTGGACTGAATACTTAGGAGGAGAATTCCATAACAACAATATACAAATGCCTTCAGAAGCCATACAAACCACTTCCTTCTCCAAATTGCAAAACCTCACAAACCTTATGGCCCCCATGGCTACATGCCAAAACTCCCTTATGACCCCCAAATGCACAATGGCAACAAGGACCCCATAATCCATGCTTTATCCCTCTCCTCCATTAGGAGAGACTCTACACTCACTAATCTATCCTAAAGCCCTTCACCCCAAGACCACTCTTCCATCCCAAGGGTGAGTTTGGCCTTGCACTCCCATAAACAACCAAGCACAAAGCAACAACCATGAAAGAATTCACAACTCTAAGACACAAACACTTTCATCCTCAAGAACTTACTCAAAAAGAAAACATAAAAGCCATGGAGAATATTGCAACCAACCTCTACTCAAGTTATGGCAAAATGAAACTTGATGAAGAGCTCCCAAGTCCTCAATCCTTCTCCTTTTCCCCCAATCCTTCACTAACACTTTAGTTATCTCCCAAATTGGAGAGTGGGTGAACAACCCAAAATGTTCTCCAAAATCCCTCTAAAAGGCCTCCCACCCACTTCACAACCAACTCTCATTAACAAGGAGTGGATTAAAAAAAATCTCTTCTCCTTTCTTGTCTCCCCTCATAAATGAGATGGAGACCAAAAGTAGGGAAGGGGGATGGGCTTGACCTCTTCCCACAACCCAAAATTTGCCATTTCTCAAAAGTGACATTTAAGAAGGGTCATACATAGGGTATGGGAAAAAATTTGACCAAAATCTAACCCCCAACCCAAGGTATACCAAGTGGGCTTACTAAAAAATGTCCTAACTCATCCCTAGGGGCTCATTTACCCCTCCAAAAACCTACCTAGAGTTTACTTACAGGTTCAACATGATTTGACCATACCTATGACATTCTAACCAAGTGGTTCACAAGAGAATCCTACATGGGACTACCCTAGGTTAGGTTGCAACACCTCATCCTCAAATGGACATGTCATTGCCACATATATACATTACAAGTGTCAAGTGACACCAAAGAAATGCACAACACAAAAAAATACACATGGCATGTCCATTTAGGTATTTACATAATTACACAAATACCAATTACACTTGAACAAACATACAAGCATTCACATTTATGAAACAACACATTACATACGAGGTATTGTCTCTTTAATAGACACAACCTTGGCTTCACTATCACACATATGTTTGGTCTTAGTTCTCCGGATAATTTTCATGGTCATTTTCCTGCACATATCAAATCAAGTATTAGTAGTCCAAGAAATCAAATACATATAAGATACATGAAAATAACATCATATAGGCATTTGACATTTAATTAACAGCTCCACATTATCAATTCATAACTCAACTCAATAGAACAATCCACATCTTTCCAATTCATTTTCCACATGAAATTATATGCATAGATGAATAACATTTAAGCACCTAACATTTAATTTACAATAAGATCACATCTCATCATAATTTGCATTTAATTATCATTCCCCTTATTAATTCACATAACCATATACTCAATTGCATAATCATAATATTCATTTAAGTTAATTAACCATAATGAAATCATAATGCATAATAAAGTCATCATCATGAGTACAAAAAACATCATAAAATAAGGTTCACCACACCAATGTGATCAAATCCTTGTCATATAGAGTATACATCCATAATGCATCAAAATAAAGTATCGAATACTAAGTCTATCATAAGGATAAAATGAAATGCTATGACGGGCTCGGGGTAGGGCCTCACACAACTCACCCGCAACAAGGGGAGGAGAATGAGAGATTGCAGAGTGATTTTTCCTTCATTGATGGAGAACTATTTAGGTGATACTTTCACTAGGGTCCGCACTGTTAGATCACTTGAAGATTTTCCTTTTGAAGCTTGGAAAAGTGCCAAATTTCTGCGTTTGACAAAAGAGAAATGTTATAATTGGAGAATTATCCTTTTAAAGTGAGTGAAGGAACAAATTTCACTATTTTGCGGGTCCTCAAAATATTAATTGTGAAACAACAAAATTTAGCCATTGTGTTGGGATAAGGAAAATGGTATGTGAAATAGAGATTTTTCACTATTTTGCGGGCCAAATTGTTAGCAATTGAGAAGTAGCAAAATTTTACCATTTCACAAAGGACCAAAAGGAGATTGGCGAATTGGCGAAAAGGGTGTCAAATGTTTATAAGGATGGACATTAATGAAGGTGGCTGATTTGATGGTTCAAAGTGTACTGACACAATGCTACACATATGAAATGTCTCGAATTGATGGAAGAAAATAAATGACTCTTTTAATGAGACAAATTATAAAGGAGGATAAGTTTTGGGTGAGGACGGTGAACATTTCGAAGATGAGCTAAGTGGAATTGGAGGACTAGAGCGACCCAAGCTGATTTAGAAGAAGACAACTAATACTTTCAAACTGTAAGTAGACCCGTCCTTAGCTTTTGAATTTTCAAAATTTTAAAATGTCTAGAAAGAAAGAGGAAAATGTTAAGAATAAAATGGTTAAAGGAGATGAAATGAAGAAAGAAAGACCTCTTTAGCACACACTTCTAACTTTACTGCTAGGATCTTCCGACATGGGCACAAAAAATATGTTCTCTGATGAGTGGAAGGAGTGCAAAGACTCAACCATTCCAATCTCGGGTAGATTGCTATTATGGTTCTTTTATGAAAACATGAATGAGAAAGAACCTAAGTCTAACTCATGGAAATTAGATTTGGGAAAGGTAATTGTGCCAAATATATGTGTAGATGTTGAGTTGATAGACTTGTTAGCTAAACATTATGAACCAGAGACTAGGGCAGTAAGGCAAATAGATGGAATGCCTCTAGTCATCATCACAAGGTTGTGCATTGAAGAATGTTTTAGCTCGAGTAGGAAAGCACTGACCAAAATTGATAGAGAGCAATGTGTTAAAGATTATGAATGGATGGTCAAGAGTGTAGGATATAAGGAAATTTCATACTTCATGGGAAGAGGTATAAATAACCTGATGGTGGAAGTCGATAACAAGGGCCACATCCAAAAAAAAACTTCATGGGTTTCTTCAAGAATACATACTATGTGTGGGCACAATTATGTGGGGAAGATGCAAAATTTAAAATGCCACTAGATTTTATGTACATGTCGACGAGGATTCAGAACCTAAATTTCTATTTGGAGTTCAATTTTTCTAGTGAGATAGAAAGGTCACTACATACACAATTGACAAGATGGAAACCAACCAAATCCTTCAGAAATTATTCTTTGCTTTGTCACCTAATACTATACCAAAATGCTGGATAGTTTAGAAACTCAATGAAGTTGACTACATGTGATGGGGAAGGACAAAAGTTACCAGTGTAATTATGGTGTAGGGCATGGGATTGTCGCAGTAGGATTGTAATTACATCACTTTTCATGAAATTTTTGTGATATGGATTTTTAGATTGTTAGGGCAACCAATAACAAGAGTGCCAGAGAAAGTTAAGGCTATGATGAGACCAAAGGAATTCTTCCCTGGCAAGGAATACAATCACAAGTTTGTAGATTGGATCTATAAGCATAACCACACGCTATTAAGGGTATCTGGATACATGCAACAACCTCATAAATTGCCTAGGTTTGTGTTTGAAAGTGTTGGGTTCTTAGAGTTTATTTGGCAGATGCTTTGGTTTGAAAAGGAAGTCATGCAGTAGAGGAGGAAGGACACTTTTATGCCTCATGTTGTAAATTTTAATGGTTTTACTATTGGCTCAGGTATGTTGAGTGAAGTAGACGACTGCATAAATAATAGTTTTAGATTGGATAGTGATCTGGCTAGATGCTATGATCTAGAGGGTCACATCAAATTTTTCTTGGCTAAATTGGAACACCAATTCAATATGGACAAAGATATCAAGATAAATTGTGATGAGGTCAACACCATTACTAAGAGGGTTAGGAAATGGGGCATATTAATGAAGATAGAGGATGAAAGATTAAGCAAGGGTATGCCCAGGTTTCATGATGAAATAAATCTCAAAACTACAAGGATTGAAAGATGTATTGAAGATTTTAAAAAACCATGCAATAAAAATGCACAATTAGATAAAGGGAAAAGGAAGGGGATTGAAAATCCCGTATCTTCCCCAAAGAAGAAAAGAAGGAAATTGATTCTGAATGAGTCTGATTCCGACTCTGCTCCCCCAACTTTTCAAGAAGTAGTTTCGGCATCACAAGAAGAGAATGTTTCCCCTTTGGTTTTAGGAGAAGGATCAGATAATGAGACCACTTCTGAAGAGGTATCTTATATATTTAAAAGCTTAAAAGAGGATTCAAAAGTTAGGGCTATTTCTCCACCCCCTATGTTTCAAGATGATGTTCATGGATTTGAAGCACAAACTCTTGATGGTGAAAAACCAACTGACATGGATGATGAAAGGGAGATTATTTCTATGAGATTCTTGGAACAAGAAATTTTTATTAATACACAAGAATTTAGAGACATTTGGATTTGATATAAGATGTGGGGTTTTGAAGAAAATAAGAAGAAAAGACTCGAAGGAGTTGATGAACCCCAACATGGAGTTGTTGTGAAGATGATTGATAAATTGCACCTAGATGAAGTCAGATGTATTGTACAAGAGGCCAAGGAAATTGTAAAAAACAACAATATGTTGATTGTGCCCAGATTAACAATAAAAGAATTGTTCTTACTAGACCAAGTGAGGAATCAAGAAGATACAACATTTGTGTTTGAAATTGAGACCATGGAGAAGATTGAAGGATGAAGGTTTAACCCTAAGACAAAAACTCTTGCCACATGGGTTAGTTTTATGGGTGATAGACCTAAATTGATTGATATATAAAAAAGGGTCGGAGGGTATGGCCGTTGTTTAGACCATTGATAAAATAACCCATTAGTTTCTGCTTCATAATTGATGCACATGGCTATGTTCAACAGAGCACAAATGAAGCATATGTAGGATAAGATTGAGGAGCTACAAATTAGAGAAGAGGAAATGAATAAGGTAATGAATAAATTGTATCTGCAGATGCACAGTATGAAGGAAGAACTCCTTAAACTTAAAACCCCCAATAGTAGCAGTGCCATAGTTGTACACAAAAGTGTTCCAAATATAGTAATAGAAGAAGGGCATTCAGAAAGAGACAAGCCTGAAAATCCTCACAAGGATTGTGTGTACAAGAATTTGGAAGAAATTGTATGCTTTAGGATCAAATCCATCTTGGATAAGTGTGATGAAGTACATATTGGCTATAATTATATGTCACACATGATGTATGTTTTTAAACAAAATAAGATCATGTTTTTTGAATTGGTAAGGAGATGGAAACCCTCACAGTTTGAATTAAATAAGTTGTATGAGATCACTAAGAGAGACCCAGATGCTCCTTCTTAGATAAAATGCACGGTGTAGATGTTGAACAAAATATCCAGTAGTTTAAGTTATATGGAGGAGGAGGAGGGTAAAGTAGAACACAAATTATCAATGCTAACAACCTCCAGACACTGGTCAACTCCGAGCATTGTTGATGATTTAGGAAATGTAAAGGGTTTGGAAGAACATAGGAGGGAGTTTATGGAGTTTCCACATAAAATATTGACCCAATTTAATGAAAGAAAGGGTTTTCAAGATTGACAAATTTCATGTTCTATTGGATAAGATTATTGTTTTAGAAAGTAAATTTGTCAAATTCCAAACAGAGGTTTGAGTTGCTACAGGAAAATAGTGGTTATACCTTCTCATAGTTCTCTCCAAGATTGAGCAATTCAAGTGGCCATCCAATGCACAAATCTCCCAGTGGATTGAGGATTATATAAGGATTACAGAGGAAAAATCTGAAGGATTCAGGAAAGGTGGCGAGGAGGATCTAGTTCTTTTAGATTAGTTTAGTTTTATTTTATTATAACATTTAGTGATTTGATTGCATTTTAGTTATTAGTTAGGAAGCATCGTGATGGTCTAAAGCTTGTATGCATCCTTCCATTTTGTATAAGAAGGATACCAAGACCACTCGCATAGATACAATAGGATAAATAGAATATATGATACATAAGATGAAAACATCCAAAAATGGTTAGATACGAAAAATGCAACCGAATGCACAAATCAATTGTACTTGTTTTTTGAAATTAATATAAAGACTCTTTTTTGTCCAAATTGAAGAATTATTCATTGAGCTTGATCAGGTTGGTCCTTTGAGATTATTGATTTAGATTCAATTGCTACCTTTTAATGTATTTATTAAAAATATCAGTGTTGTAGTAGACTTCTTGGATTATCAAAGATTGCATGTGAAGTGTTGTCCATGTAACTTTGTCTAATTGATTTTCCTTGAGAAATTAAATTCAATTGGACTAAGATTTGTACTGTAGAAGATCCTTTATATATATATATGTGTGGTAGTGGATGGTGTATGCTATCTCTCAAGAGTTGTACATGAAAATATGAGAAGAAATGACTCTATCTTCCCAATATTAGATAGGGACTGGTCTAAAGGTTATTTCTTAATTCAAGGAATATTCATCAAATTGTAGAATTCATTGTCCCATAAGTCATATTAATAGTTGATAATAATACACTCTTACAAAAACATTAAATTCACAATATACACAGTTCATTTTGATTAATTTCAAGGTCAATTGACACCTTGGGAAATCATAAGGTTTAAATTATCTAGAGAAAAGTCTTTGACCAAGTGCTAAGGGTTTTAGGTGAAGGTATACCCACCTAGGTTTAGCAAAGCCTGAAGTGCAGGACAATTGTATCAAGGTACTCTTCCTATTAGTTGACCAAAGTTGATTGAGTAATCCTACTAGGGAATTGGCAAATCTTTTGGATTTCCAATCTGCGGTTTTGGGAACCAACAGTTTGGTGACTCTGCTCTATAAGACAATTCAGGAGTATTCAAGATTTCTGGTATTTGTAATTGAAAAATCAAGATATAGGGACATTTCCAATTTTTTGTGTGATATGAGCATAGATTTTATTGGGAGAAAAGGAACTCAGAAAAGACAATAGTTTTTCCTCAAAGTGAGGTGGTGACTCTATAAGTGATATATGCAGTACTTTATCAAAAAGACAAGTAACAATTCTAGACATTTGTCTATAAACTATGTGTGGGGAAGGAGATCTTTGCATCAGGGGGAAAGTAGTCACTTGGAATTTACCCCTAAAAAAAGAACCAAAGACATGTCAGATATGATGTTTACTAGGTTTAAGAAGTTCCTTGAAAGAGAAATGGGAATTGAAATTGATGATGAGGAGCAAATTGATTATCACACTTCAGAAGATAACATAAATCTATTCTTTCATGAAATAAATCATGCTACAAATCAAGATGGAAATCAAGAGATAGAAGAGGAGCTTGAGGAAGAAGATGAGGAATAGGAACAAAGGTTGGATGTAGTTTTTTAGACACTTTTGAGTTTACTACCCAAAAAAGAGGATAAAGCTATGAAGAGGGTTCCACGTGATGTGCTTGCAAGATATGGAATATGCAAGTTTGAGATAGAATTTCTAAGGTAGGATAAAGAGAATAAGGAGGATAGAACTAATAAGGTGCCAAAATATAACCCTCCTCACAAGAAGAACTAGGAATCTATATACAAAAATGAACATGATAATCCTCTTTTCCAATTAGATAAGAAACAACAAAAATGACTGGTGGAGAAAACAAAAAAATGGGGGAAATCATAATCTTGGAGATTCTAGGTAGCATAATCATGATTTCCAACAAAATAATGGGCAAAGAGGGCAGAACCATAGAAATGGAAATCATCAAAACATGGGACCTAGGATAAATAATCAAGGAAGACAAAACATGGGTGCTAGGGCACCTATGTCAATTTAGAGGTACAAGAAATTAGATTTCAACGACATAGTGGGATATCCAAACCCTATATCTAATGAGTTAAGGACCATTATTCCAAAGTTTTTAGGAAATGAGACTGAGTCTGTCGAGCAACATGTGATTAACTTGATGAACATTATTGAAGAATTGGAAGAAGAAAATGAAGATGTTTTTATGAATTTATTTGTCCAATCCCTGGTAGAAGATGCTACAGAGTGGTACAGAGTTGCCTGATAGTTCCATTTCAAGTTGGATTGATTTTGCAAATCAATTTATTGAGAAATTTGGAGATCACAACGACATATCTTTTACTTCTCATGAATTGACCAACATAATGAAAATTTTTAATGAGTTGGTAACAGAATTCAATAAGAGGTTCAATAAAGTACTAAATAGAATACCCAGAGATATTATACCTGTGGACTCATTCTTGATAGATTTCTACCTGAGTGCTTTTGATAACAAAACTAATTATGAAATTAGGTCCCATTGGCTAGGTACATTACATCAAGCATTCAAAACTACCATGACTATTGAAAATGACAAAAAAGATTCAAACTGAATAAACAAAAGAGATGATTCTAAGTTATATAATCCCAAAAATCTCAAAAGAGACGAGTTGAAGGAAGTGATGGATATGCTCAAGGATATAAATATGAAACAAAATAGAAGTGATAGGTTGCTTTCATACAAAAATGATAGGTTTAGACTTTAAGATATACCCTATAATACCACTTGGAAGGATGAAAAGATAGTAAATATGAAAAGAAATGAGTAAACTCCTAATCCTTTGAGAAAAGCTAATCACTTCGTAGACAATAAACCTTGGTGTGAAGTTTGTAGATTACCCCATGCACAAGGTCAATGTGTTATTGCATAAAATATATTGGAAGTAGGAGACCAACAAGATGATGACTGACCTACAATGAATTATTTGTTATCAGAACCATTTAGGGGTGGGGATAGTTCTTATGAAGATGAGTATACTCCTAATGTTTGTACTATTAAAACTAAAACTGATGAACTACTTGGAGAAAAAAATTTAGAATGTGATGATGATCACCGAGCTACTAAGGTATATGTGAGACATTAGATCAGTTGTTATATTGTCATTGATGTCAACTAGCTTTGACTTTACTTATCATGATAGTTGCAAACATCTGAATGAGATGATATTGGTAAAGGAAAAGAAGATATTAGCATGAAGATGAGATGCATGAGTAAGTTATGATTAAGGTATTCATTGGGAAACTTATTGATGAGTCTATGACATTATGATAGTGATTTGATTGGCTTACATGATTATGTTAAATATTGAAGATCAAGAATGTACAAGTTAATTTGGTCGGTATATGAAGAACTTAGTATACACTAAGCAGATGTAGTGTATATCGAGTGTGACATTAACCGAGCAGGAAGAAACTGACATATCATGGTATTGAATGAGTAGGAGAAATAATGTGGAACATGTGATTGATGACATGAGATGATGAGTTGGACGAATCTGGAAGATTCCAAGGATAAAGATAAAGTTTGTTATGAAGATTTACGACTAAAAAAATTCAAGAATGATCATATGATGAAGATTGAAAACATTTCAAGCCACAAGTTCTGAGGAAGATTAAAGAGGCAAAATCAATGATGGCGATGAAGAGGCAAAATATATGGCTAAAAAGAAAATAGTTTATCATGTCTATATAAGGAGACACAAAATGAAAAGAGAGTATCGCGTGAGATAAAATATTTCATACATGGGAAGCTGGCCAGATAGGTTGAAGTAATAATCGAGTGATTCTGTAGACAACACTGAGTGACAAAATGAGATAATCGAGCAGAACAAAGTTAGAGGAAGAAGGAGACTAAAGAGATTATAATGACTAGAGTGATATTGAGCTTATCATAGATCTAAAAATGAGAAAAGGAAGTTGCATTTGAATGAGGTCATCTACTATTGCTTTCTAACCATTGCTACAAACAAAATATCTTAATCGAGTGAGAGTTAACCGTCTTTATTTCTTTATTGGCATTCTATTAATGTTACTTGTTTTCTTATTGACCCACGTGAATGTATGGTTATAGAGAACTGTTAGTGATAAATCCTCTAACAAGGTCACACCTTACAATGTGTTTTGTAACCTTTAACAGGGTTGGATCTTAATCGAGCTCACTTCAAAAGAGTGAAAATATTTTAATTATCGGTCCCAGGTGGGTTTTCCCTTAATAGGGTTTCCACGTTAAAAATCAAGTGTTAAATGTATAGGTATGTGATGTTTTGATATTTTACTTTACACATTACAATAATTGGTTAGATTAGTATATGTTAACTACTAGTTAGTTTACATTATCTGACAGTTGGTTAATTAATCAGTAAGGTACAATCAAGTTATTATCGAGCTGTTTAGTTTGTTTGTTGAAGTTGGTATTATACATCTGAGAGGAATTTGGTACTATAGGAAAACTAAACATAACTGATTCAACCCCCCTCTTGGTTATCTAACAATTGGTATCAGAGCGAGAGTACTTGAAGGAAAAAGTTGGAAGGAATTAAGTTAAAGATCTAAAGATGTATAAGAGAGATGTATTGAAGCTAAACAAAGATAATTTTTCAACATGGAAAAGTAGGATGAAGTTGTATCTATCAGGCATTGGGGATTCTGCACTGTACTATTTGGAAAATGAATTCATAGCACCTATTGGTCCTTTGACTATCACACAGATGGAAGAAATACAAGAGCATAATGCAATGATGATTGCGATTGCTTCTTCTTTATCAGATGCTGAATTTGAAGACATTAAAAATTGTACAACTAAAAAAGAAATGTGGGAAAAACTGAGACTAGTCCATGGTGGAGATCAAAATGTGCTCAGGGAAAAAGTAGAAATCTTTAGAGTAAAGTTTGATGATATGAAGATGAAAGAATGTGAAAAAATTACCCAATACAACAACCGAGTCAAGGAAGTGGTGAATGCTATCCAAGGAGCACGTGGAATTATTAAAGAAGAAACTATGGTAAGTAAAATTATCAAAACACTATTAGAGTCTCTGCAATACATGAAATGAGAGCAGTTCCTGGTAATGATGTTTCCCTTGATAGTATAATCGGTAAATTGACTGCATTTGAGCTTAACAACTTTGATAACAATATTGAACCTAAGCTAGAATTTGCATTTGTGTCATCTTTAAATACTAGAAGATCAAGCAATAGACATCAGATAAGAAATAGAAGTGATTATGAAGCTGAAGAAGATGAGCTTGAAGAAATTGAAACATTAATGGCTAGAAGGCTATTGAAGGGAAAAGGAAAATACCGAGGTAATCTACCCTTGATATGTTTCAAATGTAAAGAGATTGGTCATATTGCTGCAAGATGTCTTGACATGAATAATAATGAGAGGAAAAGTGAAAGATCAAATGATAGAAAGAATGATAGAAGAGATTACCAAGATCACAGAGGCAACCGAAAGCATGGAACCAGAGAAAATTGAGACTAGAGAGATAAAGGTAAAAATGCATGCTACCTAGTTGAAGAAGAAGATGATACTGAGTCTAAAACTAATGAAGATGTAGAAGTGGTGTTTGTTGCATTGAAGGAATATTATGAAGAAGAAGAAAGGTATGTAGAAAAGGCACTTATTTCTAAGGTAATAAAAAATGATACTTGGATTATTGATAGTGGCTGCACACATCATATGACTAGTGATGAAGATAAGTTTGAATATATTGACCATTATAATGATGGGTTTGTAAAAATAAAAAAATGATACACCTTGTCAAGTGAAAGGTAAAGGATCAATATTGCTAAACAACACG
Organism: Chamaecyparis obtusa; assembly: GCA_027943335.1. Taxonomy (NCBI): domain Eukaryota; kingdom Viridiplantae; phylum Streptophyta; class Pinopsida; order Cupressales; family Cupressaceae; genus Chamaecyparis; species Chamaecyparis obtusa. Next base: position 2,013,324 of record BSBK01004998.1, read on the forward strand.
ATCACGTGTGAAAATGCTTATTGGTTGAAAGGACTTAACAATAATTTGTTGAGTGCAGCAGAATTGAATAATACAGGTCATTGAGTTGCATTTGAGAAAAGAAGAGTAAAGATCTATGATGATGCTGGAAGACTTATCAAAACTGGTGAACAATCAAAAGGTAACCCATTTTATTTGGATAATGCTGAAACTTCATGTTTAATGGCTAAGAATGATGATGTTCGGTTATAGGGAACAAGAGGTTATGTCATGTGAATTTTGATAACATGGTAAAGATCAGTAAGAAAAGGAAAGTCAAAGGTTTACTGAATATATCTAAGCCTGACCATGTAATGTGCAAACAATGTCAAATGGGTAAAATGACAAAGTCTAGTTTCAAGAGAAAATAATATTCATCTAATGCAATTCTAAATTTAGTTCATATTGACTTATGTGGTCCAATGAGAATTCAAAGCTATTATGGAGATATATATTTTATCTTATTTGTTGATGATTTCTCTAGAATGATGTCAGTGATGTTTTTAAAAGAAAAATCAGAAGATTTTCAAATGTTTAAGTGGTACAAAGAAAAAGTAGAAAAAGAATTTGGTAAGCAACTGAAATGCTTGAGATTTGACTGAGGAGGTGAGTTCATTTCTGATGAATTTATTAAGTTTTGTAATGAGCATGGAATCAAGAGACAGGTATCTGCACTGAGGACTCTACAACATAATGAGATTGTTGAGAGAAGGAATAGATAAAAAGTTGATTGCGCTAGAACATTGCTAATTGAAAAGGAGGTTGCACAAATTTACTGGAGAGAAGCTATCAATATTGCTATCTATAAACTGTGTTGGTTCCTTTTCTTTCTACTTGCAGATTTATAATTTGATTGACAAATTAATGCATCTGACTCTTTAAACCCACTCCAAATTTGACAAGAAAAGGGACCAATTAACAAGGACTGAGGTATTAGTCCTCCTACACTTCGAGCCTTAATGCTTAAGTGGGTATACCTATGGATTCACTTCGTAAAAGGAATCAGTAAAACCTATTTGCATTATCAAACACAAATACTATGCATTAGTATCCTTGACACATTGACTGGAAGAATTTATCATATATAAGTTGATTGATGATGAAGAACTACTTCCTGAGATTAGATCAATGTCTTATTCTAGGGCACAGAGTCAAATACAACATATATCAACAAAAAATTTAACTCAAACACACCCATGACCCAGAATAAGTGCTTTTTAGATTATTCCTCTCACTCTCATACTCAGACATAAAATTATAACAAGGATTATGATATCTCTGAAATTACCCCCAAGAATTACCCCTCCCTTGAAAGGAACTCAAAAATAATTTCAAAATTTACTTTTTAAACCATACTTTAAATTGCCTTGCAATATTAACATATAAGAATTCAAGACCATAACAAGAAGACATTCACAAATATGAGATGGAATTCGAGCATATTTTCATTAAAATTTTCAATATCAGTACATAGAAAATGGCAAAGTGCCAAAGAAAAACTATAGATCAAAATTCTCTCTATTCAGTTGCTAATTTCACCATCCTTTTACAAGTACAACAATTTACTATATATATCACTCACTAGCCATCTTGGAATCCTGGAAGAATCAGGATGCAATTGTGTGTAAAATTGTACCTGCCTGTGAACACAACACTTCAGTAGAACATTAATGCTTAACAAATCAAAAAATCTGCAATAAAGATAAATATCGTTAACCAGATGATTTACTGCCTTCTAGTAGATGCAAGTATGGTATTCTTAAAAATAACCGAGATTAGTGACAGTGCAACACCAAAACGAAGGATTTGAATGATGAAAACTTATGAAAAATGGATGCAAATTAAGCTATATTTTTGAATTTTTCTATGCAATATGGATGAAAAACATGTAAAATGATGTAAAACTAGATGAAAATATGAATTGCAATCTAATCTAGCAATGATATGAATGCTATGAAAATGAATGAAACAATGATAAACAAGAATCTCAAAATTTGCAATCTAACAATTTTCCAAATCGCGCGTGCAAGATTCTCCAAATTCGCAGTTGTTTGTAAAAGATTGAGGCCTGTTTATATAGAAATATAGGGTTTTTGAGAACTCATGGAAAACCAAAAATCTCTCCCTGATCAACTCAGATTGAATATTGAGTTATCAGGAAATTAGAAATAGCTAACTTACAAAATCATGCAAAATCAACTTTTTAACTCAAATCAGGAGTTCAGATCACTTTTTAACTCACAATCACATGTTGAGTCCAAAAAGTTAACAAATTGAATTGAATAGTTGATTCAGAGTTTAATTGCTTTTCTGATTGTGCATGGATAATTATGAATTTATTTAATATTTCATGTGTTTTATTCTCAACTTAACTGATTTTTGAATAAAAATAACTGATTTATGGGTTAATCAATTATTTAATCAAACTTTATCCCAAAACTATATCATTAAATTTCACAACTTGATTTAATCAATTAAATAAATATTTAATGATTTATTTTTAGAATTTTGATTTATTGTCAAATAAAAACAATATTAATTAGGAATAAATTCAATTAAATCCAATTAAATAATTAAGCGGCAGAATTAAATTCAATAATTAAATATTCAACATATTAAATTAATTAACTTTAGGATAAATAAAATAATATCATTTATCACCAAATAACATTCAATTTAGAAATAATTAGGATAGATTAGGAATATTTAGGAATATTCCGTGATGCAGAATTAAGATAAGATCGATTAGGGTTTTGATGATTTGATGTGCAGATGTGCCTTAGGTTAGGACTTTTAGGTCGATTTCGATCGATTTGTCGATGCCTGAGGTTAATGGTATTGAAGCCCATTTTTGGGGTATTACATTTTGCCCCTCTTTGAATTACTGTGCAAAGCACAGTGGTTCAAAGATTAATATGTTTTTTATGAGATCCGAACTCAGTTATGTGGTGGGAAGACTAATCCTGAGAGATTAACCGATTCTGATATAGAAATTGATTGAATGTTTTGAAGATGTTGATTCAGGTCTTGATTGACCAAAGAATTGAAATGATGTTAACAGTACCAGCAATGAACCGGTGATTACGAAGAAGTGTCAAAACACCTGATTCTGAACCTATGATTATGAGAAAGTGACTATCCTAACTCCATACTTGATTGTCCAAAGGAATTGAAAGGATGCCAAATCTGAACCCTTCAGTTACAAAGAATCAAGGAAATAACACTAATGAACCTAATGGTTATGAAGAGCTAATACAGTTGACAAGATAAAGAGAATATCAGATTGATATGGATTTTGATGAATCTGATATGCTCCAAGTGACGAGGAATTTTTGATGAGTCAACAACTAGACGTGGTTGTTGTCTTGATTGTTGAAGGAATTTTGATTGACATATTTGATTAATGATGTGTAATACCATGCCCCCTTCGGGATGAAAATTGAAATCTAGCTAGAAAGCCATCGTTAAATGGTTAGAAGCAATTTAATCGATTGTAGAAGTGGTTATACATGTCTGGGGACACGTTCTGCATCATTTAAGGGTCATGTTGACCAAGTTTGACTAGGTTTGACCATGGTTGACCAAGTTGAAATTTGAAGAGATTGATGTTAGATAATCAGTTAAGTTGAATATTGGATTCCTGTGATGTTACGAAGGTCGATTATGCAAGCAGTCGGCTATCTTGGGTCCAAAATTTTAAATCATGATTTTGACAAAGTAAATGATCTCAAATTTTGATTTTGATCCTGAAAATGGATTCAGAATGTTGAAATTAGCTAGGGGTGCAATTTTCACGCAAAATATAGCACTTTGAAAAACTAGGTCAAAACCTATATAAGGTCCAAAAGGGTCATTTTCAATTCATTTTAAATCTTTTGACTTTATAAACTTGTGGAGCCCTCTGAGAACCAAAATGCAAGTTCCTGTGTCATCTCATCATTTCAAGTGCTCATGATGATTTTAGAGACCGTGTCAGTATGGGAATCCGGTAAGTGAACCTCTGTGCCTCTTTGTGAATTCAATTTGATAGTTTTCATGCTTTCTAGGATTTTTAGGACGAGTTTGCAATTTTTGAAATTTTGCATCATGTAATGTCGTATGACAACCTGTGGGGACTTGTACGACATTCCAAGTCCAAATAGAGTGTCATGCCTATTCTTCTAGTTTGTCGTATGGGGGACACCCATCTGTTGTATGACATTTCGTTAGGTCCCTAAAATATCGTACAAGAACCTGTGTAGTGTCATGTGACCATGAAGTGTCGTATGGGTTGAGGTACATTGTCATACGACAATTGACACTAGTCTGAATTGTCTTATGGAAAACAATGAGCATTTTTAAGGTCCTTAGGCCAAATTTTCAAATTTTTTGATTTCTGAGCTGAATTGGTTAGCCTTTAATGCACTTATTAATATGCTCATTTTCTTGTTTTGCGTGCATATAGCCTTAGTTTTGAACAAATTTCTAATAGTTGTCCCATTTCTGTGCTATGTAGGTCCTATACCCAGATGTCCATGTCCATATATCCCTTCCAGCTACATAAAGACTCTGCTTGGCCTTACCCGATCCCATGAGAGTGCACCTTGTAGTGTGCGGTTTTGAGTATCTCATTAGTTTGCCTGATATTCAAGTGAACCATGGATTGATCACCATGCTCATTGAACATTTCCACTCAGAGACACATACCTTCCACCTCCCGACAGGGGAGCTTACAGTGTGGGTAACATAGGTTTGGCGGCCTTTCATACAGTATTTGATGCAGAGGAGCAGATCTCACATCAGATCTCATGGGAGATGCTCATACAATGACATGGGAAGACCCATCATCTAGAGTGTATCATTGCAGGGATGATGGGGGGATCATCATTTTTGACCATCAACAGAACGATCTCCTAATGGGATGGGCTCTAATGGTTCAACGTTTGATGGTGAGTCCTGCAGAGTTTGGGTGGGGTCAGTGCTTGCTAGATCACATGTTCTCCGAGATGCACGAGATTCTCTATCATGAGGAGAATTCATTTGCATCAGGTGCTATTGTGTTACAGATATGGGCATGGGAGCATATTCCCATTTGTAGACCAATTTGTGGAGATGAGAGGCAGCCACAGGAGTCACTCATATACAGGTATTTCAGATTCGTCACACAAGTTAGGATGGGGTGCACTGAGTATTGGCACCAAGTGCTAGACGTTATGATAGTCATGACATGGAGACCGTATCTTTGGATAGAGGCATGGCCAGCAATGAGGGTACAGTTTGGGTTCTTATGCCAGAGCCAAATTTTGATGGGGTGGTCTACCACCATTCTGGAGTGTTTCTTGATCACTCGTGTGTGGAGATAGTATGGGCTTATCTAGGATGAGCCACATGAGTTCACCACCTACACATGACAGGTGTGAGAGATTGGTCTTGGATGGTCGGTGAGAATATCTTATGCATTGTGTAGCCAAGAGTATAGTGGGCTATAGGCTAGGGATTGGGACTACCGACCACAAGTAGTCGATGCAGGAGTCACATATGCGTACATTGCATACATGGCAGAGCATCCAACGAGGTGATTCTATGATCCTACAAAGCTGATCTCGACCATAGAGGAGGTGAAGGATGTGATTGGTGCCCCTATGGGTAGAGGAAAAAGGAGACATGAGGTACAGATCCCAATGGTGCACCCTACATCACCGAGGCTGAGAGCTATGGGGACTCCTTCGAGGCTAGTGGGGCATATGAGACCACCCACTATACCACAAATAGCTCCAGCAGGTAGATCAATAATTTTGCAGCATTGGTATATCGGAGGTGAGGGTGGGACATTAGGCAACATTGGTAGCACAGTGGGTGTTGAGGAGGTACTTGGAGCACACCAGGATGCAACCATGGAGGATGTACAAGATGCCTCAGGTTTTGAACTAGGAGCAGAGGTTCATCATCATAAGGTGTAGATAGATACAGGTGCTGGTGGAGGCGATGAGGCTATGGGGGAGGGTGAGGCAGCAGTGGAGGTAGAGCCTAGATTGAGGTCAAATCCATAGGATGTGATTAGGTGGCTTCGATCTGAGGTCACCTAGTTTATCACTGGAGGTACAATTGTGGGAGTAGGATAGACAACTCTGAGATCGAGAGGCTAGTGTCAGGCACTTATAGGTAGAGGTTATACGTCAGATAGGACATGTGTCATACTACGTCTCTGCATATTTATCAATGGTGCCACCTGGGAAAAGAGTCACATCATACTCCCAGTACATGATAGATTCTGAGGGAGCTAGGGCCCCACGCACCAAGCCACCACCTGATGCACCTGCAAGAGGAGGAGCAACACCCGATGTCGAGGACCAAGTGGACAGTTGATACTTGATATTCCTCATTTTTGTCATTTTGATCACGCTTGATAGCTCACTGTAGCTTATTATTTTGTATACTGTGCCATTAGTGCACCCCTTGTACTATTACGATAGTTTATATATATGCGATCAGATTTAGTGGTTATGACTTCATTGCAATTGTCATTTTGAGTTATGATGTTTTATCATGTGATGTAATTGTATGAATGTTTACTTTTAAATGTATGAATATGCAATGTAAAATACAAAGATAGATGGTAGATGAATAAATGCAATGTATGATTCTTTATTTTAAAATGTTTTTGATGGATGCACATGTATGTATGCAATGGATATGAGATGTTATGCAATGATACACATGATATTTTTACAGGTATATGAAGATTTCAAGTGCTCATTCAATTGTCAAAATAAATGTTTAACCCAGGATGGTGACTATTTGGTAGTCAGTTTGTAGGAACCTTCACATGATGCTCAGTCCTTGTGATGTGTTTTTAGTGCAAATTTTGGAGAATATCAGACATCATGTTTTATTCAGATCATGAGAAATATGCAACCATGCAAAATGCCAAATGTAAATAAAATGAAAGACCTAGGACTTAATCACTCATCATATGTCAACTTTTATCATCATTGAATATTTGTAGGTAATCAGATAATCGATACAATGTCCACTGGTGAGACAACCATGGACATATGAATATTGAATATTAGTTGAAATGTCGGATTAGATATAAGCACCAAGGCACAAAAGTCGTGATGACCTGAATATCATGTCCATTTTGATTTAGCAATTTGTATAAGCATCAGAACATAAACATTGTGATGACTTGAATATGCCTGGCGTACAAACACACCAAGCGTTGGGGAGATCATTCTTGTTCTTATGTGAATTACCCGCAGTGACCCTTTATGGTTCACATCCTTGGGTAGTATCATGTTTCACAGTAGGAGTAATAAATCACTCAAAAAGACAAAGTTAGATCCAATTTCCCTAAAGCATCCGAGTATCAATGGCCGAGGTACACTTGGCCATCCAATCGTGATGGAGGCACTTATAGTGGACACCAATTCAATCCAAAATTTCCAAAGTTGTCAGATTTTCACTTACAAATAGAAGACAAAGAAAATATTATGCCCCCAGTCATCACTCTCTAAATCTTGTGAAAGGACATCATCGAGGATCTCGAAGAGACATATCATGCAAAAATCTTAATGTGAATCAATTAGCATACAAGAAGATAAAAGCATGTCGCAAAGATTGTTTTCATTTGTTGTTGTAGTTCATTTTGTGTGCAAAATCCTTTTCTAGTAGGGAGATAGACAAACTGATTCGAATATACCTTTGAAGGACTTTGACTGGATATGACTCGTCGGAGATATATTGAGGACTATAGGATATGACATTGTTTGCCTCCAAGTTTGAAACATTGATAGGATGCAGACACTTTTGTTGCCTGGTGCACGGTCTAACTTTATTGAAAATAGGATGCAAAAGCAAACAAAGAGATATGTACAAACTAAAGCAGTACTCAAAGATGAGAAATACCAAGATTGCACTCATAGATGGAGTGTTTTGATACAAGTGGCACCCGTTTGCCGGGTTTTCACCATCTTGGCAGAGATTCTATTTTTTCTACCAAGGTGCCTGTTTACCAGGTTTTCACCAAGGCACGTTTTATTTTTCCTCTTTTTTTGTATTTTTCCATATTTGATATTTTTTTGTGAACCATCAAGATGCCTATTGCTAGGTTTTCACTAGGATGATTATTTTTTCAGGACTTTTTCTGATTTTTATACTTTTTTTCAAGACATTTTCGTAGAATGAATGTCTTAGGCATAGAATTTCTTCAGATGGAGAACGTTGATCAGTTCTCAGAGCTGTTCTCCTTCAGTCATTGAGATTTGATAGGATCCAGAGCCAAAAGTAGTAGTGATAAAAAAGGGACCCAACTAGTTGGGTTCAAACTTCCCCTTGCGTTCTCGATGGGATTGATTTTTAGTATTCTCTCTCAAGACTAGATCGCCAACCTGAAATTCTCCGTGTCTGACTTTCTTGTTGTATCCCCTAGACATTCATTTATGATATAATCTAAGATGATCATACGTAGCTTCCCTGCGCTCATCTAGTAGTTCTAGCTCTTGTAACCTAGATGCTCTGTAACCATCATCGGTTACCAGACCATGCATTCTGATTCTTAGTGATGGGATTTCAACCTCAATAGGCAGTACCGCTTCAACCCCATATAATAAAGCAAAAGGAGTAGCCCCAATGGGCATTCTGATACTTGTTCTGTAGGCCCAAAGAGATGGATTTATCATCAGGTACTAGTATATTCCTATCTTGTTGACTGTACGGTGTAGGATTTTGAATAGTTCTTATTGGATGCTTCATCTTGTCCATTCCCTTGTGGATAGTAAATGGATGACCAATGTTGAGTGATCTTGAACTTAGAGCATAAGGAATCTAGGTCCTTGTTCTTGAATTGGCCTCCATTAGCTATGATGATGGAGTGTGGTATACCATATTTGCAAATGATGTAATTTAGAATGAACATTGAGATTTTATTTCTAGTGGCCTGTGTCAAAGAAACTACTTCCACCCATTTCGTGAAATAATCTATTGTTATTATGATATGGGTCTGACCATTAGAAGAATGAGGATAAATAGCCCCTATGAGATCAAACACCCATTATTGAAAAGGCCATTGTGTTGTAAAGGGAATCAAATCTCTCCTTGGCACATGAATCAAGTTTCCATGAACTTGATATTTTTGACAATTTTTAGCATATTTTTCGGTCTGTTTTTCCATGTCTGGCCAATAGTACCCTGTCCTAATGAGTTTTTGAGCTAGTGTCAAACCATTGGAATGTGATCCAAAAATGCCTTCGTGGACTTCCTCTAATGCGTGTTGTGACTCTTCACATTCTAAACACCTAAGAAGTGTACCATCTAGACTTCATTTGTATAAATCATTAACAATGATGACATACCGTGATGCATTTTGGATAAGGTAATGTTTTTCATGATGGTTAAAGGTATCAGGAATGATTTGGTCTTGAAGGTAGGAGTATATATTTTTGTAGCGGGAGGAATCATGACCAACAACATTGCAGATCATCCGGGTTTCTGGACAATCATATGCAGGGAATGATAGTGCTTCCACCAGGAACTCGTAGCATAGCTCATGTTCAGGCTGTTGTAGTAAAGATGATAGCATTGCCATAGCGTCAACAACCTTGTTCTTCATTCTAGGAATATGTTCAAATGTGATAGATATGAAATATTTCTTTAAATCATCTACCATGCACTTGTATGGAACAAGTTTCTCATCCTTTTTTTGATACACATCATTAACTTGGTGTATGACTAGTTGTGAGTCTCTATGAATGTGTAGTTTTGTTACTCTCCATTCAATTGCTATTTTCATACCATTCAGTAAAGCTTTATATTCAGCTATGTTGTTGGTACAAGGGAATTTAATTCTGAATGCCTTTGGAATGGAGTAACCTTGTGGTGTTATGAACAATATGCCAGCTCCAGACCCATTTTGTGTGTAGGATCCATTAAAGAATAATTGCCATGTTCTAGAAGATAGGTGCATGATAGAGGAATCAAGAAATTCCATTTGCATTGGTTGATCATCAAACATTGGTACTTCAGGTAACTGATCTACAATAACTTGTCCTTTGATAGCTTTTCTTTCAACATACTCGATGTCAAATTTTCTCAGTAGCATTACCCATTTTTCTAGTCCACCTATGAGGGAAACTTTGCTTAATAAGTACTTCAATGGATCAATGTTTGCTATTAATTGTGCAGTATGAGCTAACATATAGTGTCTTATCTTTTGTGATGCAAAGATAACAACTAGACATGCTTTTTCTATCATGGAATAGTTCTTTTCATAAGCTACCAGTGTTCTACTGATGTAGTAGATAGCTATTTCCTTCTTATTCTCATCATGTTGCGCTAGTAATTCCCCTAGTGAAGTATCTCTAGTGGAGACATACAATATTAATGGCTTCCCTTGAATAGGAGGCATGAGAATTGGTGGATTTTCCACATATTGTTTGATATGATTAAAGTTCTCTTCACATTCCTCGTTCCAGGCAAAGGTCACACCTTTATGCAATGTCTTTGTGAAAGGTTGTGATATGTCTGCTAGCTGAGATATGAAGCGTCTGATTGATTGTACCCTTCCTTGAAAGGTCCTCATTTGATTGATATTCTTAGGAGGTTGCATCTCCGTGATCACTTTGACTTTTTCTAGATCTATTTTGATTCCTTTCTTTGAAACAATGTACCCCATAAGTTTTCCCAAGGTGACACCAAATGCACATTTCTTAGGATTTAGTTGGAGACTAAATTTTTCCATTCTATCCAGTATTGTACACAAGTTAGCTAGGTGTTCAGAGCGTTTGGTTGATTTAGCCAAAGTGTCATCAACATAATCTTCCATGTTTTTATGCATCATATCATGAAATATAGATGTCATAGCTCTCTGATATGTAGCACCAGTGTTCTTAAGACCAAATGGCATGACGTTCCAGTAGAAAGTACCCCATGCACAAGTAAAAGCTATCTTCTCTTGATCTTCTGGAGCTATCTTGATTTGGTTGTAATCAAAGAAACCATCCATTAAAGAATACATTTCAAAGCCCATAGTCATGTCCATTATCATATCGATGTTTGGTACTGGAAAATCATCCTTAGGGCACACTTTGTTTACATCTCTGAAGTCTGTGCATACTTTGATTGATTTATCTAGTTTTGAAACTGGAACTATGTTCAAGATCCACTCTGCATAATCAATGACTCAGATAAATCTGACTTTTAATAGTTTCTCTAGCTCATCTTTGACAAGGAATGCCAAATGAGGATGCATTTTGCGCAACTTTTTCTTGATTGGTTTGACTCCTAGAGCGATAGAGAGATGATGCATGATGAGATTAGGATCTAATCTAGGTATATCTGAATATTTCCATGCAAAGTTGATTTTCTTCTCTATTAAGAATTTTGTGAATGCTTGTTTTTCTTCTTTTGACAGAGACTGTGCTACATGAATCAACGAAGGTTCCTCTGCTGTGCCCAAATTGATAGACTGAGTTGGTTCTATCAATACTGGAGATCTTTCTTGTAAGTGACTTAGAAGGACATCAAATATCTCATCCTTAGGCACCTCAGAGAGGTTTTCACCTTCAGATACGTCTTTTGTTTTTACTATTTTAGGTTCTGAGACCGCCACATAGTGGTTTTCACCCTCAGAACTTTTTCTCTTTTTACTTTTATTCTTTTGACTAAGATATTTGATATCTGAATCTATCATGCTGATGCTAGGTTCGCTAATGGAAGTCATCATGGGTTCTACTACGTTTAGGTAGCATGCGAGAGCATAGTCTGTTCGAAAAGTATGGATTTCTTAGCTTGGATCAATGGATGTTTGGCCAATAAGCTCCCGATGTTGGATAGTAATTGCAGGAAAGGATTGATTAATGGTGTTTACGCATACAATGTTGTCATCATTGGCTTTGATTTGACTCTCAAATTCAAGGATGATATTACTACTCAGAATGTTCAGTTCGTTAAGCATCTCAATGTCATTGTTGGATCTTGCGTTAGTGATAAGTGAATCAGACTCAAGAGGTTTGTCATTTCGTTCTAGACTTATTTTAGAGGTAGGTGTGTATCGGTGAATGAAATTTGTGTTTTTCTGTTATAAGCTCATCTTCTTTTGGAACAATTCCCCATTCACAGTCATTTGATTCTTCATTTGGATCTCTAGGAAAATCAAGAATATGTGTGAAATCAGGATGGATTCCCCAAGCAGGATTACCTTCAAAGTCTGAGCAGAATTCATATTCATGGGAGTCTATCTCAGAATCACTATTATGTCCCAAATGTTTAGCTATTGTAATAGATCCATCTTCTTCTTCTTGCTTGTTTTCAAGATCAATCGGTTCTTGTGTGGTGACTATCTCTTGTTCAGTAGTAGGTTCTTGTGTGTCTATTACGTTGATTATTTTATGTTCCTTTTAATTTTCAAGAAGATCTAAGATATGTTAAGGTATACATTCATAAGGAAAAACATCAGTTGAATTTGAATCATCATTGTCTGAGTGTTGTGTTTCTTCCTTTTGCTGAATATCTATTTTCAGTTCTACTTGTTCTAGGACATGTGTAGAGCTTCCACCGAGATGGAAATGTTTCTTGTGATAACCTATACCTATAGTATCCTTGGTTTTTCTCCCACAGTGTTCAATGGGTCTGATGATTCCTTTTCCTCTTGTTCCTAGAGGTCCTTTTCCCATGTATCCCATTTTAGACATTAGCTTGTGACCCGGTTCATATGATTTTGTAGGAATCTTAGGTGTTTTAGAGTCACATTTTTGAACTGTCTGTGATTGAGACTCATCTTTGTATAGCCAGGCTAATATAGCCTATTCCTCATTTAATTCTTGTTTGGAAACCTTTTCTATGATGAAACTCCCATCGAAGATAACTTGAGGTTCTTTGGTTGTAGGTCGTACTTTCTTTGAAGGCTGTCCATAAGACTTTGGTGAAAGTGGGAGAGATGTTAGAGATAGGATTGGTTCCATTATGTATTCTCTCATGCTTGTGTCTTTGATCTTGACTCCTTTTGATAGGTCTTCCATTTTAGATGTAGATGCTATGTCTATTTGTTTGGTGGAAGACTCTCTGTTATGTGGAACAAGTTTATCTACACTTTCCTTCAAAGCGTTGCAAGTTGTCGATGTGTTTGTAGGTATAGTGACCTCTACTCCATCATAGGTAAATTTTAGACATTGGTGGTATGTTGATAGAATAGCTTGCATTTCATAAATCCAGGGCCTTCCTAGAAGAATGTTATAGGCCAAGGGAAGATCTAGCACTTGATAGGTGATATCTTTGATGACAAGTCCTGTCTTGATAGGTAGCACAATGACTCCTTTGGAATTTCTTTCTTGTTCGTCATATTCTTTTATGGTTATCTTCTTTTTAGGATCAATAGCATCTTATGAAAATCCCAGTTGTGTAACCAATTTGTAGGAACAGATATTTAGACCAGTGCCTCCATCTATCAACACACGTTCGACACTACAATTTTGGATTAAGACTTCAATATGAAATGTTTGGTTATGTGGATGACTCAGTGAGTTGTCATCTTCATCTAAAAAGGATATGTACTGAGGGGATGTCAAGTGACCCACCATTGTTTGGAATATGTCAAGATCAAGATCTTCAGGAACATTAGAGCCAATTAGAGATTTGTCCAGAATTGCACGATGAGCAGGAGAGATGCGAAGAAACTCAAATATAGAGATTTTGGCATTAGTGTGTTGCAATTGTTGGATGATACTGTATGATATATCTTTGGACTCTTTAGAATTTGAAGATTTGGAAGTAGTCCTTTGTTTAGATGTAGATGCACAATTAAATGGTACCTTTGGGGCATTTAATGAACCTGAGTTTTGTCCTTGGAGAGTTGCCTGAGCTTGAGATCGAGTAACTGCATTAGCTGTCTTGCTATCTCTGTCCTTTTTGACGATGGTGATGACATTGCAGTGTTTAGATAGGCATGGTTCGACCATGTTGATAACATCATTAGTACTAGAGTGAGTGTAATTGAATTTAGCACCCATGTTTGGTTTAGAAGATGAATCTCCTTGATTATGCTTTAGAAAAGGTTCCGTGAATGCTGTATGATTGTTATTGGATTTATGGTTGTCAATCACAATTTCTCCAGCATCAATTTTATCTTGAATGAGATGTTTCAGAAACATGCAGTTATTGGTTTTATGACCTTTGTTTTGATGGAAATCACAAAAAATGGTCTCCTTCCACCACTTAGGTTTGACTTCGGGGTCATATGGTTTGATATCAAGTAATGAGATTATATTATTTTCAAATAGAGTTTTCATGGTAGATTCCAAGGACTCACCCAAAGGAGTGAACTCTCACTTTAGTTTTGTAACCCATGGTTTATAGTCAGTTGACTTTTTAGCAAGTTCAATTGCTTTCATCTCTGAAGCTTTTATGGATTGGGTGTCAATGGTGAGATTAAATGTAGGTGCTCTAGGTGGAGCATTGATATGATCAACAACACCGTCTATGATAATGTTTCTATTTTTGTTCCATATTTTTCCCTTATCCTTTTTGGAACTAGATCATGAATCGTACTTGTTTTCCTTATGAAGTGATATGTCTCTCTTTCAAACAAGCACATTTTCAATCTTTATGGCATTTTTATCATTTTATCAAAGGATGTATGATTTTGCATTTGCAGATGATAATTGATTTCTAGAACCAAATTATTGATAAAGATTTCTAGCTTCACATTCTCAAGAATTGGTCGGGCATAGAGTGAAAAATTCTTCCTCCAGCATTTGAGGAAGGTCAGGAAGGGTTCTCTTGAGTTTTGTTTCAGATTGCAGATGTCGATCATGGTGACCGGATGTTGGATATTGTAGGAGTATTGTTGATAAAATAGTTTGATTAACTCCTCAAAGGTCTTGATAGTTGGAGGAATCTTAGAGAACTAGTTGATGGTTGCTCCTCCCAAAGATCGTGGGAAGAGACGCATTAAGTATGTTGGTTCATGCATAAACTCCATGGATAGAGTACAAAATTCTCTGACATGATCTTGAGGATCAGAATTTCCATCATATTTGTCATATTTGGGTAATTCCACTCTTTTTGGGAAGGGTGGAATGTACAAGCTTTGATCAAATGGAAATGGACATAGGGCTTCCATAGAGAATTCTTTGGGTTCTTTCTCCTTTTCCAACTTGTTAAGTTTGATTTGCATGGCATGCATTTGTTTCATCATAGTTGTGATGGGAGTCTCTTCCTCTTGTGTGATGATATTCTCGATATTAAAGTCTCGAGGAAGTTTGGCTCCTTGTTGAGCTAGTTGTAGGAAATATGCCTCTTTCTCTTCTTATAAGAAGTGTCTCATCAATTTCTTAAAGAGGTCATTGTTATGAAATCATTTAACTTCTGACGGTGTTGGTTCTTGATCTCCACCATGATTAGATTGGTGACCTTGTGAGCCCTGGTTACCCCCACCTTGTGACATAGTGACATTTTGATTAGCTCTTGGGATTGATTAAGAATTAGAGTAACCTTCTTTCAGATGTAGATTACCTAGGGCGTCTTCTTCGTAAAGATTTGTGTCATAAGGTTGATGAAAGCTCAGATTAATAAAAGATGATAAAGGTGAGACCTTTGGTTATTTTTGGGGTTTTCTGTGTGATGAAGCTCTAGTTTCCAGCATTAACCTTGGATGAACACTTAGAACCAAATATGCCAACTAAGAGATAGTCTGATTTAGGAAAGATCAGGTGACACAACCTTGTCAAGATTGGTTTTTGAAAGGATAGATTGGATTTAAATGAGTGATGTAGTGTTTGAGATGTATGGGTAGATGCGCAAAAGATGGTGGACACGTATTCACAACACTTAGCCATTTGAAGATATTGAATCGGGGTTTGTTTTGACAAGATTTTGACATAAGACGAGATAGGATTCAGACTGATTAATTAGATGGAAAACTAGGCTCAATTGGCTACTTTAGGAAAATAAGATGAATTTTCTGTTTGCTCTGCTTTATTCCTGATACAGTGAGAATTTTGATAGAATCTGGATAATAATTGCTGGTTGACTGAATTTCTAAATTTTTTTGACTTTTTTTCAATTTTTGATAAACTGTCGTACAATAGTATCCAGCCTCGTACGACACAGAATGGGGTCTAGAATGATAATTGCAGAGGCTTGTACAACAAATGACTCCAAGATTTTCCTTTTGCTGAGGGTTTGTAACAAGACTCGTACAATACAGTATGGGTACTCGTACGATAATTAGGGGGTTCTGGTACAACAATTGAAAATCAAAGCGATTGTTGTACGATAATTGAAAACCTAGGATGATAGTTTAAACGAGAAAAGGATTTTGTTTCAAATTTTGCAAGTTTTTCAGCTATTTGGTGTTTTTGGTATCAAATTGTTTGCAAATTTCTCTATCTAGGTTTTTGAAGATCTGTGTATTAGATTATCTTAGGTTGTTTTAACATAGCAATAGGATCACAATCACAAAAAATAAAGGGAATTGACTCAATGAATTAATCACACCTATCTTACCCTAGCTAGGAGAGGAGATGTATTACTTTCTCGTTGACTTAGGAACACACTCATGGACTCGAATATGTAGGTCAAATAATATGCAATGTATGTTGAAGCCCATATTAGCCGAGTTCAAGCATCGAAGAGGGCTTGATTTGATGATTTTATTGGGGTAATTACTATTCACCTCGCACAAGCACTACAAATCGTTCGGGGGTGGATCAGTGGCAAACTAGCATAGGCTTTTAATCAAGGCATCCATTCACAACTATCTCCCATAGTCCTGCAAGAAGGATTTAGGCTGTTAACCCTATGAGCACTCTGACCAGTGTAGTCTCGCAAGCAAGATTTAAGCAGCTTTGCTCTACACAAAATCAAAGCATGTTCATGGAATGAATCCAAGGAACAAGTGCAACTATGTCTTCCGAGGCTTTCACCTCAAGGAAGTGTCAAATTTTATAGTGGGGTGGAAGAGTCAGTGTAAGACTTGTCCCCACTTGGGTCATTCCTAAGAGATTTTTACCTCTCGGACAGGCCCTCTAAAGGTTTAAAGCAAATGTGAGGTTGGGGACCACATGATCTGGGTTTCTGATTCTCTGAAAGAAAAGAGCATAATCCCCTAACCTTGTCCTTTTCCCTATCTGAAATATGTCAAGCAGATTTAATCTAGATATAGTACATAAACTGGCACTAGGGAAGATACCTTCTGGGTTTCTGATTCTCTTAAGGAGAAGAGCATAATCCCCTCAATATTTGCCTCAATGGAAATAAATGCACATACCTAATTAGGTAGATGCCTATGAAAAATGAAATCTAAGCTAAAAAAATATTTGTTCAAAGAAGATTAGGTAACCTGCAAAACCACTTGTCAAAAATCTTGTTGAATGAGTGTCTTTGACCAATAATTTTCTGAAAATGGGGTTATCTGCAAAAGATGGGCTTAGAAGTCAAGACAAAGAGAGGCTAAAGATCGAGTTTTTTGTATTAACAAATATTCATCTGTCATCTTGTAAAGATGCATTAGGCTATAAAAATGATCAACCAGCAGTAAGCAATAATTGTATTGTTAGAGTCAGCTGTCAGTCAAAATCTGAAATCAAAAGTCCCAAAAACTGCCTAAAAATATCATACAACAATTGAAATCTGGTGTCAAAACTCGTACGACAATATACCAGTTCTAACATGACACCTTGTGTATGATACGATTCTAGGTTCCTGCACACATGACAATCCAAAGCTTATATGACAATATGTAACAACTGGTACGACAATGCAAACTGTCGTCTGTCGTACGACAGACATAATGTTCTGATATGACAATTTGCAAGTGTCGTACAAGATTGTATGCAATGAAAATAAAAAATCAAAGCTTGAATTTGAAATGTCAGAAAAATAAAAATTTGATAATGGAAACCCACTGCCAGGGCCCCACGGTGGGTGCCAAAAATGTGTGTGAAATTGTACCTGCCTATGAACACAACACTTTAGTAAACTATTATTGGTTAACAAATCAGAAAATCTGCAATAAAGACACATATTGTTAACCCGATGATTTATTGCCTTCTAGTAGATGCAAGTATGGTATTCTCAGAAATAACTGAGATCAGTAACAGTGCAACACCTAAATGAAGGATTTGAATGATGAAATCTTATGAAAAATGGATGCAAATTAAGCTATATTTTTGAATTTTCTATGCAATATGAATTGCAATCTAATCTTGCAATAATATGAATGCTATGAAAATAAACGAAACAATGATAAACAAGAATCTCAAAATTTGCAATCTCACAATGCACCAGATCGCACGTGTAAGATTCTCCAAATTCGTGATTGTTTGTAAAGGACCGAGGTCTGTTTATATATAAATCTAGGGTACTTGAGAACTCATGGAAAACCAAAAATCTCTCCCTGATCAACTCAGATTGATTGTTGAGTTATCAGGAAATTAGAAATAGTTAACTCACAAAATCATGCAAAATCAACTTTTTAACTCAAATCAGGAGTTCAGATCACTTTTTAACTCACAATCACATGTTGAGTCCAAAAAGTTAACAAATTGAATTGAATAGTTGATTCAGAGTTTAACTACTTTTTTGATTGTGCATGGATAATTCTGAATTTATTTAATATTTCATGTGTTTTATTCTCTACTTAACTGATTTTTGAATAAAAATAACTGATTTATTGGTTAATCAATTATTTAATCAAACTTTATCCCAAAACTATATTATTAAATTTGACAACTTGATTTAATCAATTAAATAAATATTTAATCAATTATTTTTAGAATTTTGATTTATTCTCAAATAAAAATAATATTAATTAGGAATAAATTCAATTAAATCTAATTAAATAATTAAGTGGCATAATTAAATTTAATTAATTAAATATTCAACATATTAAATTAATTAACTTTAGGATAAATAAAATAATATCATTTATCACCAAATAATATTCAATTTAGAAATAATTAGGATAGATTAGGAATATTTAAGAATATTCTGCGATGTAGAATTAAGATAAGATCGATTAGGGTTTCGATGATTTGATGTGTAGATGTGCCTTAGGTTAGGACTTTTATGTTGATTTCAATCGATTTGTCGATGTATGATTTCAATGGTACTGAAGCCTATTTTTTGGGTATTACAACAACAAGCTTCAGATGGCTTAGGGAAAAGTTAGGGTTTCTAACAACTACAACAACCAGATACAACATGCAATTTACTACAGAAAAGACATGCTAAAAAATTCGAAGAAAAATGATCCGATATGATCTTCAATTTGTTGGAAACTGCAATTGAAGCAATTGTTGTATTGTCATTGATGTCAAACCTTAACTGGTAAGACTGTTGCTATCTAAGAAAGTACTATATCTATTTGATTGTTGAGAAGGATTAGGGCAGAGGTGATAACAATAGCACCTAAGGAAAGGTTGAGTTATCTTGATACTTCAATGGATACTTAATTATGTGGCACAATGATAAGATAATGTATTGTTTATCTAAGTAAGAAGTAAGACTAAACACGTAGGCTTAACTGAGCAAAGTGAAGAAATCTAGTTTAAGCCGAGTGATATTAGTGTCGACCGAGCCAGTATATGCCGAGTAAATTCAGTGTTGACCGAACATCAGTTTATTGCTGAGGAAGACAATATTAGCCAAGGAAATAGTTTCAGTGGTGATTGGGCTACCCAGTGATGACTGAGGAGTTGAACACAGTATTGACCGAGCGTCAGTAATTTACATTTGAGGAAGAATTCAGATTCCTAGCCGACATAGTTGAATTCTTGGATTATGTAAATCGTGTTGACTTTATTTATTGAATGTTTGGAAGCATTTAATGCACTGTAAACCATTTTATTGTAATTCCATAAAGAGATTAGAGATGTTTCTAGAAGGATGGATGAAGAACATAATGTTGGAAGGATTCGATGAATCTGACCTAACCCTAAGATCTACGAAGGAGATTAAGCGACAAAAGTTGGATCGACCTATCAAAGAGGTATTAAGGAAACCTAAGTGAGAGGTTGAAGCAGGATGCTGGAGTTGTTGTTATTGACTGAATAAGTAGAAAAGGCTGAAGGAGAAGGAGTTGTGATTGCTTGAAGGGATTTCTGAGCATATCAGTGATGGAGATGGAAATGGATCACAATCAGTAAGCCAACATATATTTGTAAGAATTGGATCTGTTATTTGCAAAGTGAGTTGTATGTTTTCAGATCAAACACTGTTGTTACTTTCTAACCATTGTATCAATTTAAATCCTTTAATCAAGGTTGACCTAACAGTCATTGTATAAATCCTTTAATCAAGGTTGCATTCTAATGGAATGTACTTAAGTCCTTTAACAAGGCACACTCCTAACAGGGTGGTTGAAATCCTTTAACCGAGTCACACCTAGCAGTGTGTTTGTAAACCTTTAACAGGGTTGGCTTTTCACAGAGCTCACTTCAGAAGAGTGAAAATATCAATAGCATGTTACAAAGTGGTTTTTCCCAAATTGGATTTCCACTATAAATCCTGGTGTTAATGCTTGTGTGAATGTTTTGGTTTGAACATTTCTGTGTTTTGCAAGTTAAATACTATTGGATAGTGGACTGCACTGTTATATGGTTTTGATATGCATTATGTAATGACTGAGTAGCTATTGGTTGTTAGATCTGAGTTGTTGAAGTGTTTTGAAAGTTTTATTATACATCTGGACCTGATAACAACTGATTCACCCCCCTCTCTGTTGTTCTAAATCATATTAACACAATTAAGGCCAAAACCCTACCGACAAGCTACAAGGATATGAAAAATATCTTTGGCAGCTACAAGATCATTACTTGGTAGATCGACCACTCATGCAATTAATAACCAATCCTTTGTAGTTATTCTCCTTTTAAAGATCAGTAGGAGTATTCAATTCTCATTTACTTCGGCCTTGGAACAAAACAAAAATAGATTTGGCATGTCATTTCTGATTTATTGATTTTAATCATGTTTAGAAAACCCTTAACAATTCACAATCTAGCCACAATGGTTAATCAATCAAGTTTAAAATGCAACTGTTGATCCTTCTCTTTCCCAACACATCATGCGGTTCATAAAAATTAGCACAATAGTCAACCTGGCTTTAAAAATGACTGGCTACATCATCCTCCTTGACAACCAATCAGGAGTGAGCAAATCAACAACACCTGGCACGAGGACCCACCTTTCATTTGTCTTTCATCTAAACAAGATCGGACAGCTGTCGCAAGACCGCGACCATTATCCTTCGAGAAGTTTCTCATTTAGGTAACATGCCCACCATCAACTTAAATCTGATATGCATTGCCTTTATCTTTAACCACGACAATCCCTTAACCTCACACCTTTTGGAGATCACGCGACCAAAGGCAAGTCTCACAATCTCTGAAGGTTTGCTTTAACTATGGTTTCATTAGGAGAATGAGTGATTAACACATATCTCGTGATCGTTGGATGTTTAGCTTGACCTTGGTTAGTTCATGAGATTTAGTGATAGCCGTTAATCTTATCTACCATCAACGATCATCACTCAATCTCCAAATGCTTCACAACTTAACCGCTACCCTATGAGATCATGACAAAATCGCCGCGCCAGATCGCTAAAGGTTAAGGAATCACCTTTGGACATTGGGAGACTTGGAGAAAGCCTTAATTATCAAGTTTCTAGATGAAAACGATTATCTTCTTGGGGCTTGGAGATTAAGAGATACCATTAAAACATTACTCAGTCACTTAATCTCTGGATATTTATACTTAAATTTTAAAGTTCCTGAGACTTGGAGAGTGAAAGGGAAATAATAGCCATGGTCCAAAAATACCGGCCCCACTTACCATGATCCCCTCATTATTGATGCATCCAACGACCGTTGGGTTTTGCACTACTTGCAGACTAGGCCCGAAAGAGCTAACATTGCTGCCATATTTCTCACTTCTTTCATCTGTCAGACTTAGCACTGCATATTGATTGAGCCCAAAAAACATTGAGACTTAGGAAAAATTAAAGGCTCTTGGGGCTTTATACTTTAGGAAATAATAAAGGTTCCGCTAGGAAAACAAACCTTATAGAAGATTTTGCCTCACCCGATGATGACTTAAGACATGTGCCGAAAGGGGAACTAAAGTGACCCAAAAAAGTAATAAGGAAATAGAAAAGGGTAGGGTTTTATGGACTTAGAAGAATTTTTTGAAACCCTTGAAACATAAATAAACCCTATTTCCTCATACATTCTGACAAATTCCATGGATTTTTGCAAGATAAGACTATTTTCATAGGATTTTTGTATGACAGGAAAATGGGCTAACACACTGAACCAAGTACAATTGAAGAAAGAGTCAAACAAGGCACCTTGTGAGCTATGATATGGTTATACACCTAATGTGAGCTATTTTAAGATATTTGGAAGTAGATGTTACATTCTGAAAGATGATAGAAATGGAAAGTTTGATTCTGAAGGTGATGAAGACATATTTCTAGGATACTCTACTAGGAGTAAGGCATATAAATGTTTGAACAAGACTACTAACAAGATGATTGAAAGTGCACATGTGAGAGTTGATGAGTATGCTGAGAAAAATGATGAAGAAAGCAAGAAGGAACCAAAATAATATGAAAGATTTGTTTACATAGAAGATCCAAACACTTTACTTGAGAAACAACCTGGTGTCACCGAGCAACATTAAACTTCAACCGAGAAAAAATCCTTATAGACTGAGCAACAACAAATAGTTATCGAGGAAAATGATGATCATGCACCGAGTGGAGAAAACATTAAAGAATAAAGATTTGAGCTTGTACTAAAAAAATATGTGAGAAGACACCATCCATAGGATCAAATAATTGGTGATAAAGGAGCAGGAATGATGAAAAAAAGTATTGTGAGGAACAATACATGTTTGGTTTGTGAATTTGAACCCAGAATTGTTAAGGATGCATTGGCAAATGATGATTGGATTAAAGTAATGAATGAAGAGATCAAACAAATATAAAAAAAAAGGACATGGACATTAGTACCGAGACCTAAAGACAAAAATGTGATTGACACCAAATAGATTTTGAGAAACAAATTGAATGAGAATGGAGATGCAACAAGGAACAAGGCAAGATTAGTTTGCAAAGGTTATGCACAATAAGAAGGAATCAGCTATGGAAAAACTTTTGCACTTGTTGCTAGACTAGAAGAAGTGAGAATTCTACTTGCATATGTTACTTATAAAGGATTCAAGGTATAAAAGAAGGATGTGAAGTATGAATTTATGAATGGGATACTTGAAGAAGAGGTATACATTGAACAACCTGAAGGTTTTATAGATCCAACTCAGAAGAACATGGTATGTAAGTTGCACAAGGCACTTTATGGACTAAAATAGGCACCGAGAGCATGGTATGAAAGATTGCACTCTTATTTGATAAGAATTGGATTTGTTAGAACAAGTGATAACAATAATCTATATTTGAAAGGTAAATCTGATGATAAGATCCTTATTTTTGAAATTTTTGTTGATAATATCATATTTGGAGGTCATGATACTTTATGCAAATATGTTGCTGATGAGATGAGAAAGGAGTTTGGAATGTCAATGTTTGGAGAGATCAAATTATTTCTTGGTTTGAAAATTCAACAACTAAAGGAGGGCATATATATCACAAAGACAAAATACATTAAAGAAATCTTGAAGACATTCGATATGGAAGACTCAAAACCAGTTGGAATACCTATGGTAACCGGATGCAAGCTAAAACCAAGGATGAAAAGTCAACATAGGTAAATAAAACCTTATATAGATCTATGATTGGAAACTTGATGTATGTTGTGCACAGTAGACCATATATTACACACATCGTTGGAATTGTAACTAGATTTTTGGCTAATCCTAAAGATATACACATAATTGTTGTGAAAAGAATCTTGAGATATCTGAAGAACACTGAGAAATATGGACTGTGGTATAAGAAAGAAGGAAATTCTGAACTTAAAGTCTATACAGATGCTGATTGGGCTAGAAATATTGATGATAGAAAAAACACTACTGGAGGAGATTTCCTTTTAGGAGAAAGACTAGTAACATGGATAAGAAAGAAACAAGGATGTATTTCTCAGTCCACTATTGAAGCTGAATATGTAGCTGTTGCTGTTAACTGTTCTAATATTGCATGGATAAAATAATTTTTGGAAGGTATGAATGAAGAAATAATAGATTTAGTGACAATCTATTGTGACAACAAAAGTGCTATAAACATTTTAAATAATCCAATGATGCATGCAAAGAAAAAGCACATATCTATAAAATATCATTACTTAAGGGAGAACATTTAGGAGAAACAGGTCAAATTGGAATATGTGAAGTCACAAGAGCAACTTGCAGATATATTCACAAAACCCTTACCGAAGGATACATTTGAGTACCTGAGAAGTAGACTAGGGGTCCTTCCCTTATCTAACAGTTCACTAAGGTGATATGGGGTTGCATCAACCTATACTTTATCAGAAGATATACTAATGTTGATGCAAGATGTTCACACATTGGGATTCCTAAGGTTGTGAAGAAGATGGATGAAAATCTAAAAATGAGAATATATGTACATGCAAGGTACACGAATCTAAAAAATAACTACAAAGATACTTATTTGGCTACTAAAGAGCTTATTTTTGGCATTGCTATCAAAGGGAGAGATGATTACACATGAAATATGGGAGAGATGATTATGTATGGAAGCTAACCGAAAGGGAGAGTATGTGTAGTGATTAAACATATTAAAAGCATAAGCTAAGTGAGAGCATAAAAAACTAAGATGGTATATTTCATATTGTGTTGCCATCAATGCCAAAGGGAGAGATTGTTGAAACTACAACTGATGAACTACTTGGAGAACAAAAATGGAGAATGTGATGACGATCACCAAGATACTAAGGTAAATGTGATACATTAGCCCAGTTGTTATATTGTCATTGATGTCAACTAGATTTGAATTTACTTATCATGATAGTTGAAAACATCTGAAGGAGGTGATATTGGTGAAGGAAAATAAGATATTAGCACGAAGATGAGATGTATGAGTAAGTTGTGATTAAGGTATTCATTGGGAAACTTATTGATGAGTCTATGTCATTATGATAGTGATTTGATTGACTTACATGATTCTATTAAGTATTGAAGACCAAGAATGTACAAGTTAATTTGGTTGGTATATGAAGAACTTAGTATACACTGAGAAGATGTAGTGTATAATGAGTGCAATATTAACTGAGCAGGAAGAAATTGACATATTGCGATATTGACCAAATAGGAGAAATAATGTGGAACATGTGATTGCCAAAATGAGATGATGAGCTGGATGAATCTGGAAGATTCTAAGGATAAAGATAAAGTTTGTTATGAAGATCTACGGCTGACAAAATTCAAGGATGATCAGATGATGAAGATTGAAAATGTTTGAAGGTACAAGTTCCAAGGAAGGTTAAAGAGGAAAAATCAATGATGGAGATTAAGAGGAAAAATATGTGGTTGAAAAGAAAATAGTTTATCATGTCTATATAAGGAAACAAGAAATTCAAAGAGAGTATCACATGAGAGAAAATATTGCATACATGCGAAGTTGGTCAAACAGGTTGAAGTAATAACCGAGTGATTCTATAGACAACATCGAGTGACAGAAGGAGATAACTGAGAAGAACAAAGTTAGAGGAAGAAGGAGATTGAAGAGATTATGATGACCAGAGTTATATTGAGCTTAGCATAGATCTGAAAATGAGTAAAGGAAGTTGCATTTGAATCAGGTCATATACTATTGCTTTCTAACCATTGATACAGACAAAATCTCTTAACTGTGTGAGAATTAACAATCTTTATTTCTTTTTTGGCATTCTATGAATGTTACTTGTTTTCTTGTTGACCCAAGTGAATCTATGGTCATAGAGAACTATTAGTGATAAATCCTCTAACAAGGTCACACCTTACAGTATTTTTTGTAACCTTTAACAGGGTTGGCTCTTAATCGAGCTCACTTTAGAAGAGTGAAAAATATTTCGGGTACCGGTCCCAGGTGGTTTTTCCCTTAACATGGTTTCCACGTTAAAAATCAAGTGTTAAATATGTATGCATGTGATGTTTTGATATTTTACTTTATACATTACAATAACTAGTTATATCAGTATATGTTAACTACTAGTTAGTTTACATTATCTGACAATCAATTAATTAATCAGTAAGGCACACTCAGTAATAACTATTTAGTTTGTTTGTTGAAGTTGGTATTATACATCTGAGAGGAATTTTGGACTGTATGATAATTGAACATAACTGATTCAACCCCCCTCTTAGTTATCTAACTTGTACTAGAAGAATGAATCAACAAGGATACAAGAAGTGTTTTCTAATGAAGAAGATTCTTCTACACTAAGGAAGGTAACTGATAAGGAGAAAATGGAATATACTATAGCAATTGTGGAACATGTCAGAAGAAATTATCAATTGAGAAATAGGACAGTGAATGTTGATCAAGGAAAGCCTGCAGGAATGTTTGCAAAAGTTCCAAAATGAGATAAGGACAAAATAAATGTGATGGAGCCTTAGAAATTTTCCTCCATTTATGAAATATCTCTGACCCCTTGGTTATGTTGTTTATGTTACTTTTTTGTAGCTTATGAAATTTTTGTTCTTATATTCCTTTAGGATCAGACTGAGTATATTTATGCTTGCAATTCACTAAGGTAACTCTTCTGAGACCCTAAACCTTTGTGGCTTCTCAGTGAGTATTTTCCCAATTTCATTACATATGTATATTTCCCTCGATATGTTGGACAAGTTCTATATGTTTCATGGTGAAATATGTTGTCACCCTCATGAAATCTAAATCTCTATGTTTATTCTTCTTTCTATTTCTGTCTTACAAGATTTGGTGCCAAAAAAAACATTTTTATATCCTAAACGACTATGAAGACTTGCATTTTAATTATCATCCATTGATCTAGGGATGAAATTTCATCCAAGGGCTCAATTAGCAGGGGCCTTAATCTTCGACTACCTTTTCATCAAGATTAGGTCGTGACCATTGATGTAGTACACATGCATTTTAATGCACCTTTAGTTGTCCGACAATTAACTTCAAAGTTATGCTTGAGCAGATTATAGTTAGAATCCACTTGTCAGCCTTGTCCAACCAGAATGCGACATCTCCTAACATCCATCCATGGAAGCATGGGTCCCACTTAAGACATGCGTCCTCTTTCCAAACATCCTTTCCAAAATGAGGAGGTTATTCCTAAAATTGGCCCAAAAGGCTCAGTGGGTCCTTGATATGAAATTCACCCAACAGTTGTTAACAGTTGATGATGGGTGCCATGTACCCCACTACTTTTGCAGAAGATTGGTGACAAGTGGCCAGATCCTAGGTTTTCACGAAAAAAAAGCTTGAGGATTGAGAAAAAACCCCAAAATTGCGATACGTGGTAACATTAAAAGTGAACATGGTGGCACACTCTGCAGTAGTTAACAGAGGTGGCTGATGATGTGACATAAAGACTAAAATGTTCATCTGACAAATACATCATAAACTATTGATTTATTGCACATGCAAAATTGGGTGTGTTAAGTAGTCCAAGCTTTAACCAAGGCCCAATGAAGAATTAGAAGAAGGGCTAGCCGTGGATAGCCATGTGGTTGCACATGATATAATCTAGGCAGATGTAGATTCAGAATATTATAATCGTGGCCATTGAATGTTTTCAAAGGGAAATAACTACCATTTTAAATCCAAGGGTCACAATTATGAAATTCAATAGCTACTTGCAAACTAACATAGTAGTTTTGTGCCTAATGACATTTGTAGATCATTTTGCTTATGATCATTAGAGTTTTTCTTGTTGTAATATAGCAGTTGCAGCCGTTGACATAGGATTAGTTTTTCTTCATGAAGAGTAAAATTTATTTGAAGCTTGTATGCATCGTTTCATTTATATATAAATGAGGATACCAAAATCAACAAGAAAAGATGAGATTCAATATAGACATATAGAAATTTGTAAATAGGATTGTAGATCAGAAGTCATGGCTTGCAACATGAACTTATGTATTATTATTTCATGTGTTGGGATTATGGAAAGATAAGTACTGAGAGGGGAGGGATGAATCAATACCCTTAAAAATTTCAAGACTAAAAACTTTCCAAGTGTAGATCTCAATTGACCGACTGAATCCATTATTTGAAACATACAATCAAGTAACTGAAAATGTAAATTGCATGTAATCAAAACAATAAATCATTCATGAAAATTCATACTCATGACATAGATAAAACCCCTTGTAAGAAGATAAAAACCCACAAATCTTCACTATTGCAACAATAAAGTATGCCGGTTAAGGCTATAATTTTTTTATCACTTTTGATGATCTTACCCTGTTAGGAGTAACAATAAGATCAACTAGATCTACCTGGTTAAAGGATTTTAACAACACAATACATGTGACTTGGTTAAGAGATTTACATAAGAACGGTTAAGTCCACTTTGTTAAGAGATTTCAATTCTGCTACAATGGTTAAAAGGTAACAATAAATATATATGTAACTAGCAACTTAATCTTTCTTGATTCAGATCTGTGAAATATCAAA
Organism: Chamaecyparis obtusa; assembly: GCA_027943335.1. Taxonomy (NCBI): domain Eukaryota; kingdom Viridiplantae; phylum Streptophyta; class Pinopsida; order Cupressales; family Cupressaceae; genus Chamaecyparis; species Chamaecyparis obtusa. Next base: position 2,041,924 of record BSBK01004998.1, read on the forward strand.
TAGATATCGCCTCATAGAAGTGGAATTCTTATGCTTAATTTCATGCTCCTTCACTACTTGTGCAATTAAATTAGAATTATGTTTTGGACCCTAGTCTATTACTATTGTTGCAAATTGTGCACCCCTGGTTTCCTTGTAATGTGCAGTGCAACACTTGGGTTCACAACATGGCTTAACCACCTCATGGATTCTATAACTCAAGTGGTTGTATTGGACATTAGCAGGTCGATCTTTTGGTGCAAAGACAACCAATAATTGGTAACAGAGCTTAGGTCACAAGTTTGAAGCTTGTGCTTGCACTGGTGGGGATTATTGCAAAGTGCACTACCCCTGGTCTCCTTGTGTTGTGCAGTGTGGTGCTTTGGTTCACAACATGTCTTCACTTCCTCCCATGTTCTATAAGTCAAGTGGTTGTATCAAGCATTAATAGGTTGATCTTTTGGTGCAATGACAACCATCAACTATCTCCCAAGGAACACCATGTCTTGAAGATATTTCTTCATACAAGAACTGAGCAACCTTAGTGTCCTTGGAATTTATTAAAGCTTTAACTTCTACCCATTTAGTAAGATAGTTTGTACATAATAAGATATAAGACTTTCTATTGGAAGTTGGTTCTATTGGTCCAATGAAAATAAGTCTCAATTTATCAAATGGTGTAACCACCAATTGTTGTTGTAGAGGCATCTCATACTCCTTATGGGTCTACCCATCCTCTAGCATATGTCACACCTTATTGTATAGTGAACAACATCCTTGTGTATGGTATGCCTATAATATCTTGTGTTGACAATCTTGATTTATGTCTTTTTTTCTACAAAATGCCCCCCGCAAGGTTCATCATGGTAGGCCTTGAGTATGTCAAATGTTTCATCTTCTTGGAGACATATAAGCATAACATGACCAAGGCTAACACAAAATAGATAACCAGTCATCCATGAATTAGATAACCAATTATCAATGAATATGAAAAATTATGTTGAACTAGTTTCTTCTTTTCTTTTGGTGAAAAATGTAGTGTGTCCTACAACCAAATAATTAGTAATATTTGCATACCATGGATCATGGGATGAGAGGGAAAAGATATGCTCATCAAGAAATGAAACATATATTATTGGATCATTTAATGAAGTTGACAACTGTGAAAGAAAATCTGCTACCCCCCTTAGCCCTCCCTAATTTGTCCACAATTGTGATGTCAAACTCTTATAACGATAACATCCATCTTACCAACCTGGAACTTACCACCAATTTGTTCATGTTGCATGCTCAATGTGAAAAATATAGGAAAGATTTTAATATAATGTATGAGCTTATTAATTACATAAATGACAACTAGCATTTCCTTATTTGGAATTGTGTAATTTACCTCATCTCCTTATAGGTTCCTGCTAATATAGTAGATAGTATACTCTATGTCACCTTCTTTTTGTCCCAAGAGTGCTCCTATGGAAAAATTCAAAGCATTAGTTTGGATATGAAAAGGAAGATTCCAAATGGGTCCTCCCAACACTAGTTCTTGAGTGCTTCAAAAATGGCTTTAAACAAACTATTTGATCTAATATTCCTTTTGGAATCTTTGGTTTCCTTGTTTTTTGGGTCAGATTCATTTTTTTAGGTGGCACTTGCATTGACAATAGGTTGACTTTAAAAATACTTTGCTTGTTCAACTTGGGAAACTTCCCTTTTGCAAATTGAGGAGATTTCCTTTAGTGCTCTAACTAGTTCTTCATCCTCTCACGATATCTTGCTTCTGCAAATTTTTGAAACCCAAAAAATTTGTTGAATGTGTTTTGATACCAAATGAAAGAAATATAGTATCATAACACAAAAAGATTAAAAGGTGCAAAGGCAAGAGTCAAAACCTAACTAGGGTTGCAAGATTAAACAATGATATCAAACCCTAAGGTACTGATCACCTATTAATGAAAATCTCTGAGAACCGGTGATCAAATCATATCTTTCTTTGCGTGTTGATTCTCCTAAATTGAAAACACCTGCAGACACAACAACCTTGGCCTACCAACCCACCTGCAACTCCACTAAGCCATGAAGGCTCACAAATTTGATCATAATTCCCTGGATAACAGTGTTGTTCAAAAGGTGGCGCCAACTCTTTTCATCACTTCTCGGCACGGGAACACGACACAGTACCCTGCAACACTGACCAATAGTCATCTCCATTGTCTTCACAACCACAACTGTCCTGAGACTTTATTTCCTGAGCTACCCGACGTCGTGCATGGTCGAAAGAGCAAAAGAATAACAAAACCCTCGCAGAGATATTCAAATTTGAACTGCAATGGCTAGCCGGTCATTTTAAAACATAACTACTAATCCCCTCTAACTCCCGACAAATGAACGGCTCAGATCTATCTTGAAACGGTCACGAAACCCTTTTGAAAAGTTCAAATCCATCTCAGCACACTGTAGCTAATGAAGATCGAGCACGTCAGTATATTAGAAAGTTCGGACCCGCCAAGAACCTTCCCTCTTTTAAGTCATTCAATGACTACGCGACTGCAGACCTCTTTCTAATTCACGAAATCCTTTTCGTAACCCTGGTCTGGTTAAGCGATTCAGCGAACAAGGCTTTTCGCTGAATCGCTGGGTCTTTCTAATAACCCTGGTTACATTAAGCGAACATGGGAAAACCTTTTGGTCGCTAATTCACAAGATCTTTAACTAACCCTGGGCCCAGGTTGCCACATGTCACTCCTTTATTCACCCTTGATTGCTCTGTAGGCATACACCTCGGCAAGCCCCCTGACGACAGACCCACTAAAGATAAGATTCTGATCCAACGGCAAGGGCATGATCTCATGGCCCCCGAATATTCCTTGCGCCTTTACGCCAGCCGTAGATCTGTATTAGACTGGTACCCCTCTAACAAATGGACCCACCTATAACCTTGTCAGCACTCGGCAACCAATCGCGAACCTCCAAATCACTTTGACCTGACATTGGAACCACCTGACAGAGGCTTGAACACTTGGCAAAATTGACGGCTAGCGTAAAATCTCATGGCTCTGACACCATTCATGAGAACACACGCCAGCCGTCGATCCCTATCCTTTTGACATTTCTGTAGGCGTTCCGACATGGCCCCACTGACATATGCCTAATCACCAATCAAAAGCTGCCATTTGTATACACATAGCAGTGGACCCGCCTGAATGAAGAGTTACGTCACCAGGAGGAATCAATGACAGTCTTAAGTTCGCAAGCTTTTGACACTTTTCATGAGAAAAAATGCCAGCCATTAGATCAAAAGAGGACTGACAATTGGGCCCGCTGACAAATTACAAGTCATCTCCTTTCGACCAATGAAATACCTCCACATAGGACACCGTGGCAATGGACCCACAAAGGCATGAAGCGCTGAGAAAAGGGGGAAGATCGACGGCTATCACGAGATCGCATGCTCTAACACAAAGCCTCGCGAACTCACAACCGTTGATCTCATCAACTGGGACCCCACTTACCACTTAACCCCGGAGGTCTTAGCGAATGCGCGGCCAAAGGAAAATTGCTCAGTCGCCGAATAGAATTCCTAACCTTGGTTAAGTTTGCAGAATACGCAAACAAGGCATTCACAGAATCGTTGAGTGTTTGGTCCAACCTGGGGTTTCAATTAGCGAATGCCCGACTGAAAGGCAATCCGCGGAGTCGCTGAATACATAAGGGAACCACCATTTTATTTCGCGACTGAGAGAAACACAACAGTCACCTGTTCGCCGAGAGAAAATGGTAACTGCCAGAGAACTTAGAGAACTGGTGACTGAGGAAAGGTAAACCGCTCACAGAGTCACGGGATGTTAAGAACTTAACCACCTGGATTAAGAGATTACGTGAACCACTGTAGTCGCGTAGTCGGGGAATGAAAGGTCCAACCCACTAAGGATTAGGAGAACTAGCGACTGAAAGGAAAGAATTACGCACATGGGTTTTTGGGGACTTAAGTGGCCGAGATAAAGTAACATGAAAATAGAACATGGTCTAGGGTCTCTTAGGGTTTTTAAACACCAACGGCTAGTTTATGAATTTTTGACCTGCAGACCAGAGAGTTAAAAGATTGCAGAGGCCAGGAAACAAGAGATAAATTCATGAAAATTTTAGGGATGCCTGGCAAGGTGAAAACAAAGACTTGGGGATAGGTTTTAGCCAAATTTACATGTACATGGAAATTAGGGTAACATTTTGGCGATTTCGGCTGGATGTCAGCCTGCTAGACATGGATCAGTGGCCTTGACATATCCATTGGGCATGGGGCTATCAAAACTCAAAAATTCTCACAAGGAGATAGAATTGGAACTGGAGAGACAAACTTGTGCACAGGCACTTCTTGAAAAGCAGAAAACTAACCTAGGAAACAGGGAAAGAAAGTAGAGAAAGTTATTTACAAAAATTTACAGAGAGGGGTTAACCTCAAAACAAGGCTTCAAGTGGAAACCATTTACTGATATTGGAAAGGTATTTCCTTCAAGATTTGATAGCTGGAAAGCATTGGATCCCTTGCATTCTATGATTACAAATGGTCCACCCCAAAATGAATCAAATTTTGTATGCCTGCCAGGTCTAGATCTGAACTCATCCCATTTGAGGACTACATCCCCAACCTTGAAATTTCTGACTCTAACTCTCTTATCAAAACATTTCTTTGTCTGAATCTGATGGGATTCCATGTCCTGCATTGATTTATCTATGATTTCTTCCAATTCCATCAACTGAGCATATTTGATCTGCAAAGGATCTCCTTCTTCAAATAGGGCATACTGAGTGGCTAAGTCCAGAGCTGGCAATTCAACTGAGATAGACAACTTGGCCTCTGTACCATATACTAGCATATAAGGAGAATTCCCAATGATTTTGTTTGGGGTGATTCTGTCTAACCACACTGCAGACCCGAGTTTGGTATGCCAATCCCTCTGATTGTCTTGCAGAGTCTTCTTGATTATCCTAATCAAGTTCTTATTTCTTGATTCAGCCAAGCCATTACCTTGGGGGTAGTAATTTGAGCTAGTATTCAGATAAATGCCATTCTTGACTACCCACTCTGAGACTTTGAGGCCTATGAATACCAATGCATTATTTGAAATGATGGAATCAGGAGTGCCAAATCTATGAACTATATCATCATAAAAACCTAGGACAACACTCTCATTGGCTTCTTTTAAAGAAATTTCTTCTGTCCATCTAGTGAAATAATCTGTTGCAGTAATTATCCATTTATGTCTAGCACTAGATGGGGGATTGATCATGCCAATGAAGTCTATACCCCATTTCATGAAAGGTTGCTCTGTTCTGACTGGCTGTAGGGGCAAGGCTGCAAGCCTTTCTTTTCCTACAAACATGGCACACTTGATGCATTTCCTCGCATACTCATGACTATCCTTAAAGATAGATGGCCAATAGTACCCGACCCTCATGATTTTAAAAGCAGTAGTCCTAGGGGAAAAGTGATCTCTAGAAGGTCCATCATGAAATTCAAATAGGACATCAGCTATCTTTTCTGAACCTATGCATCTTAAAAGGACACCACTGTGATCCTTTCTGAAAAGAAGTTCATTTATCAGCACAAAAGGAACAGATTGTAATCTATAATACATTCTTTTTGCTGAATCCAGACCTGCAAGACATTGTCCTGTCTTCAAATAATTGATCATATTAAGCAACCAGCTTCTTGCCTTGTCCTATTCTTCTATAGAATGCACAACCAAAGATGCATCTATTGTTTCTAATTTCTTTGAACCTTCATCCTCTGCCAAATGCTCACAAAGACCTCTTCCTCTAACCAACTTGGTAGTTTGAATATCAATGTCATATTCCATCACCTTGGTGATCCAACCAGATCTTTTCTCGTTTAGGTCCTTGGAAAGCAAAAACTCTTTGACACTTGGATGAGTAACTTTTAAATGTACCTTGCTATGGGTCAATAGATATTTGAACTTTTTAAGGCTCTTTACCACAACAAGTACGTGTTTCTCTACAAAAGAGTATCTCTGTTCATACTCTTCTAAACCTTTGCTAAAGAAAGCAATAGGCTGCTCCAATCCTTCAGAATTTTCTTGGGTCAACATTGCAGATATAGCATCATGACCTCCGTAAGTATAAAGGATAAAATCCTTACTGAAATTTGGGTTTAGGAGAGCAGGGGCTTCTGTTAAGGCCTCTTTGATAGCTTGGAAATTGGCTTTCCCTTCTTTAGTCCAGCTAAAAGTTGAACTCTTCTTTAGCATGGTTGTCAAAGGCTTGAGTAAATCTGCAATGTTAGGCAAGAACCTCCTAACAAAATTAATCTTTCCTATGAAAGATTGGAGAGATTTCTTGTGATGTGGTAGGGGTAGCTCTAGGATAGCTGCAATTCTCTCAGGATCTACTGTGATCCCTTCTTTGGATACTACATATCCCAACAATTTTCCTTCATGAACTGCAAACACACATTTCTTGGGATTAAGAGATATCCCAAATTCTCTACACCTTTCAAAGATCTTCCTTAGATGTTTGATGTGATCTACTGCATGCTTTGAATAGACAGTTATGTCATCTAAGTAGACCAATACAAACTTATACATTAGGCTCTTAAAGGCCATAGCCATTGCCTTTTGAAATGTAGCACCTACATTTGACAAACCAAAGGGCATCTTTTGATAAGTCATGGTTCCCCACTTGGTTGTAAATGCAGTCTTGTATTGATCCTCTTCATTTACTAAGATCTGATTGTATCCTGAATAGCCATCCAATAATGAAAATCTCTCGGATCCAAAGACACATTGTAAGATTTGTTCCATGGAGGGTAATGGATGGTGGTCCTTTAATGAGGCCTTGTTAAGATCCCTGAAGTCAACACATAACCTCAGCTCCCCATTCTTCTTCCTGACAGGAACAAGGTTGGAAACCCAACTAGTATGCTTGATGGGGTAGATGATACCACTTTCTATTAGTTTGAGTACTTCTTTATGCATAAGTGGCTCAAGCTTAGGATTAAAAGGCCTTTGCTTCTGCCTCACTGGTTTGGCATTTGGTTCTAATTCAATAGTGTGCTGAGCAAGGGCAGGGTCAAAACCTTTGAGGTCTTCATATTGCCATGCAAATATATCACTGAACTCTTTGAATAACTAAGTGTAAGTTTGCTTCTCCAATTTAGTGTTCACTTTTCCAAATTGTAAGCTCTTACCTGGTTCCAACTCTAATTCAACACAATGTTCTTGTTGGACTACCGGGCCAACTTTATTCTTCTTGACTTCATCATCCTTTTTGAAGACAGTCTCCAATGTAACAAGACCTCTAGGCATCTTATTGGACTTGAGTTGTATCACTTGATCACCATAGTTTTGTGATAGCCTATCTTGATTATGCCTTGAAAAAACATCCTCTTCAAACAAGAACTGCAGAATTTGTTCATCATTGTCAAACACCTGCCAATTGACATTGTTATCAGGAATAGAGGTCTGACAATCACTTTGATATGTTGTTGATCCATTTCTTTTGAAATGCTATTTGGAATATCATACTGAGATCCAACAACAACTAACCTATCTGCATTTTGATTTAGCTTCCTAGGGATAACAACAATATTGAAAGCATGGAAATCTTCAATTGCATCCCAAACTCTATGTTTGTATGCTTTCAAAGTGTCATTCTTGGTTGCACTTATCCCTCTTACTTGGCCAACAACTAACTCACTGTCACCATAAACTTTTAAGGCTTTAAGCCCTCTTTTTCTAGCCCACTCTAGTCCATTGACTAGACTTTCATATTCTGTAGTATTACTAGTGCAGGAGAAACTGAATCTAAAGGTAGTATAATACCTTTCTCCTTTGGGGATACTAGCATAGCACCACCACCAGAACCATGTCTACTTCTAGCTCCATCAAAAAATAGTTCTCAAACCTGATTGCTTTGATTCTTTGAATCAATATCTTCCTTGAGAAGGCTTGGTTCTATGGTTCCACTCTCCTGTATTAAATAACTTCCCAAACCAAAATCCCAAACAAGACTTTCTTGGGCCTCTGAAGTTCTTTCATTTAGAAGAATATCAGGGATACTCTCTATCTTTGTGCTTGCTTCACTAATGGTTTGGAAGTCACTGTCATCAAATATAGGGCAATTTACATTGATGGTATTGGACACATATGACTCTATATGGTGTGCTGCCAATGGTTCTGATTTAATGGTGACCTTGGTCCCATACCTTGTATGAAATAACATGTGAGACCAATCATAAGATAGGTAACCTCCTATCTTGGCTGTAAACTCCCTTGAAAGACAGATGACAAATAATGCAGGGATATATATATATATATATATATATATATATATATATATATATATATATATATATATATATATATCAAGGAGGATTGAAAAATTAGGACTAGCATGAAGGATCAGACTGGTATCTCTAGCCACACCTATAGTATTGACTAAGGATCCATCAAGTTGTGTAACCTTCTTTTGGAAGGGCTCATATTTTAGTCCTAATTGGTCAGCTACTTTCTTGGGCATTACCGTGCTAGTAGCTCCACTATCTACCATACAATTATGCACTAAAGATTTTCCAATAATTAGAGATACATAAAAGGGGGGTGGCTTTGAGTTCCTACCTTGTGTGGCATTGCCTTTAGAGCTGCTACTTGGAGCCTCCTTTTCTTGATCAGTGTTAACCAGCACTGACTTTGCAGCTTCTTTTGCAGGTTGAGGAGTTATCACTTGTATCATGGCTTTCTTCAAAATTTCAGGTTGTCCTGGAAGAGCCAAAGAGTCCCACATGGACATGGTGACATTCACCTTCTTCATGTTATCTACAATATTAAACGGTGTCACAGTGTGTACTCTCTGTTGTGCTTTCACCATGATGGGCTCCACCTCTTTTGGAATTTGGCCTTCTTTGCTTGTAATGACAGGAGCCTCCTTAGGTGTGATGGGAGTAGCTTGTTGCACTGGTTCTGCAGATGTGGTGGCTTTGGCATTAGAATTTGCTCTCTCCATGTCTTGAGCTCTTCTCTTGGCTCTTGTATAGGCAACAAAAGCAACCTCATCATTGACTCCATTGAAGTCTGGTTGTTCCCAATTGAAAAGAGCAGTCTCATTCTCTTGTGATTCTTGTTGAGGAACTGACCCACTGGATGGAACCTCTGATTGAGTTTGGGAGGCATTTTGAACCATTAGAGCTTGGTTCATCCATCCATTTGAACATGTAGCCTGATTATGAGGTTGATTGCAAGGAAAACACCATTCATTATCCATAGCCACATTATTTTGACTAGGAACCATATCCCTCATTGGATTTGCAGAATTCAGAGGTGTGGGGTTATATGGTTGGAATGGTCTTTGATTAAAACTTTGTCTTTGTCCTTGGTAGCCTCCTTGGTATGGTGGCCTATTTTGTTGATAAGGCTGTCCTTGATTTTGATATTGCTGATTAGGACCTTGGCCTTGTGACTGAAATGGTGGTCTGATTCTTTGACCTTGTTTCTTTAGATTTGTGACCTCTTTAGTCAAGGTCTGCAACAAATTGGTCATTTCTTGCTTACTGCTTTCTTGATTGTTCTTTATCTCTTGTAACTCTTGAGAGAAACTTGTCCTTAGCTCCTGACCACTGGTACTGGCCTGAGGTGCCAATATGGTGGGAATAGGGGTAAATGAGGGTACTTGTGCAGGTGCAATGGGCTGAAGGTTAGGGAAAATGGGCATTAGAGGCCTTCTAGCAATCATGCCTGCTTGAATCAAACAATTTTCGGCCCTGACAGCTATGTCAAAGGCTTGGGGTAAAGAATTACCACCCATAGACTAGATCATGACAGAAATTTGACCATTCAAACTTTGCAAATAGTATAGGAAAGCATGGTCAGCTGATGGTCTCACAGAGACTGGAATTCTATTCCATGTTTTGAGGAATCTACTGTTGCAATCTGTCATTTGCTCTTGAGGGTCTCTCTTAATAGTTGTTAACTGCTCAAATAGAGACAAGTTATCTGATTTATCCTCAAAATGCTTGCTTAATGCATCCCTTAATTCATTCCATGAAGTAATAGAACCAAAAATTAGAGTTCTAAACCATTCAAGAGCTTTACCTTTTAAAGAGGCTGCTAATAATTTTGTGGCCACATCCTCTTGAGTTATGTTGTGTATGCTGCAGATGGTGGTCACATCTCTTATGTGCTCAAAAGTAGTTGTCTACCCTTCACCTGTGAAATCAGGTATACTCTTTAGTGCCACCAAAGGCACATCATGATGTTGAGCAAAAGCCAATGGACTCCCTTGGTTGAAAGGTGCAAAGGCAAATTGTCTAGCCATAGTAGGAGCTGTGATTTGAAGATTAACAACTATGTGAGCTGTATTTGCTGCTGGATTTGAATCCTCTTCTAGATCTCGGGTTAGAGATCTGCCTCTTCTTCTGAAATGGAAAGGAAAAGGTCCCCTTTCTGATGTATCCGGTGGTGTTGATTGAACTCTCCTTGCAGGGGATGTTCTTTGAGTTGACTTGCCTTTTTGACTTCTTCTTGAGGGAAACTTCGAAAGTTGAGTAGGCTTTGAGCTTCTAGTCTCAATCTTTCTCATAAACCTTAAACAAGGTCAGCCTGGATCTTTGAAATCAGTGGAGTCACCAGATATACTTGGTAGAACAACTTCTAAAAGCCTGTATCATGCAACCTGTATATCAGAGATAACATAATCTTGAACAATGAACTTCTTGTGTAGTCCCACCGGGCGTGCCAAAATTGTTATACACTGGCACCAAGGTGGGGTGTACTCGAACTTGAGCCTATACTGATAGTCCTTGTGTATTGAACTCCTTTAATCCTTTTGCAAATGAACCAACAGGAACACCTTTGAACATTAATCTGATCTTTGTAGTCTCACCGGGCGTGCTAGAATTGTTATACACTAAGTTTGTGCCTTTGTCTCAAGCTCTCGTAGTCTTGATAACCTAGTATAACATGGGAATCATTTCCAAATTGTGGGACCTATGCTAACTGAGATGAGACCTCTAGGTTCTAGGCTGGTTCCTCTTGGATAATCACCCTAATTTGCTTCTTAACAAGAAAAGTAAATCTTTTGAGGGAAAGGGATAGAAGGAATGCTTGAAAGGGAAATGACTAAAAGCAAATTATCCTACTAGGCGATACACCAAAAATATGGTATGAATTACAGTATAAAAGATGAAATCAATGGATAGACTTAGGTCTAGGTGATCACAACTCACTGAATAGGTTTGCATAAGTACTTCATAGAAGGGTTTGTAGATAAAAAAATTTATTCAGGGAAAGAGATATTCTTTCACAAACAATAATACCCTTTGGATTTAGACAACAATCTATGACTTGCAAACAAACATTCACCCCTGCAACTAGGTATAGGAATGAGACAAGATTGTTAAGGGGTTGAAATATACCCACAAAAGCACTCACATCAAATCATCCACAATGATACACAAAATTGCAAAAAGAAAGAGGGATCAAGAATCCTAAGATATCACTGAGAAGCATGTAAATACTAAATTCATTAAGAAATAACTCACACAAGAAGGCATAGGGACATAAAGAATGTCACAAAAACACCTTCGATATCTGAATTATCAATGGGAGGTTACAAAATGTAGAAAACCAGAGGACAGAAAAATGTCTCAGACGATCTTCTAAGAAAATATATTTTTTCTCTTTACAAAATGTGAACTCTGAGCTCAAAAGGTCCAAAAATACAATATATACATCCCCCCCCTGCACGCAGGCAAGAGTCAAAACCTAACTAGGGTTGCAAGATTAAACAATGATATCAAACCCTAAGGTACTGATCACCTATTAATGAAAATCTCTGAGAACCGGTGATCAAATCATATCTTTCTTTGTGTGTTGATTCTCCTGAACTGAAAACGCCTGCAGACACAACAACCTCGGCCTACCAACCCACCTGCAACTCCACTAAGCCATGAAGGCTCACAAATTTGATCATAATTCCTTGGATAACAGTGCCGCTCAAAAGGTGGTGCCAACTCTTTTCATCACTTCTCGGCGCGGGAACACGGCACAATACCCTGCAATGCCGACCAACAGTCCTCTCCATCATCTTCACAACCACAACTGTCATGAGACTTTATTTCCTGAGCTACCCGACATCGTGCATGGCTGAAAGAGCAAAAGAATAGCAAAACCCTCGCAGAGATATTCAAATGTGAACTGCAACGGCTAGCTGGTCATTTTAAAACATAACCGCTGATCCCCTCTAACTCCCGGCAAATGAACGGCTTAGATCTATCTTGAAACGGTCGCAAAACCCTTTTGAAAAGTTCAAATCCATCTCAGCACACTGTAGCCAACGAAGATCGAGCACGTTAGCATATTAGAAAGTTCGGACCCGCCACGAACCTTCCCTCTTTTAAGTCATTTAGTGACTACGCGACTGCAGACCTCTTTCTAATTCGCGGAATCCTTTTCGTATCCCTGGTCTGGTTAAGCGATTTAGCGAACAAGGCTTTTTGCTGAATTGTTGGGTCTTTCTAATAACCCTGGTTACATTAAGCGAACATGGGAAAACCTTTTGGTCGCTGATTCGCAAGATCTTTAACTAATCTTGGGCCCAGGTTGCCACATGTCACTCCTTTATTCGCCCTTGATTGCTCTATAGGCATACACCTCGGCAAGCCCCCTGACGACGGACCCACTAAAGATAAGATTTTGATCCAATGACTGATCCAACGATGGGGGCATGATCTCATGGCCCCCGAATATTCCTTGCGCCTTTATGCCAGCCGTAGATCTGTATTAGACCGGTACCCCTCTAACAAATGGACCCGCCTATAACCTTGTCAGCACTCGGCAACCAATCGTGAACCTCCAAATCACTTTGACCTGACATTGGAACCACCTGATAGAGGCTTGAACACTTGGCAAAATGGACGGCTGGCGTAAAATCTCATGGCTCTGACACCATTCATGAGAACACACGCCAGCCGTCGATCCCTATCCTTCTGACATTTCTGCAGGCGTTCCGACATGGCCCCACTGACATATGCCTAATCACCACTATGTGGACCAATCAAAAGCTGCCATTTGTATACACGTAGCAGTGGACCTGCCTGAATGAAGAGTTACGTCACCAGGAGGAATCAATGACAGTCTTAAGTTCGCAAGCTTCTGACACTTTTCATGAGAAAAAACGCCAGCCGTTAGATCAAAAGAGGACTGACAACCAGGCCCGCTGACAAATTACAAGTCATCTCCTTTCGACCAATGAAATACCTCCACATAGGACACTGTGGCAATGGACCCACAAAGGCATGAAGCGCTAAGAAAAGGGGGAAGATCGATAGCTATTGCGAGATTGCATGCTCTGACACAAAGCCTCGCGAACTCATGACAACCATTGATCTCATCAACTGGGACCCCACTTACCACTTAACCCCGGAGGTCTTAGCGAATGCGCGGCCAAAGGAAAATCGCTCGGTCGCCGAATAGAATTCCTAAACTTGGTTAAGTCTGCAGAATACGCGAACAAGGCATTCGCAGAATCGTTGAGTGTTTGGTCCAACCCGGGGTTTCAGTTAGCGAATGCCCGACTGAAAGGCAATCCGCGGAGTCGCTGAATACATAAGGGAATCGCCATTTTATTTCGCGACTGGGAGAAACACTGCAGTCGCCAGTTCACCAAGAGAAAAGGGTAACCGCCAGAGAACTTAGAGAACTGGCGACTGAGGAAAGGCAAACCGCTCGCAGAGTCACGGGATGTTAAGAACTTAACCACCTGGATTAAGAGATTACGTGAACCACTGTAGTCGCGTAGTCAGGGAATGAAAGGTCCAACCCGCCGGGGATTAGGAGAACTGGCGACTGAAAGGAAAGAATTACATACATGGGTTTTTGGGGACTTAAGTGGCCGAGATAAAGTAACATGAAAATAGAACATGGTCTAGGGTCTCTTAGGGTTTTTAAACACCAACGACTAGTTTATGAATTTTTGACCTGCAGACCAGAGAGTTAAAAGATTGTAGAGGCTAGGAAACAAGAGATAAATTCATGAAAATTTTAGGGATGCCTGGCAAGGTGAAAACAGAGACTTGGGGATAGGTTTTAGCCAAATTTGCATGTACATGGAAATTAGGGTAACACATCACATACACAATGAATAGCTTCGACATGTACATCATAAAGATGATAGTGACTGGCTCATAAATGAATCACAAAGACAATAGTGACTAGCTCATAATGAATCACAAAGACAATAGTGACTAGGTCATGCAAGCATCACAATTAAAATAGTGACTAGCTCATACATGAATCATAAAGTCAATAGTTATTGGCTCATATATATAGTGGCTAATTATCCCCTATCTATACTACATATTAAAGAGAGGGAATGTTGGAGCATTGCACACTACACCATGGGTCTCATTCCTTTCCATATTCATTTGCACCAAAAGTACTTGGGAAGAAGATTTTGTACATCCCATTCTACACTAGGGATCTATCCTCAACCCAACAGGGTCAAGTATACTATCAGACAATCAAGAAGAGGATTTGGTGCATGTCATACTACATCGCAAGTCCATCCTCAATCTCATGCTTTCCACAAGTAGTGAACCAACCTAGACTAATGGATTCCAACTTCAATCACCTATAGCCCACTGCCAACAAGTCTGTCCAACCATGAAGAAATAAATTTTGACATATACCACGTGGTGGTCTTAGTGATATTGTCAGCGATCTTCTTCACAATCTTGGGTAACACTTTGCATCGATCACCCCCGTGCTATAGGTGATTGCCAATGAACCCTCCTAACCACTATTAGCTCTAATTATTGTTGCTTGCATGGTAGGGAAACTACCCATGCAACTGTTACCGTATCACATCTTGGATAGCCCCTATAAATCCTTCACCTTCAGGAACTAGGCAAGAGGTGGCTAATCCAAAAGATACAACAATAGTTGTAGGCATATGCTATTGACACGATATAATGGCAACCTTGATAACTTCACCTCTATGAGCTAGGTGATGTTGATTAATCCCCTGCAATAGCCTAGACATAGACGATTAGTACAGTCCAATAGATGCCTATCATTGCATAAATATCTCGATGGTTCACACTTGTGAGGGTCATACATAACAATATTCACAATGCTAAACAAATGGATAAGTGTAACACAATCGATTGAGTTAGGAGTTTATGCACAAATTCCTATAAGCTAGGGGTTAAGCTTCTCAAACACTTAGAACCAACACAAGATGGGCTTCTCTGAAATCTTCAAAAGAGTGAAGGTCAAATAAATGTGGAACGACCCAATAACTAGAGTCACCCCTACCCCCTAGATTCTCCCCCTACTAACTTGAGGTTACAAGGGTATCCTTCACCTAAGGATCACCTAAGTTTTCAATTCCAAATGGGTCAAAGTTATATGTATTTTTCCTCACAAGGCTTCTCAAAGGATGCTTACACAAAAGTTCTCAAGGTTTCATCATATTGACATAGGGGCTAGGTTAATTTTCAACCCAAAATTACCTTGGCTCACAATAAACACATGAAAGTTATTCTAATTGAACTTCATTTAATAGGTTCAACTTCAAGTTTCTTATACTCAAGGGGTCAATCAATATCTTGTTGTCATATAAAAGCCTTTACCCTAGCACTCAATTACCATCCTAGAATCATATGACATGTCTTATTGTTACATTGAACAAGGAAGGTAAAATGACATTAGAGGAACTTGATCAGCTAGTGTTGATTTGATAAATTTTCCTATGCTTGCTTGATCAACATAATTATGTATACTAATTCCCAATTCGAATGTTTTCCAACCACATATTTGTCAATGTAGGAGTATGCTATTGTTAGAGTTCCCCACAAGGGATGAGATGCTACATTTATTAATGCTAATGAATATGACAATTCTTGTCTCATCTTATGTTGAGGCCGCTGTAAAAATTATATTGACCTACAATAATACCCAGTTAGCATTGTTCATTGATATTGAGTATCATAATAATACATCCCATTATCTTAATAAAGCCACTTAAATTCCTTTTTAAACCTTCAAGACATATGCCAATATTTCCAAACTTGCATTTAAGTGTAATTAATGTTTTAATCACACTCTTGACAATCAACTGTGCTAGGCTTACTGTATTTTTGTATAGGATATACACTCCATAGTATTAGTAGTAGTAATATTCTTACTGTTCTAGTCTCCATTTTCTTATTGTGTAACTCCTTGTTTCTAAATTGCTTGATATTTGGACTAGATAACTTTTGCATTTAACAACATGACAAGATACAAACCATAATATTTTCTTTGATATAATTATAAAATTTAGGAAAACCATGTTGAACAACCATCCATAAATCTTATTTTTAAACATAATAAATAAAATTTCACATCTTGTACCATTATCTTATAATTATTGTTAATAAACATGGTAAGAACCTTTGCCATAGTCATTAATATTTTTGTCTTCAAGATAAATGCATTGTGTACTATGATACATTATCCAACTATAAGGAGGCATTCCTGACTTGTATAATAATTATTGCACATGATAAAATGTTTTAAGGTTATCCCACATTGCCAAAGTTGGTTTTAGAACATTAACTCAATGCAAATAACTACTCAAGAAAAAGTAGTTATCAATCTATTTTATAATGAATATTTTTTTTCTAAATCTTTATTTCAATTCAACCATAAGATTTTAGGAATTCTCTACACTCCCAAATACATTATTTATTATAGTAATCTTGGTACCTCAAACACACACTTTTGCTTAACATGAGCATATCGCTTATCTTCTTCCATAAATTTATTATAATTAAATACACCACAGAAACCCTATATTCATAATTTGCCACAATGCATTGGCCTTCTACCAAAAGATTCTTTGCAAATCTTAACAAAAGGTTAATACAATCTCACTTAACATAACCTGAAGTGCACAAAATTTCATTTGAGTTGAAGTAGAGTTGTAAGTTATCTTCTAAGCAATTCTATACCGTTTTCCATAGACATTATAACAAATTTAAAACTGGATGGATTTAAAGAGTAAACAAATTCAAAATAAATATATATATATGCAACAACAGTTAAAATGAATTCAATATACTAATTTCTATCGATTTCCACTACCCTTATAGACTCTCATGTGAGCGGTTTATTTTGGCATCACTAACACTCTAATATAATCGATTCTCCAAATGTTTTAGCAGAATAGACAATCCAATAACAAACCCTAACTCAAACAAATTCATTTTGCTGGCAAGGAAATTGTACCTGGCTTCATTTCATATCTCTTGTTAGTTATTATTAACGAGAGTTAACTAAAATATCATGAACCGACTTCTCAACTATGTTTACACTAAAATGATAGGTCTTGAGCATGGCATTATTGTTTACCAGTTCAAACATTCCCTTCTACTTAAACTAAGATAAAATGAAACTGAAACAAATGAAAAGCCCTACCTGTGCACTGTCTAGCATATACTCTATTCTTCATTAGCAGATTTGAGCTCTTCCATGGTCCTCAAGTGTTTCGTACTCTCCGAAACGGGGTGTCATTGACTTTAGCCTACATCCTACCAACATATGCCAAAATGGGAGCTTTGGAGATGTTTCTGTTGCAACAGCCCTAGGAGACGTGCAAAATGTAGAAGCGCAGACAAGGCTCGTGAACTATTTGACAGAATGTCTCAAAGAGATGTCACCTCATGAAATGTAGTGGTTGCAGGGCATGCAAAAAATCGATTTAAATGCAATTGACCGGCATAAAACCAAATTCTTTTCCAGCATTCTCCATGTGTGTGCCAGAATATGAGGTTTGGAACAGGGTATGGGCATCCATGAAAGCATAATGGATAGAGGATTTTTGTCAAATGTTGCTGTTGTAAGTACCCGCATAGACATGTATGTAAAATGTGGAAGCGTAGACTAGGAACGATAGTATCCCTGAAATAAATGAGGTTTCAAGGTTTGCAATGATAGTAGGACTTGCACAAAATGGACTTGTTGAAAAGCTTTAGAAACTTCCAAGGAAATGCAATTGGCACATGTAAAGCCACGTTCCACAAACTTTGCCAGTCAGGCCACCCGTACTGCTTCCCTCAATCTCCTAAACGGCGCAGCTTCCCAAGCCTCCCCTTTCCTTCCATCCCTACTTTTCTTCCCTTCCTCCTGTCGAGCTCTGCTACTCATTGTTTTTCTTTCACTCCAAACCAAGCTTACGTCCAGCCCACTATGGTTTTTTGTGGGCATTTCTTTTTGTGCCTACTCTCTATGCGCCAGTTTTTTTGACTCGCTATGCAAAGCAATAATTCCCATAGGGAAGGCTGATCATGTCCTTTGTCACTTGTCTCATTCAATTAATGGGCGCCCATACCTTCACATGCTACCAGTATTGGTACCACGTCTCCTGCTTCTCCAATATTTTAAGTTTAATTCTTTTAAATTCACTCACTGTTCAGTATGGTTTTCGATTATGGGGATGTGACAGGTATTCTAGACTCTCTTGTTATATGTGAGAATTCATCAATTACTTTGGAAATCACTGTAAGTCTTTGAATTATTCCAGTGCTCTCCAAGGAGCAGGAATCAAGCAAATTCAAATTGTACAATATGTGATTGGATGGTTGCCTTTCAGGCAATACAGTGGGTGTGATAGGTTTTGCAAGGACTCGAGCATCCCTAGTTACTCTGCTAATGTAGAAGTATTACGTTAAATTTTATTGAGCTTTAGCAATCCTCATGGAAAATTTGGAGATAATGAGGGGTGAAACCAAATAGGTTAATAGTCATTGCAAACATCATAAGCACGAGAAGCCCAATAGGCTTTATTGCAACATGAGATTGGTTGTGCCCTGAAAACATCCCCTAACAATGGAAAGCTGCCACATGTAATTTACACACTCCTTTGTCAAAAGCATGTATACCTTTGAGAACTCTTGATTACACTAGCATGCATAGCACCCAGGGTACTCTCTCAATGCGCATGTGTGTAAGCCATCTGTTAATGAACAAATCAATATATAATTGGCACAAGTTGGAGGCATTCCTGGAGTCTCATCAGCTCCAAATAAATGTATTTTTAGGATGAAAAGAAAAAATCAGTCTGTATAAAGTGCTCAGTAACTCACTGATGATTGCATTGATAATGTTGCCAATGCTATGATGCAAGCTCAGGGGATGTTGTCAAAGGAAAGCGATTGGGTAACTACAAAATTTTAAAAATATTGAAATATTCAGATGACCATCTATCAATCAACATTAGGAAATGACTGTGCCCCATCCATATTCAAATTGTGGTATGGATGTAGATCTTATGTTTATAGGGCTTTAGTCAAAAGCTTATTTGCCATCTAGAACAATGGATCTTGTTGATGACCCAACAGCAGAGGGCAGCACTGATTTACAGTAGCTTTTGGGTACAAATAATGCTAGCCATGTACATAAGTATTGAAGTACCTGCTGATTTGTCTCACTTTGATGGTGTCATAGAGTTTGAAGGCACTTAGTTGCTGATATATGATGCTGCAGACAGTGTTGCTCAAACTATTTCTTGCCGTGCAATATTTAATATTGACACCAATTAATGTCGACATCTTTGAAGTTTAGCTTGTTCTAGAAAACATGGTATGCATTTTTCATTTCACATAATTGAGTGAAGAGAAAGTCACTGTATGAAGTAGTTTAAATTAGGAAATTTAAAATGTGTAAAACACACGGTACAAATTTGTACACTTGGGTTTCTTATTATTGTGCATCTGATGTGACATGTTATTAATGGCCACTTTGCACTATTATTAGGTAAAACTTAACGATGTACAGTAAATCGTATAACTATTTTCATACTAGTTTGTTCAAAACCTTAGTTGCCGGATTCGCGTCATAGGGGTTGGATCCGGGTCCGGGTCCGGTCCGGGTCTGTGACGGATCCGGGCAGGGTCCGTGCACGGGCCTGTGGATCCGTTCGGATCCGCGGGATCCGGACGGATCCACAGGCCCGGATCCGTCACGGACCCGGGGGGATCCAGCACGAATCCTCGAGGATCTCGTGCAGATCCATGCAAATCCCTAGGGACCCACGGCCTATGAAGGCATAAAGCACTTCATGTCATTTTTTTTTTTTTTTCATCTAACCCTAAATTGATAGGAGGATTTATACAAATAAAACATTTAAGTATAAAAATTCTTATACTTTAATTTATATTTGTATAAATACCAGTTAAATACATTCCAAGATGTTTGAGATAGGTTTCAGCTTCATAGGAGTTAAGATGCAAATTCTAGATTTTGGGGGTTTTCGAAAAATTCCAGACTTAGCCAAATTTCAGGATTCACAAGCCTTCAGCAAGGTTACCTCCCACAATCCATCATGGCTTTCTAATGTCAAACTGAAGCTGGCAAAATGATTCTCAAAGGGTTTTAACTCGTTTTATCACAAATCACTTGGTTTCGACCCCATCTCTATGACAGACTTAGCTTAGCTCTCGCCCAAATCCCAGTCAGACATGATTCCCAATAGGCCAAAATCACTCAAATCTCATTTGCCAGACCTAGGGACTTGAAAACAGCCACCAACAAAGACTACCTAAGACCTAGTTATGAAGCCTTTGACATTTGGCATTGATCAATGATCAAGCATCATAGATTCATAATATGAAATGATTTAGTTTTAGAATTATGTATATTTCTTATATATATATATATATATATATATATATATACACACTCACGAATCCTTACAAATCCAAAACGGGAATTTTTTTTTTTCACGAATCCACGAACCGGATTCTCGAACCCGAATCCGTCCCCGAACCCGAATTGGCAACTAAGTTCAAAACTTCAAACATTGGTCATTTTCTGATAATATACTATTACAGCATCTGTCCTATCAAAAGTTTAAACTACTGGCATTTCTCTCTTAGCTGAAGCCGTTGAACAATGCAGACTTTTAGTCGGTTAAAGGCACATGATGCATAAACTCGAGAGAGATAATTGAGTCCAGATAAATTTGTGTTCAAGTCTTATGGAATTTCCAAATGAACGTTGCATTTAGAAACCTATTTAGTGTGCCAATACAGCCAATTTCCCAGATAAGAGCATTATATGCATTCTACGAACATACCCTGTATAAAAGATAACAATCTTAAAGTTCAATAGAAGGGAAGAATAACCCTGATGCAACATTTTAGGAAATCCATCCAACATGGTTGAAAGCATTTTCTTGTGAGATGAGGCAGTTGCAATTGTCTAAAATCTAAATAGACACCTATGCATTATGTGAATACATATTAAAAAGCATAGCAAAGTAAGTTTACTGACTGAAATACATAATTGGGTGCATTTTGCTGGTTTCAATGTAAACACAGTCTAAGAGATAAAAACTCTTAGCTCTGTAGCTTCCCATAGATTAAAAAGAGAGAATCAAGCACTGTCCAGACATTTCCAAACTACCTATCATCTAATTTAACTAATTCAGATTCATGTTTTTCTTTTGAAAAAACGGACATGTTAAAGAAACATCATTTTGACTGAAATATTAATATAGATCAAGCCTTTATTTCAGTGTGACGAGCATATTACATCACCAATGTCACAAGGAATGAGTTTGCCAAGTCATTCCATTTCACACAAACACAGGAAAACCCCAAAAACCTTCTTTTGTCACACAGAATGAGTTTGCCCGGTCATTCAATTTCACACGAACACAGAAAAACCCCCAAAACCTTCTCACATAGAAATAAGAGAACACTAGGAGAAATCAATATAGAAAGAACACACTAGCAGGCATATTGATTTCTAGTAACCCTAAGGGCAACAACAACACAGTACATCGAGGCAGCACTCACAAGTCTCGTAACAGCAAAAACAGCAGCACAAGGTGAACAAACTGCAATAAAATAAATACATACACACACATTAGCATTAAGATCGACATTACCAATATGCCAATACTAGGAAAATTCGAGAAAATCTATTATTACAAACCATTAGGTTTTACTGTAACAAAATGAAGAAAAGAGTAATAAATACCAGGCGTAAAGACAGCCTTTCTCTTCATGCCGCCTCTGAACATGTTCGGAGTAAGACATTTGCTGAACGTATGGAATATACATCTTCACCTAGGAAAAAATAACAAACCCTAATTGTATTACAGAGCACCATAAAGGAGTATCAATGTGATTAAAGAAGAACCCCGCTTAAAATAGAAAGCTTGCGCACTAACCTTGATTGCTTAATTCCAATTTCCTGATACCCTCAAATTTCAATGTCATTTGAAAGGGGAAGGCGGCAATTTATAACTGCGGGGATTCGTAATCCGTTGCCAGCATGCCTCACGTGTCCTCTGCCACCCTTCATTTAATCATACTAATTATGTATTGTTTTGGCTTTTTGTTTAAATTGTCTACTGTGCTTTTATTAGTTACTGGTGAATCGGGTATTGAATCCATCGAATTCGGGAAATGTAACAATTTTGATCGAATGTTTTAAATCTTGGATTTTTGCAATTTTTATCAAAATTATAAATATCTAATTGAAATGATTTCATTTATTATAAGCAATATAGAATTTTACTGTATAATATAAATATATATTATTTTAAAATATTTATGATAAAATATATATTTATTTAGATATTTTAAAATGATAGATATTAATATTTCTAAATTTTAAATATGAAATTAGAAACTTCTTGTTATTAATAATTATTAGATTCATTTAATATTAGTATATAATATATATGTTTATATTTTGTTTATTAATTTAAATTTTTTAAAAATAAAATATATAAATTTTATAAATTTATTTAGTATGATTCTATTTTGTTTATTAATTTTGAATTATTAATTTATATATAATGTAATGTAATGTTTATATATTATTTATTATATAATTCTTTTTAAACTAAAGCATATGAATAATTTGAGATTTTTGTATATATTATTAATTTATAATTATTTTCTAATTTTATTTTCTTTTTGGCACAAATAAAAAAATTATATAATTTATTATATATTATTATTAATTTAGAATTTTTTTAATTTAAAAGAATTTAATATAAAATATTTACAAATATATTTTTTTGACAATTAATATTTTGATAAAAAATAAAATAAAAGACACTAAAATAACCAAACTGATGATAAGGGTGACATCAAATTCCAGGTGTGGTTTCTATGCTTGTTTTTTTCTCAAATAGTCTCATGAAATTTTCTTTTTCTTATTCAATTTTCTAGAAAAATAGATGGCTTAGACATTTGAACTGTATATATAAATTGAATTGAACTGTCTTCGTAAATGGCTCTCAAGAAGATCACGTGCATTCATAAATGGCTTTAAAGAGTATCATGTGCATAGGTAATATAACTCAATGAAATTTTTTATTTTCTTTTTCAACTTTGTTATGGACTAATATCCAATAAGATGTTTATGTGTAAATTAGTTTAGAGTGTAGATTGAACAATTAATTTTATTTTAAGAAAGTATATATAAAAATGAATATATTTTGTTGATGATATTAAAGTAGTAAAAATTAGGGTGTTGTTTTTTAGATACAACGGTTCAAATGGCATATAGTTAGTAGTTTAATGATAACATTACTTTAAGAGCAAAAACTAACTACTCATATATCAAAGCATATAGTGATCATCCACACCATCAAAAAGGAGTTAATGTCTCTGGGTATACTACCCAGTATATCATCTAAACTACTAAAATTCAAATAAAAAGGCCACCTAGGGCCATCACAGTAAGTAAAAAAGCACTTAGTATGTGTTGAACTTATGTGTCTAGTTGTCATTGATGTCAAACCTGGTCATCTGGATAGATCACAATATACAAAGTAGTTAATATCATTCCTAGTGGTCTAGTGTTTGGTTGTCATATATCACAGTGTACAAAGTAGTAGTTGTCAGTCTTGGTGGCCTAGACAAGCCCAGATAAAGATATAGCATATTAGTATGAATGACAAGTGTAGACAAGACCGAATAAAGATATAGCATATTAGTATGAATGACAAGTGTAGACAAGACAATGGAAGCTAAGTATAGCATAAGTTTTGCAGTGTGACAGTATTTTCAGGTGTGCTTTGCAGAAGATCCTTGCTCCAAAAAGTAATGGCAGACAAGACAATAGAAGCTAAGTTTTGTAGTGTAATAGTATTTGCAAGTGTGCTTTCTAGGAAGATCCTTGCTCTGAAAAGTAATGATGATGTTGTGAGAAGTTGATTCTCTCAGTGTAATAGATAATGTTGTGTTCTGGATACTTTGGATGATTTTGTAGTAGTGAATGTACCCTGCACTTTCTACTAAAAAGTAAAGACATGCAGTTGAATAATGTTTAATGGTCCAGATGTGAATGTAGTTGGAATTATTTTTGTGGGAATGACAATGATGACTATGTGTTCCACATTTTGCTGAAATAATTCTTTGTTATCCATGTTCTAAATTGCTTTAATGGATCGAGTTGTTGGCCTTGGCAGTTGTGTTCATTTTATTTCTAGCCAATCTTAGTTGTTGTGTTTGCATTGGTGATTGTAGCATGCACTGTTGACTGTAGCATGTGATCTTGATAGTTGGAAGGAAGCGTATTGACAAACCTATTCTTGGACAAAGTATTTTGAGGTCGACTGTTGGAAGAAAATGTGTTGAGAAAGTTTTTCTTGAACAATTTCTTTTGAAGCCAACTTGGTGTTTATACTAGTGGTGTGTGTGTGTGTGTGTGTGTGAAGGTATACAAAAAGATAATGTAGAGAGTGAGTGTGAGCAAATAAAAAGGCAGATATAAGTGCAAGCATTTTTTGGTGCGGACAGTTTGATACAAGTAGGTTGTGAGCAAGTTTTAGAGATTTCTAAATAGGTCTACTGCAAACAAGTTGCGTTGAGATCTAAGCCTAACATGAATTGAATTTATGCATGTATAGATGGAATCTTATTAGTTCATATTTTGTTTCTTTTGATAGTGAGTCATCTGACTATAAAGGGCCTTTATTGGAATACTAACAGTGAGCCCTTCTAGGCAGTGGGCCCACCTACAATGAGCATTCTGGCAGTGAGCCCACCTGCAATGAACCTTCTGGTAGTGAGCCGCCTTTTGTAAAAATCACCTTAACCAATGTTTTTATTCATGAGGATTATCTTCTCTATGGTTTTCAGATAAAAAATTGGGTGTTCATTGTGTATGGTTCATGTGTGTTCTTATTCATATTTACATATGAATTGGTTAAGTGGTTAAATAATTAATCTGTTGGATCTGAATCTATGAATTTATAAAACTTTTATGTAAGATCCCCTACCTATTATGAACTTAAATTTTCAATTTTGACTCATGCATTTCATCAAACAGTTGTCAAGCAAGATTAGTCCTGGAATTTGTGAGTTCTTGTGTCACAAAACACCATACAAATTACAAGTATTATTCATAGAAATTATGTCAAACACCTGAATGGAATTAGAAATTAGGTATATTTACTTGTCATATAAAGACATGAACCCCAATGCAAGATTAGCATTTAAGTTCAACTCCACTAAATAATAAAGCATTACATTTCAATATTTAAACAAATAGTTGGTATGAAAGTTGGACTTCACTAGAATAACAAGACTTTACACACCAACCTTTTAATATTTATAGATTTGAATAAAAACTAATAGAATATTGTTGTCCCAAGATAAGACATTACAAAAAACATATAGCAGACCGTCCAATGAAGATTTTTACACGCACCTCCAAGAACTGACAAAATTTGATTCTTAATGAAAATAAGCAAGATACTGAGATGAACTATTATAGAATATGATTGCACCTATCATTCCTAACCATGTCTTGCGTTTGCAATAATTTCCAAGCTTTTAGATGAAGTTAATTTGTAGATTAATGTATTCCTGTGATGTCAAGGCTTGCTACAACATTTGTGTAAACTCCAAAACCCCTTAATTCTCCTTCAATAAGATTTGCAATCTCTTAAAAAGCTCTTGAACTATTTATCCAAAATTAAAACTCACCATTTAAATCCATATGTGAACTCTGGATGAATCCACCAATCTTGAAGGAGTGGGTTTTCATCCAAACCTTCTTGGTTCCAAGGGTTTATGTCCTTAGAAAAATCTAGTTGTTGTAGCTCAACAACAAGAGAAATAGCTTCAATGAAATAAGAAAAAAGAGAAATAGCAAAAATCTAGTTGTATTTCTCTTTGCCTTTAATAAAAAACAAGAGAAATAGCTTCAATGAAATAATCTCATAACATGCTCTAGAAGGAAGACAAAGTTTGTTTATAAACACTCCTCAAACTCCAAGTGAACCTCCACACTCAATGTGAGATAAATCATCCTTTATTTTTAATTCCTCCTTATGAAGTAGCTTCTCGAACAAGGTGGAGATCTTTATTAATTAAAGTGACTTTTATTGTCATTTTATAAAGTCACTTTATGAAAATGACTTAGATACACTTTAACCCCCTTTATGTCGTGATATCATAAAGTCATTTAATATAATTAATATTATTTAAGTTAAACTTGTTTTAACTTTAATAATCTAACTTAAATCATTAAACTCTTGATAATTGCCAATATCAATTCATGGGAATAATCCATCTACTTTTCAAATATAGCTATGATGTCAACTGATCACTCCAAAGACTCACTATAAATAGTAAGTATGAGAAAAACATCCAAGTGACTTACTAAAAATAGTAAGTGTGAATCAAAGTGTCTTAAATGATTTCCAAAAGGAACAACACAAATAAAATAGGACACTGAGCTAAATAATACTGAAATAAGAAACAAAATTTGGGGACATTGATTTTAGTCTACAATTAAATCACCCCCCCTCCCCCCCCTCCCCTTCAATTGTTAGGGACATATAATAATTGGTATCAGAGCTTGGTCCCTTGTTACTAGCTTAACTACTTGAGGGAGATCCTAGTCAGTTGAACATATGATATCTAAGGATATGGTAGGAGGGTACTACTTAGATGAATATTTGAAGACCTTCCTTGAAGATCTAGAGAGTGTGGAATTAGATAGTGAAGAAATAAAATAAAATATCAAAGAAGAAAATAAATGTTTCAAGGAATTAAGAAGTTAGATCCATAAATTCAAGATAAGATATAGGGAAGTTAGTAAAGAGTTGAAAGAAGAAAAAGCTACAATTGAATCTTGGAAGCTAAAGATTGAAGAAAGAAAGAAAGTAGAGGAAATTATTAAGAATACCTTAAATCTAAAAGAAGAAGAATGTGAGAAACTGAAGAAAGAAATTAAAAATCTAAAATCAAAGGCAAAGGCAAAGTCAATAAAAGAAGCATGGCACTAGATGAACTGTTGAAAGAGAAAAAACCATCAGTAAACAAAAGTGGATTAGAATCAAATGAAAAAAGGTAAAAGCAAGGAAAAAACTAAAAAGAAACCTAAAGATGTGAACCTATTCTAGAATCAAAAAGATCCTGCAAAAAGGCCTCTAGTTTGGCAACCCAATGCTCAAAGCTACCCATCATTTTATGGTTATTGTTTCAATACAATAAATTTGGACATAAGGCAATATAATGTAGATAGAAAATGAATCAAATTCAAAATACTCAATGCTTTAAGTGTAAGAATTTTGGTCACAAAGCAAGTCATTGTAGAATGAATAAAGCTTTGATGGAATGAAAAGATCATTTGTGGGTAAACTCTTTCACGGATATTGTCATATATGTTATGGTTGTGGTCATAAATCTAATCAATGTAGATTGATGAAAACTTCAGCAAAATCAAATAAAAAAACATCAAGTGTTACAATTGAAAAGAGTTTGGACATTTTTCTAGTAGTTGCATGAATACGGTTGCACAAGTAAAAGTAGAAGAACCTAAGAGGTTAATGCCCTAACCGACATTATGGGAGATCAGAGAACATTTCAAATTGATACTATGATTGACCCTATAATTTTGTGTGTGAAAATTGTACCTGATCTGTAGACACAACACTCAGTAAAACATTAGAGGTTAGCTATAATCAAAATCGTGCAAAATTGAAAGCTATCTAACCAAGTGATTTACTGTCTTCTAATAGGTGCGAGATTAATGTTCTCAGATTGTAATCGAGATTAGTGACCTAGACGACACCTAAACGAAGGATTTGGATGCAAAAGATGGATATGAAATTGAATGCAATTAATCTATATTTTTTTGGATTTTTCTATGCAATAAGAATGAATGAAAAAATGATATGAAATTAATCTATATGAAAACTGATATGCTATGCTAATCTAACAATGATATGAAATATGAATGCAAAAATAAGATTGATCTCACAAAGATGTCGATTCGCAAGAGCTTTGATTCTTCAATTCCAATTCTCCAGCGTGATTGTGCAAAAATATGAGATGATTTGTGAAGAGCTAAAGCCTTAATTTATAGAAATCCAGGGCTTTGGAGGTGCATGGGAAAAAGCCATAAATCACTCAAATTAACTCATCTTGATTTTTGAGTTATCTGATCATGAAAGATAGTTAATTCTCAAAATCATGCAAAAACATGCAAAAATAGCTTTTTAACTCAAATTAGAGTTTAGATCAGCTTTTTGAACTCCAAAAGGATGTTGAGTTCCAAAAAAGTCAATAACTTGCATTGATTTTCTGATTTGGAGTTTAACTGTTTCTTTTGAATATGCATAATAATTAAGAATTAAATAAATAAATAAAGTGATTTATCCTCAACTCAACTGATTTTTGTAAATAAATAATTAATTTATGGGTTAATTAACTATTTATTCAAACTTTTATTAAAAATTATATTATTAAATAATGACAACATGCTTTAATTAATTAAATAAGAATTTAATCAATTAAAGATAGGAATTTTGATTTATTGTCAAAATTAAATAATACAATTAATAATAGATAGAATTAAATTTAATTACACAATTAAGTGGCAAATATTAAATCTAATTAATTAAATATGAAAATATTCAATTAATCAAACTTAGGATAAATGTGATTTATTGCCAAATAATCATTAAATTAAAGATAATTAAGATGATTAGGAATATTACTAGGAATATTCTCCGATGCAGAATTTAAGATAATCAATTATGATTCGATGATGTTAGATGTGCCTTAGGTTAGGACTTTGATGTCGATTTTGTTCGAATTGTCGATGTAGGAGATTAATGAACTTATAGCCCATTTTTGGGGTATTACATTTTGCCCCTCTTTGAATTACTGTGCGAAGCGCAGTGGTTCAAAGAAAGTCTGTGTTTGATAGAGATATGAAACTGATTCAAAATTGATAATTGATATGAGATAGAAGCTGCTTGATATTGAATTGATATGGAGATAATAGGTCTTGAATGACCAAAGATAATGTTCACTGTAGCAGCAAATGAACCTATGATTGCGAAAAAGTGTCAAAATGCCTGATTCTGAACCTTAGGATTGATAAGAAGTGAGTGACCCGTTCTAGACTCAATTGTCTTAGCAGAACTAGTAGGTATCACATCCGAATCCTTCAGTTGCCGAAGAACCAAGGAAAGAACACTATGATCCGATGGTTGCAAAAACTGATACAGTTTACAAGATTAGGAGAATACCAGATTGATATGGATCGATGAATCTGATATGCCCCAAGTGATGATAGATTTGCCTCGAGCGATGAGGACTTTTGATGAATCAGCGACTAGACATGATTATTGTCTTGATCACTGATGAAAGATATTGATAGATTTGATCGATAGAATTTGATTTACAGACTTTGAATGATGTGCAATACCATGCCCCCTTCGGGATTAAAATTGAAATCTGACAAGAAACGTCAGCGTTGTAGTTTAGAAGCATGTTAATTGATTTGAAAAGTGGTTATACACGTCCGAGAACGCATTCTGCATCGTTTGGAGGTCCAAAAGACCAAATTTGACTAGGTTAAACCATGAGGTGACCATAGTTGAAATGTCGATAGTTTGATGTTAGATAATCAGTTGAGTTGAATACTGGATTCCTTGTGATGATTGAAGGTCGATTATGCAAGCAGTAGACCGTCCTAGGTCCAAAAATTTTGAATCGCGATTTTGACATAATAAACAATCTCAGATTTCAATTTTGATCCCGAAAATGAATTCAGAACGTCGAAATTAGCCAGGGGTGCAATTTTCATGGAAAACGGAGCACTTTTAAAAATTAGGTCAAAAGCTATATAAAGGCCGGAAGGGTCATTTTCAATTCATTTCAACCCTTTGACTTTAGAGATTCTGTGGAGCCCTCTGAGCGAGAAAATGGCAGACCAGCGAGAATTGAAGGTACCTGTGAGTTCGCACCATTTTGAGTGCAGCCGGAGACATGACAGACCTCGACAGTATGGACATCCGGTAGGTGGACCTCTATTCCCCCCTGAAAATGCATGTTTGTGATGTTTTATAGCATTTTAAATTTTTTTCATACGCATTTTTAGTTTTTAATTTTCGCATCTGTAGAAAATCGTACGAGTCCCAATCCAGACTCATACGACATTTCATTTGAATGTAGAATGTCATTTCATTCATGCCCAAGTGTTGTATGATAGGGACCCTTGTGTCGTACGACATTTCGTCGGGTCCCTTGAAACTCGTATGAATCAAAGTGCGATGTCGTACGACTATAAAATGTCATTTGGTATGTTGTGGAATGTCGTACGACATTTCATGCTAGTCTGGAATGTCGTTTGAAAAATAGCATGTGAAAAACTCAGTTTTAGGTCAAAAATGAAACTTTTCTGATCTTTTTGCCTGATTGCGGACACTTTGCCCTACCTTCTGAAACTTCAAAAACTGTGTCATTTTGATATTTTAGCCTTATTTCAAACTGAATTTCTGACAAAACACCCTGTTGCATTATGATTTAGGTTACATATCCTGATGTACATGTTCGCCATTCTTATCTGGCCACCCAGAGATTATGTGTTGCCTTGCCAGACCCGATGAGGGTTCATCTCACTGCCTGTGGATTTGAGCACCTGATTCATTTACCCGATATTAGGGTAAATCATGGTTTATTGACTGCCCTGATTGAGAGGTTTCACTCTGAGACCCAGACTTTCCACCTTCCGACTGGGGAGATCACTGTGACCCCTGAGGATGTTTATAGGATTCTTCGCATTCCGTTCCATGCTCCGCGACGTCCCGAGTATGTTAGTGGAGGATCGAGGGGACTGCATGCGTTCAGACGACTGTTCGGTGATGAGACATAGCTGACTAGGTCTATATCTTGGGAGACACTAGTGCAGAGATATGGTCAGACACATCGTCTAGAGTGTATCATTACGGGGATGATCAGAGAGTTGATTATGCCTGGTCGTCAGCAGAACGGCTTCTTGATGGGATGGGCACCTATGGTAGCACTCTTGATGGCTACACCGACTGAGCTTGCCTGGGGTCAGTGTCTGTTGGCGCACTTGTATTCCGAGATGCACGAGGTCGTGTATTAGGACTTTAAGACATTTGCTTCAGGAGCGGTGGTACTGCAGATATGGGCTTGGGAGCATATCCCAGTTTTGAGACCAGTGTTTCAGAGTCAGCGATAGCCACAGGAGCTGATTATATATACGTATGCTGGCTACGTTACTCAGGTTCGCATGGGTCACACCGAGTATTTTTGCCGATGCTTGGATGACATGACCTTTGTGATCTGGAGACCATATGTACAGATAGAGGCCTGGCCTACTGCGAGAGAGCAGTTGTCATTCATTTTTCAGAGTAGGATATTGATAGGACGGACCTCCACCGTCTTGGAGAGATTTTTGATTACCAGAGTCTGGCATCAGTATGGACGCATTCAGGATGTCCCGCAGGATTATACTGCTTATGCCCGCATTGTGCGTGAGATAGGGCTTGGATGGGCACCACGGCTGAGTTATACTGTATGTGCTAAGGAGTATAGCCGGATTATTGGTAGGGATTGGGACTACCTTCCACAGGTTGTTGATGCCGGGGTGACAGATGCATATGTGGCATGGCTTGCTGATCACCGGGTACACCAATTTTCTAATCCGACAGAGCTGATACCCTCCATGGAGGAGGTGATGGATGTTACAGGGGCTCCTATGAGAGCAGGACCGAGACCACAGGTGGTACAGCCTACTCCTCTGAGACAAAGAGCTATGACTCCTTTACAGAGAGCACCAGGACATGCGAGGCCTCCATGTCCTCCTACATCTACAGCGGGTACATCTTTCGGCACACAGAGATGGAGCCGAGGTGAGAGTGGCACACTGGGTGGAGTAGGATCTGCAGATGATGTTCTAGGAGCTGAGAAGTTTCCAGGTGGGACCAGTGTGGATGACACATTTGATTTGGGTGCTGAGGTTAGACGCCGTAAGGTGCACAGGATGAGCATTCCGTCACATGCAGATCAGCCAGCACAGCCAGCACAGGACACAGATATGCCAGCAGCTGATGCAGAGCCTGCGGTTCCTCTTACTTTGACCGAGATTATCAGACGGCTTACAGTTCAGGTCCGGGACCTGAATATAGAGCAGGCCAGATTAGAGGAGAGGCATCGAGAGGCAGATAGGCAGCGTACAGAGCAGCGTGCTGAGATACAGAGATTACAGGCAGAGGTGATTCATCAGACAGCGCGGGCCTCATATTATGTATATGCATACTATGCAGTAGTCCCTGCTGCACAAAGAGTGCCTACCTATTCTCAGTATATGGCAGCATCAGAGGGAGCTAGGGCACCGAGAGCGGAGGTGATACCAGATGCACCTCCTCCTCCTCCACCAGATGCAGAGGAGCATGCTGACAGTTGACTTCTCTTGATCTTTTGTTACTTTCTTACTGATACATCATTGTGTCTGATAGCTCTACGGAGCTTATTCATTTGTACCCTGTGCCAGTAGTGCACCCCTGACTATTTGAGATTTTTGATATATAGATGAGATCGATATTTTTGGTTGTGACATCATGTGTACTTGTCATTTTTGTTACGTATGATGATATCATGTGATGTGAATGCTATGAGTAGTGTAGAATGTATGTATGGATCAATGCAATTCGATAATTTCTTTCATATGTATGAATGTTATGTAGATGTAATGATTATGGAAATATGTATGTTTATGCAATGGATGTAAATGTAATGCAATAAATGTTTATGATATGATATGTAAATGCAATGATACACATGATATGTTTTGCAGGTTGATGAAGACAAGTACTCAGTCTTATGTCAAAAAGATGGTTGACCCAGGAGGATTATTGCTTGTGATTCCGTTAAGAGACCTTCGAGTTAGGTTCAGCTTTTGTTAGATTTGAAGATGTGATTGAAGAATCATTTAAGCTTTTGAAGTTCATTTAGTCATTGTGAGATCATACAAATATGTAAAATGCAATGAGACATGCAATAATGAAATGCACTCTAAGCCCTAGGACCTAGTCACTGATCATATGTCGATTTGTTATCATCATTGAACTTTTAGGTAACCGGATAAATCAATATAATGTCCACTAGCTATGAAACCATAGACATATGAATATCGATTTGTATGTGCAAGAACCAGTACAACACCCACTGGTCAACAACCATGGATATATGAATATTGATTTTGTTTTCGAAATGTCGGATTAGATATAAGCACCAAAGCATAAGCGCCAGGATGACCTGAATATCATGTCCATTTTGATATAGCAATTTGTACAAGCATCAAAACATAAACGTTGTGATGACCTGAGTACACCTTGTGTTACAAACACATCAAACAGTTAAGAGATCATTCTAAATCCAATGTGAATTACCCGTAGTGACCCTTTATCATTCACATCCTTAGGCAAGATTGCGTTCCACAGTAGGAGAAAGAACTTACTCAAAAAGATAATAGTTAGATCAAACTTCCTTGAATTGTTTGGGTATCAATGGTCGAGGTACGCATGGCCATCCAATTCGAGATAGAGGCTCTTACAGTCGGACACCATTTCAATCTAGAAGTTCCAAAGATGTTAGATTTTCACATACAAGCAGAAGACAAAGAAAAGATTATGCCCCCAGTCATCACTCTCTAAATCCTATAAAGGACATCATCGAAGAGCTTGAAGGGACACAATATGCAAAAATCTCAATGCGAATCAGTAAGCATACAAGGAGATAAAATCATGAAAAGCACAGATTGTTTTCAGTTGAGTTTTGATGTTTGATTGCGTAGTTGTAGATGCAAAATCCTTTTTGGAGAGGAGACTGACTGACTGACTCAACTGGAAGCTTCAAAAGGACTCTGACTGGATAAGGAATGTCTAAGATACATTGGAGGCCATAGGATATCACATTGATTGCCCCCAAGTGTTAAACATTGATAGGATACAGATGCTTGAGCTGATTGGTGTACAGAACGACTTATTGAAACCAGGATATGCAGAAACAAACTGGGAGATATGTACAAACTAAAGCAAGACTGAAAGCTGGGAAAGACCAAGATTGTGCTGATAGATGGAGCATTTTGGAACAAGTGGCGCCCGTTTGCCGGGTTTTTACCATCTTGGTAGAGATTCTATTTTTGCTACCAAGGCGCCTGTTTCCAGGTTTTCACCAAGGCACTTTTCTTTTTCATTTTTTTTTTGTATTTTTTCATTT
This sequence comes from Chamaecyparis obtusa, assembly GCA_027943335.1. Lineage (NCBI taxonomy): Eukaryota > Viridiplantae > Streptophyta > Pinopsida > Cupressales > Cupressaceae > Chamaecyparis > Chamaecyparis obtusa. The sequence continues at coordinate 2,076,467 of BSBK01004998.1, forward strand.
TTTCAATTTTTTTTTTGTACTTTGATATTTTTTGATTTTTTTTGTGAATCATCAAGGCGCCTATTGCTAGGTTTTCACCAAGATGTTCATTTTTTCAGGACTTTTTGCGATTTTTAAAATTTTTTTCAGGACATTTACCAAGCACTGAATGCCTTAGGCATAAAATTTCTTCAGATGGAGAACGTTGATTGGTTCTCGAAGCTGTTCTCCTTTAGTCATTGAGAGTTGATAAGCACCAGAGCCAAAAGTAGCAGTGATTACAAAGGGACCCAGCCAATTGGGTTCAAACTTCCCCTTGCGTTCTCGATGTGATTGATTTTTAGGATTTTCTCTCAACACTAGATCGCCAACCTGAAATTCTCTATGTCTGACTTTCTTGTTGTAGCCTCTAGACATTCTTTTCTGATACACTCTGAGATGATCATACGCTGCTTGTCTGCGCTCATCTAGTAGTTCAAGTTCTTGTAACCTCGACACTCTGTAGTCTTCATCAGTGACAAGTCCATGCATTTTGATTCTGAGTGATGGGATTTCAACCTCAATAGGCAGTACCGCTTTAGACCCATAAACTAAAGCGAAAGGTGTAGCCCTTGTAGGCGTTCTGATACTAGTTCTGTATGCCCAGAGAGCTGGATTGATCATCAGATGCCAGTCTCTTCCTGTTTTATTCACTGTTCTGTGCAAGATCTTCAGGAGATTTTTGTTTGAAGCCTCAGCTTGTCCGTTCCCTTGAGGATAGTAGATAGATGACCAATGTTGAGTAATTTTGAACTTGGCACATAAGTCATCTAGGTCCTTGTTTTTGAATTGTCCCCCGTTATCTGTGATTATAGAGTGAGGGATCCCATATCTGCAAATGATGTAGTTCAGGATGAACATAGAGATCTGTTTCCCCGTTGCTTGTGTTAGAGGAATTGCTTCTACCCATTTTGTAAAATAATCTGTAGCTGTGATTATATGGGTATGTCCATTAGAAGAGTGTGGATGGATAGCACCTATGAGATCAAATGCCCATTGTTGAAAAGGCCATTGTGTAGTAAAGGGAATCAGATCTCTCCCTGGAGCATGAATCAAGTTGCCATGTACTTGACACTGTTGATAGTTTTTAGCAAATTTAATAGCTTCTTTTTCCATTTCAGGCCAATAATACCCAGCCCTAATAAGTTTTTGAGCTAACGTTAACCCATTCAAGTGTGACCCACATATACCCTCGTGGACTTCCTCTAATGCACGTTGAGACTCTTCCCGTTCTAAACATCTAAGCAGTGTACCATCTAGACCTCGTTTGTATAGATCATTACCAATGATGACATATCGGGATGTGGATCGGATAAGGTTTCATTTCTCAAAATGGTTAAAGGAGTCAGGGATGATTTGGTCGTGGAGATAGGAGAACAAATTTTTGTAGCGAGATGAGTCATAACCTACAACAGTGCAGATCATACGGGTTTCAGGGGAGTCATATGCAGGATAGGATAGGGCTTCCACCAGGAACTCGTAGCGTAGTTCATGTTCAGGCTGTTGTAAAAGAGTAGATAATGTTGCCATTGCATCAGCAGCCTTATTCTCTGTTCTGGGTATTTGCTCAAATGTGATAGAGATGAAGTATTTCTTTAAATCATCGACCATTCTCTTGTAAGGAATGAGCTTTTCATCTTTGGTTTGGTACACATCATTGACTTGGTGGATAACCAGTTGTGAGTCTCCATGAATGTGCATCTCTGTAACTCTCCACTGTATTGCCATTTTCATACCATTGAGAAGTGCCTCATATTCAGCAATATTGTTTGTGCAAGGAAACTTTAATCTGAATGCTTTGGGTATCGAGTATCCTTGAGGAGTAATGAACAATATGCCTGCTCCGGATCCATTCTGTGTGTAGGAGCCATCAAAGAATAACTGCCGTGCTCTAGAAGAGAGGTGCATGATAGAGGAATCGGGAAATTCCATTTGCATGGGTGTATCATCAAACAGTGGTGCTTCAGCTAATTGATCAGCAATGACCTGTCCTTTGATAGCTTTTCTTTCAACATATTCAATGTCAAATTCGCTCAAGAGCATGACCCATTTAGCTAGTCTACCTGTGAGGGCAGCTTTGCTTAGGAGATATTTTAGTGGATCAATTTTAGCTACCAAATGAGTGGTATGAGCTAACATGTAGTGTCTCAATTTCTGTGATGCAAAGATCATAGCTAGACATGCCTTCTCGATCATTGAGTAGTTCTTCTCATAGGCCACTAAAGTTCGGCTGATATAGTAGATGGCTCTTTCTTTCTTGTTCTCATCATGCTGTGCTAGCAATGCCCCCAGTGATGTATCTGTTGCGGAGACATATAATATTAATGGCTTCCCATGAATAGGAGGCATCAATATAGGCGGATTTGATAGATACTTCTTGATATGTTTAAAGTTGTTCTCGCATTCTTCATTCCATGCAAAGGTCACACCTTTATGTAATGTTTTTGTAAAAGGCTGTGAGATGTCCGCTAGCTGTGATATGAATCTTCTGATAGATTGAACTCTGCCTTGCAACGTCCTCATTTGACTAATATTTGTGGGAGGTTGCATCTCTATTATAGCCTTGACCTTAGCTAGATCAACTTCAATGCCTTTCTTGGAGACGATGTATCCTAGGAGCTTTCCAGAAGTGACTCCAAAAGCACACTTTTTAGGATTTAGTCAAAGACTAAACTTTTCCATTCTGTCGAGGATCATGCTCAAGTCTGTTAGATGGTCAGTTCTAATCATGGATTTTGCCAAGGTATCATCTACGTAATCTTCCATTGTTCTATGCATCATATCATGAAAAATAGATGTCATTGCTCTTTGATATGTAGCTCCAGCATTTTTGAGTCCGAATGGCATAACATTCCAATAGAAAGTTCCCCACGCACATGTGAAAGCTATTTTCTCTTGATCTTCTGGAGCAATTTTGATTTGGTTGTATCCAAAAAAGCCATCCATTAAGGAATACATTTCATAGCCCGCAGTCATGTCCACTATCATATCAATGTTAGGTAGTGGAAAGTCATCCTTAGGGCATGCTCTGTTCACATCTCTAAAGTCCGTGCACACTCTGATTGAACCATCTGGTTTTGAAACAGGTACAATGTTGGAAATCCACTCAGCATAGTTTATGACATGGATGAATCTAGCTTTTAGGAGTTTTTCTAGTTCTGCTTTGACTAAGAGTGCAACATGAGGATGCATCTTTCTCAATTTTTGTTTGATTGGTTTTACTCCGGGAGCAATGGATAGATGGTGCATAATGAGATTGGGATCCAATCCTGGCATATCTGAATATTTCCATGCAAAGTTGATATTTTTCTCTGATAAGAAGGTAGTGAAGTTTTGTTTCCCTTCGTCTGATAGAGATTGTGCTACATGTACCAATTGTGGTTCCTCTGTTGTACCCAAATTGATGGATTGAGTTGGCTCAATCAGAACTGGAGATCTATCCTGTAAATGACTTGGAAGGACATCAAATATCTCATCCTTAGGTGCCTCAGAGAGGTTTTCACCTTCAGATACGTCTTTTCTTTTTACTTTTGTCGGTTCTGAGACTGCCACAAAGTGGTTTTCACCCTCAGAACTCTTTTTCTTTTTATTTTTACTCTTGTTTTTCTGACTAAGATATTTGATGTCTGACTCGGTCATGCTGACGCTCGGTTCACTGATGGAAGTACTCATAGGCTCAACTGCATTGAGGTAGCAGGCAAGGGCATAGTCATTTGGGAAGGTATACATACCATGGTTTGGGTTTGTGGAAGTTTGGTTGATAAGATCAGGGCGTTGGATAGTCAAAGCGGGAAAGGCTTGGGATATGGTGTTCACAGATGTGGATATGTCATCATTGGTCCTAACCTGATGCTCAAGTTCAAAGGTGATATTACAGCTCAAAATGTTCAATTCGTGAATAGGCTCAATGTCATCATGGGAGTCTTCTTCAGCCATAGGTGGATCAAACACGTTAAGTTCATTGTTTCACTCTAGACTTACGTTGGGTTGAGAGACATATTGGTGAATAAAATCAATAGATTTCTCTGTTATAAGCTCATCTTCTTCTAGAATGGCACCCCATTCATAATCATTTGACTCATCTTCTGATTCAGAATCTCTAGGAAATCTTAGAAAATGTGTGAAATCAGGACGAATACCCCAAGAAGGATTACCCTCAATCTCTGACTTGAATTCATATTCATGGGAATCAGTGTCAGAATAACTACCCCCTGCTTCTTGATCAGTTTGATTGCCTTCGAGATTGGCTGGTTCTTGTGGTGCAACCATCTCTTGCACCACAGTAGGTTCTTGTGTTTCTACTACATTAATTCTTCTGATAGGATCATCTGTATCATCAAGAAGATCTTTGATCTCTTTAGGCAATTTTTCATAGGGGATAAGTTCAGAGCTATCTAAATCATCATCAGAGGGTTCTATATCTTCTTTCTTAAGAAGGGGTTCTTCGGGTGCAATTTGTTCTATGACATGAGAACAACCACCTTTGAGATGATAGGGTTTCTTCTTAAACCCTATGCCACCAGTATCTTTTTTGGCTCGACCAATGTGTGAAATGGGGGTCACGAGACCCTTTCCCCTAATTCCTAGAGGTCCTTGACCGGAATATCCCATCTTGGCTATCAATTTGTTTCCTGGACCATATGAATTAGAAGGGACTGTAGGTGCTATAGATTCAGTAGGTTGAACAATTTTAGATTCAGAATCCTCTTTATATAGCCATTCCAGCACAGCTTCATCCTCTTCAAATTCTTGTTTAGATACTTGCTCCACCACAAAATGTCTTTTGTATGCTTCCATAGGTTCCTTAGGTTCTGATTTAGACTGCTTCAAGGATTGGCCATACGACTTAGGTGAGATTGGGAGAGATGTTAGAGACAAGACTGGCTCTATAGTGTATTCTCCCATCCCATTTTCTTTGATATTGATCTCTTTAGCAATGTCGTCCATCTTAGATGTGGAAGCCACATTTTGTTGCTTGATGGAAGATTCTCTGTTATTGGGAACAAGTTTATCGGCACTTTCCTTCAATGTATTGCAAGTTGTACTCAGATCAGCTGGGATAGTAACCTCCACTCCTTCATAGGGAAATTTCAAGCATTGATGGTATGTCAAAGGAATAGCTTGCATTTCATGTATCCAGGGTCTCCCTAGAAGGATATTATAAGCCAATGGTAGATCGAGCACCTGACATGTGGTATCTTTGATGACTGGACCCACTCGGATGGGCAAGAAAATGGTGCCTTTAGAAGCTCTTTCTTGTTCATCATAGGCTTTTATGGTGATCTTCTTTCGAGGATCAATAGCCATCTCTGAGAATCCCAACTGTGTGATTAAGTTGTAAGAACAAATGTTGAGGCTTGCGCCCCCATCTATCAACACACGTTTGACTCGACGGTTCTGGATCAAGACTTCTATGTGCAAGGGCTGATTATGTGGGTGACTTAGGGAGTTGTCATCCTCTTCTGAAAAGGAGATATATTGTGGAGATGTTAGATGACCAACCATAGTCTGGAACCTGTCTAGATCTAGATCATCAGGAACATTAGAGCCGAGCAAAGCTTTGTCTAGGATATCTCTGTGAGCTGGAGATATTCGAAGTAACTCAAACATAGAGATTTTGGCATTGGTATGCTGGAGTTGTTGTACGATGCTGTAAGATGTAGGTCTGGTATCCTTTGGATTGGAAGATTTTGAGGCAACCTTCTGTTTAGAAGCAGATGTGAGATTGAAAGGTATCTTAGGGACATCAGATGAATTTGGTGTTTGTCCTTTCAGATGCGTCTGAGCTTGTGATCTAGTAACTGCATTAGCTGAGGAATGATTTCTATCTCTTCATATAATCATGATGACATTACAGCTCTCAGAGAGGCATGGTTCCACGATATTGATGACAACATCATTTCCAAGGTAGGCATAGTTGACTTTTGCCCCCATGTTAGGCTGAGAAGTGGAAACTCCCTTGCCATGTTGTGGAAAAGGTTCTGTAAATGCTGTGTGATCATTATTGCTGGTAGGATTATCGATTGTGATGTCCCCTTGATCTATCAAGTCTTGAATGGTATGCTTCAAATGGAAGCATCCATTAGTTCTGTGGCCTTTAGTCTGATGGAAAGCATAGAATTCATTATCTTTCCACCAATATGGTTTTGGATCCGGATCAGGTTTTTGGATTGGTGGTAAAGAGATCATGTTATCAACTATCAGGGTCCTCAGAGCAGATTCCAAAGATTCTCCCAGGGGAGTAAACTTTCATTTATTATCCCATCGTTTGAATGGCTTCTTTGGAGATGGTTCAGTAGATTTTTGCTCTGAAGCTTCAATGGCTTTTGTGGCAAGGGTGAGATTGTAGGCCGGTGCCTTTGATGGGGTGTGGATAGTGTCAACAACACCGTCAGAGATGATACCTTTGTTTCTATTCCAGCTCTTGTTTTTATCTTTTGAGCTAGATCCCGATTCAGACTTGTCCTTTTGAAGTGTGATTTCTCCTTTCTTGACAAGTACTTTCTCAATCTTGATTGCATTATCCACCATTTTATCAAAAGATACATGATTTTGCATTTGTAATGGATAGTTGAGCTCTGGAACAAGGTTATTGATAAAGATTTCAAGTTTCTCCATTTCGAGAATTGGTCTAGCATATAAAGAAAACTTCTTTCGCCACCTCTTGAGAAAAGTTAGGAATGATTCCCCTGGATATTGCTTGAGGTTACAGATATCGATCATGGTAATCAGATGTTGAATATTGTAGGAATATTGTTGATAAAACAATTTAATCAATTCCTCAAAAGTTTTGATCGTAGAAGGTAATCTTGAAAACCACTGAATGGATGCTCCTCCCAAGGATCTAGGAAAAAGATGCATTAGATAAGTCGGTTCATGCATGAATTCCATGGATTGCGTATAAAACTCTCTGACATGATCTTGAGGATCAGAGTGTCCGTCATATTTGTCATACTTTGGTATCTCCACTCTTTTTGGGAATGGAGGCATATACAAGTCTTTGTCAAAAGGGAAAGGACAAAGGGCCTCCATGGAGAATTCCTTGGGTTCCTTCTCTTTCTCAATTTTATTCATTTTGACCTGCATAGCGTGCAGCTGGTTCATTATGGCCGTCATCAAAGTTTCTTCCTCATGCGTGATGATATCTTCGACATTGAAGTGAGGAGGAAGTTTAGCTCCTTCTTGGGCTAATTGCAAAAAGTATGCCTCTCTATCCATTTTCAAGAAATGCCTCATCATTCTTTTGAATTCATCGTCATTCTGACACCGATGGATTTCAGAGGGTGTAGGGTCTTGGTCGGCATTATGTTGAGAATGGTGTCCATGGGATCCTCCTCCTAGAGAACCATGGTTTGTCCCTGCTTGAGACATGGTAGGAGTTTTTGGGCTCCTTGGAATAGATTGAGGAGGAGTTTGTTGATTACCTCTGTGAGTTGATAGAGGAGGTATGTAACCAGTTTTTAATCGAAAGTTACCGAGACCGTCGTCTTCATAGATACCTGACTTGATGAGTTGTTCAAGAGTTGGACCCGGGGTATTGGTCAAAAGTAAGTTCTGAGATGTTTCTTCTGATTTCTTGTGTGAAGAAGCTCTGGTCTCCACCATTAACTTTGAATGAAACAGAAGAAAAGGATGAAGACAACTGAAGAACAATTTGATTCGAGAAAATCGGATGATGCAACCTTGTCAAGATTATGATAGTTTTGAAGATCTGATGAGATGTGGGTGAAGGAAACTGTGCCCTGGATGTATGGGATAGATCGCCCAAAAGATAGCGGACACGAGTTCTCAACACTTAGTCTATTTTTGAAGATTGATTGATTGAAGATTGATAGTTATGACAAGGTTTTGACACGAGATAAAAAGGATTCAAATTGATCAAACAGAAGACTAGATCAGATTCAAAAGATCAAACTCAAAAAATGGTAGAATGCTCAATAGCTACTGCTTTGTTCCTGACACAATTATATTTTTGACAGATTCTGGAACTAGGCTGGAAACATTGGATATCTTGCAATTTGACAATTTCTGACAACTTTCTCAAATTTTTCCAAACGACACTCTGCAGACTCGTACGACAGTTGGGTATAAATGAAACGACAGTTGCGAAACTCATACGACAGTTGGGTAGATATGAAACGACAGTTGACAAAACTCGTACGATAGTTGCTAACAATTTTTTGGCTTCTTGAATTTTGCTGGTTTGAAAACTCGTACGACACTAGGTTCTTAATCATACGACATATGGGCTTTACTGAAATGACATTTGACAAAAAGTCATACGACTTTTGACTTCTTGAAATGACTTTTGACTCCAAAAAGAACTTTACGTCAATTTTTGCAAAATTTAAGGTTTTCAGTTTTGGATTGTTTGCAAATTGTACTGTCCAGATTTTGAAGGTTATACCAGATTTGATCATTTTTAATAGCCAAGTAGATAAATAAGCATGCAGAATAGCAAGCAAGTGATTCCAAGCACGTCTGAAAACAATGAACAAGGGCAAAAACAACCTTGCGCATGAACAATCAAGTGACCAAATTGTGCTAATCCCTGAGAGTACTAATTGTGTATGTTCTGAAAAAGTTTTGCAATAACGCACATATACCTGAAAGTGAAAAATTGGCCTCTCTAGGGTTTTTAGTAATGATTTGACTCTGCAACTTTTATGATTCAAAGGGGTGAACTCCAATCCCAGCGCACCAGGGTTTTGACACAGTCTGAGAACTTAATCTTCAAGAGCTGCTAGGGAGATCTGACAACCCAACAATGAACCATACCCATGGAGATTTCTTCCACAAGGACATTTATATAGCGGCTGTCACTACCATAGCGAAAATGGCTATTACCGCTTGAGGTTTCGTCAATGCAGTTTGCCCTGTGAAGGGATTTTCCGCTACGGTTAACCCTCTCTAAAGATGACTCACAATAGTATACCACAAGGGGACTTGGCTCCAGATTCAAGGTTTTGACACCTCTTCACTTTTAACCCAAATAAAGCAAACAGATTAATCCGACACGCTAAGACAAAGTTTTGTTCCACCAAGGTTTGTGATATCAACTCCACGTGATCTATCAACCTCTCCGGGGAGAGAATGTATCAATCAATAAGAGAAGACGCACTAACCAATTTTGATTCACCAAATCTCGTGATATCAACCCCACGTGATCTATCAACCTCTCCAGAGAGAGAATGTGTCGATCAATAAGAGAAGACTCACTAACCAAGTTGAATGTGAAATGCACTAAGTATCCTCCCTACCTACAAGGATTCCGTCGTCAAGAAAGATTTTGCTAGGAATCCAATCTCTCAAGAATCACGAATAGTGTTCATAGGGCCTAATTACTATGTGAGCACAGATATATGTTCCGAAAGTAAATCTACCAAAAGCATTCAAAAAGTAGAAAGAGGAACACTTAATGCTTAAAGCAAATATGAGATGAGTCCACAAGGTGGAACACTTAACACCTCACACAAGCTAAAAATGAGTCCCCAACTTAGAAAACAAGTGAGTTCCTAAAAGCACAAAAGGGTTGCCAAGTGGAACATTTAACGCTTCTGTCCTGTTGACCCCTCCCCTTTATGGCGCTGAGATTGCAACCACGGGGCAGAAATGAGGGGCCGGCGGATTAGCGAGTCCAATAACCCAAGATAGCAATCAAGATCAATCACAAGTATCCTAAGACTACTTAATGAATCCTTAAGGGATCACAACCTAGTATCAAATTATGCAAGTGTGTAGAATAAAAGTATGAGAAGACGCACACAAGATAGACACATAAGAGATTTATTTTAAGCCCAAATCAAAATGTTATTAGATGAAGGAGAATACCTGGTGATCCTCGCAACGCGCTTAGTAGATTTTACTTGATTTTTAGCAATTCTTGCACTTTTCCCAATCAAAACCAGCAGAGAGCAATCAAAAACAGAGAATTTCAATTGTCAAAATTAGCAGTTAGCCGAAATATAAAAATCAAATCTGATACTCTGCTCTGAAAAATGAAACGGCAGTCAAAACTGGTACGGAAACTCGTACGACAGTGGGTATTCTCTTAGACGACAGTCCAGAAACTCATACGACACTGGGTATACTACCATACGACAGATTATCTCTCAAATGGCAGTGGGTATGAAATGAAATGAGTCGCGATCCGATAGACTATCGTACGACAGTGGGTAGAGTATCATACGACAGTGGGTATGCTCCCATATGACATTTGTCAGAAACTCGTATGACAAATGTACGGACAAAATTAAAAATCACTGTTTTGCACAGATCCCGAGGATAAAAAGATAGAAATTGAAAGAATTGAATTGGAAACCCGTTTCAGGGCCCCACGGTGGGTGCCAAAAATGTGTGTGTGAAAATTGTACCTGATCTGTAGACACAACACTCAGTAAAACATTAGAGGTTAGCTATAATCAAAATCGTGCAAAATTGAAAGCTATCTAACCAAGCGATTTACTGTCTTCTAATAGGTGCGAGATTAATGTTCTCAGATTGTAATCGAGATCAGTGACCTAGACGACACCTAAACGAAGGATTTGGATGCAAAAGATGGATATGAAATTGAATGCAATTAATCTATTTTTTTTTGGATTTTTCTATGCAATAAGAATGAATGAAAAAATGATATGAAATTAATCTATATGAAAACTGATATGCTATGCTAATCTAACAATGATATGAAATATGAATGCAAAACTAAGATTGATCTCACAAAGATGTCGATTCACAAGAGCTTTGATTCTTCAATTCCAATTCTCCAGCGTGATTGTGCAAAAATATGAGATGATTTATGAAGAGCTAAAGCCTTAATTTATAGAAATCCAGGGCTTTGGAGGTGCATGGGAAAAAGCCATAAATCACTCAAATTAACTCATCTTGATTTTTGAGTTATCTGATCATGAAAAATAGTTAATTCTCAAAATCATGCAAAAACATGCAAAAATAGCTTTTTAACTCAAATTAGAGTTTAGATCAGCTTTTTGAACTCCAAAAGGATGTTGAGTTCCAAAAAAGTCAATAACTTGCATTGATTTTCTGATTTGGAGTTTAACTGTTTCTTTTGAATATGCATAATAATTAAGAATTAAATAAATAAATAAAGTGATTTATCCTCAACTCAACTGATTTTTGTAAATAAATAATTAATTTATGGGTTAATTAACTATTTATTCAAACTTTTATTAAAAATTATATTATTAAATAATGACAACATGCTTTAATTAATTAAATAAGAATTTAATCAATTAAAGATAGGAATTTTGATTTATTGTCAAAATTAAATAATACAATTAATAATAGATAGAATTAAATTTAATTACACAATTAAGTGGCAAATATTAAATCTAATTAATTAAATATGAAAATATTCAATTAATCAAACTTAGGATAAATGTGATTTATTGCCAAATAATCATTAAATTAAAGATAATTAAGATGATTAGGAATATTACTAGGAATATTCTCCGATGCAGAATTTAAGATAATCAATTATGATTCGATGATGTTAGATGTGCCTTAGGTTAGGACTTTGATGTCGATTTTGTTCGAATTGTCGATGTAGGAGATTAATGAACTTATAGCCCATTTTTGGGGTATTACAATAATAATCTATTTTACTTATGAAATTCATTACAAGATTTATTTTAGAAATATAGAAGGTGCAACTTTTTCTATTACTATATTTACAACACATCAAATGGTGGAAGAAGGAAATAAATTTGATTTATTGAATTGTTGAGGATGTAGCTATTAGATAACCTTTCTATGGAAAATGAAAATGGATATCATTTTCATTTTGGCTCCTTGATTATGTGTTTGATGCTCTATCTCTTGAAATATCTACCAATGAAAGATAATATCAAATGAAAGTTAGATGTTCCTATTTAAAATAGATTTATCGCTACTTAAGTTGCTTGACAGATAAAGACAAAACATGTAAACATTATTTCATGAACTTTGTGAGTATGTGTTTTTCTAGTCTGATACCTATTAGTGTGAGTGTGTCTAGGGAAATTTCCTCCAAAAAAAGAAAATTAGAAATAGTGGTTTTTGGTTCTCCTCCAAGATCGAAGAAGCTGAAGAGAATTAAAGAATAGGAAGAAATAAATGAGGTTAATGATCTAGAGTCAACTGATGATGATAAGGAGAAGATAGACTCAGAAGAATTTGAAGAGAAATATGCTTTACTAATATAAATGGCAAAAATATGTGGTAGATCATAGAATAGATTATCAACAACTATAAAGGAGATGAGAAGATGTGACCAACATATACAAGTATTTCCTTTATTGGATTATTTCTATGAAGAATTATAGAGCTAAGATTGACTCTATTGATCCCAAACTAAATACCTTTGGAAATACATATATTGTTTTTAGTGATAGAGATGGTTCATAGAGAAAAATGATACAATATTTGTAGACAAAGTTTGTTGATGTTTAGAGATAGAGTGAGGATGTGATTAAAACTTTTTATAAGGTTGAGGAGATAGTTGAAGCTAGACTAGAACATCTCTCCAGTCTCATTGAATAAGTAGAAAAGAATGATCATAATCCTATTGTTCCAAACAATATGACTAATACAATTGATCCACTGACAATAAGTTGCAGTATGTGTTGGAATCTCCATTTGGAAATGCAATCCTAGAAGGGCCTTCTTCTAGAACTCAAAGACACGAATAAGAAATTTTTTTCTAGGTTAGTGAGATTCATGCACTTCTTTTTGGTTGCACTGGATTTTTGGTTGATTTTTATTGATACCCTTTGTCCTTAATGCCAAAGGGGGATTAATATAGAGATATGATACAATTAAGAGGAAGGAGTACACCTGTATAGAGGTTACATATTTAAGGGGGAGAAAAGTAAATAATGTATATATGTTTTTCCATTAGTGAAAAGGGGGGGAGATTGTTTAATTTATGTGTTTGGTTGTCATTGATGTCAAACTTATTGATCTAGATAGATCATAGTATATAGATAAATTGATGTCATTCTTGGTGATCTGGTGTTTGGTTGTCATAGATCACACTATACATAGCAATTATTTCCAGTCTTAGTGGTCTAGACAAGACCAGATAAAGATATAGCATATTAGTATGAATGACAAGTGCAAACAAGATAGTGGAAGCTAAGTATTATAAAAGTTTTGTAGTGTGACATTATTTGCAAGTGTTCTTTCTAGAAGATCCTTTCTCCAAAAAGTAATGACAAACAAGATAGTAGAATCTAAGTTTTTAGTGTGACAATATTTACAAGTATACCTTCCAAAATGTCCTTTCTCTGCAAAGTAATGATGATGATGTGAGAATTTGATTCTCTTGGTGTAATAGATAATGGTGCGTTTTGAATGCTTATGTAGTGATAACAATGCTTATAGATTTGAGGTTATTATACCTTGCACTTTTTAGGAAAAATTAAAGACATGTAGTTGAAGAATGTTTAATGGTCCAGATGTGTATGTAGTTGGAATGATTTTTGTGGGTATGAAAATGATGATTATGTGTTCCACATTTTTGTTGAAATAATTCTTTGTTATCCATATTCAAAATTTCTTTATGGGATTGAGATATTGGCCTTGGTAACTATGTTCATTTTATTTCTATCCAATCTTAGTTGTTGTGTTTGCATAGATAATTGTACTATGCTCTTATGTTTTTGGCATATGATCTTAATTGTTGGAAGGAAATGTATTGAAATTTTTTTTCTTGGATAAGTTTTTTGAGGCCAACCATTGGAAGAAGATGTATTGAATTTTTTTTTATTGAACAAAATGTTTTGAGGCTGACTTGGTGTTTATACCAGTGATATATATGTGTATGTGTGAAGGTATGCAAAAAGATAATGTAGAGAGTGTGTGCAAGAAAATAAAAAAAGGTAGATATAAGTGTAGGTAGTTTTTAGAGGACTATTTGGTACAAGAAAATTATGAGCAAGTTGAAGAGATTTCTAACATGGTATTTTGCACACAAGTTGTGTTGAAATTTGAGCCTAAGAGGAACTAAAATCATGCATATGTAGATGTAGTCTTCTCAGTCATATTTTGTTTCTCTTGACAGAGAGTCATCTGATTGTAAAGCCTTTGTTTTAATACTGGTAGTTAGCCTGCCTGCACTAAGCATTTTGGCAGTGATCCACCTTTTATAAATATCACCTTAACTAGTGTCACTTTAACGTGTGTTTTTATTTATGAGAATTAGCTTATTTGTGTTTGTTCCCATCTTTGGTTTTCCATGTAAAAATTTGGTGTTCATTGTGTATGGTTCATGTGTGTGCTTATTCATATTTACATCTAAATTGGTTAAGTGGTTAAATAAATAATTTGTTGAATCTAGATCTTTGAAATTAATTAAAGTTTTAATCTACAACTAATTCACCCCTCCCCCCTCTTAGTTTTTTAGGACATACAACAATAATAGTATCCCAACTAAAAACCAAGAAAGAATAAACAATTTTCATAGTATGTCCATAGTAGCAACTAGAAGTAACAAAAACAAAAATAAATAGAACAAGGGACATAGTCCCTATTGAGATCCCTTGTAGTTGCATCTAACTTGATGAAGTGTTTTCAATCAATCCTAGTCTGTGAGGAACTTGAAGAGTTCCTTGTAGTTTCTCTCATTACTATCTTCATTACCCAACACCTTATTTTGCAGAGCTACACATAACCCTCATGGAGAATCTGGAAATTCTCCAATTTCCCTTTTGATCTTAGAAACTTTGACCTTAGTCTTTTCAAGTTCACCAATTGTAATAACATATTTTTCATAGTTAATAGATAGGAAGTCACCGTGAGTCCCTATAGAAGTAGGTTTGACAATAGTGATTTCCTCTGGAATTATTTCAATTGTTAGGTCTATGGGACCTTTTCTTATGTGTTCAAAAACATGAGAGCAGTTATTTTCAATGTCCAAGCTATCCTCCATCTCCACATTCTTCTCATTTTTAGTCTCTACCTCTTTACTAGTTTCTTTTTTATCTTCACTCTCACTATCTTCGTCCTCCTCAAAATCTATATCCACACTTAATATTATTATTTCTATTATTGATCTGGATAAATATTTTTGATATATTATAGATTAAGATATTTTTATATTTAAAAAGTTGATATCTTCATTTTATGTGATGTTTAGACTTTTTATATACCATTGTGAGTATGTATCTTTAAAATAAGAAGTGGTGATCAAGGGAGATTAATCCAATATCATATTGAACATTAGAAATATGGAGCATCCTCAAGAAAAATATGATTGGTAATCCCTTTATAGAAAAGATGCCAATACAGTATCTAATCTCTCTAGGTTTTGGTTCCTTTTGTTACTGAGAATTAAGGAAGAGAGATAAAGCTACTATGCAAAATGTCTAAATATGAACTTGCCAAAGCTATAAACGAGATAACTATAAAGATAGAAGAGGATTTGTATGCACCTATAAATAAAATAAGAAGTATGTTGAATTTATGACATTAAAAATATTAAAATTACTTGTAATCATAAATCTAAGATACTGAGGCTAACACCTATTTATGATCCAAAATTTGACCAAATTTTGTAAGGTACAAAATGAATCCTAGAATACATAACAAATCCTAGGGTACAAAACAACTCCCATGGTCCTAGGATACAAAATGACTACCATGGTATAGAATGGATCCCAAGGTATAAAATAGCTAGGATTTTCTATTGCTAGGAACAAAACATTTTTATCAATGTGTTCCTAGTGATTGGCCTGAAAATAATTGGAGTCTTTCTATCGGATCTTGTAATTCCTAGAGTAAGTCTTGATATGTCTTCAATATGTGCCTACACACAAAAAAATAGGGGAAAGGTTGGGTTGAAGGGGTTTTCCTTTATCAAACCCCTGTTTAGGACTCAACCTTGAAAATATAATGAAATTGCATAAAGGGAAAATAGAATAGAACCTAGATCTAAATCATAAATTATCATATACCTTGATGGTGCAATGCTTCTTTGAATGTAATTGCAAGTGTTAATTCAATATTTTTAACTCCAC